>CM063510.1:91629261-91641761 GCA_032207245.1 Pardosa pseudoannulata
AATGAAATTTTGATGTGTACTTCTACCCTCAATCGGCGATAGATGCGTAAGAAGAGACAACTAACTTTTATTAGCACTGAAAGAATTATTTTAATTAAAGATACGTAATAAGGATTTATTAAAAAAGAGAGGAATGAAATTTTGATGTGTACTTCTACCCTCAATCGGCGATAGATGCGTAAGAAGAGACAACTAACTTTTATTAGCACTGAAAGAATTATTTTAATTAAAGATACGTAATAAGGATTTATTAAAAAAGAGAGGAATGAAATTTTGATGTGTACTTCTACCCTCAATCGGCGATAGATGCGTAAGAAGAGACAACTAACTTTTATTAGCACTGAAAGAATTATTTTAATTAAAGATACATAATATAGATTTATTAAAAGAGAGAGGAATGAAATTTTGATGCGTACTTCTACCCTGAATCGGCGATAGATGCGTAGGGAGTGACTACTAACTTTTATTAGTACTGAAAGAATTATTTTAATTAAAGATGCATAGTATGGATTTATTAAGAAAGAGAGGATCGAAATTTTGATGCCTTTTTATACCCTCAATTGGCGACAAATGCGTAGGGAGAGAAGACTAAAATCTATTCGATTTACCCAAATATCGGATGTCTTATTGCAAACTAGTAGAATCTTTGAATTAAAAAATTAGTTAATTATGTTATTAAGGATTTAGAATAACAGAAAAATTCGAAATTCCTGTGAAAACCCGGCGCACACATACCCCGAAGTGAATTGCAAACCCGGCCGGCATGGAGAGAAAGCTTTTTTTTTTCCAATGGGAAGTTATAGCACGAAAATCAAATACTGTCGCTGCATCATTCCGATGATCCAAAGGAAATCCATACGATTGTATCTATTTCAGACTGGTTGAATATTTCTTTTCCTTTTATCAAGTAATAGGATGCTTCAGAATTTACCCGATACATCCTCGTCGCCTGTTAAATTTTGAATGTTATCAAAGTAATAAGGAATTCTTTAGGAAAAAATATCGGTTATTGTTTCTTGAATACCATTCATGGAATACCTTATCTCGTGAGGTTTTGCAAAAACTATTTCTCTTTTCCTTTCCTTATTTTTAAATTGCCTTTTCATTTCTTGAGTGCGCATTTGTAGTAGATTTTGTTGGTAAAAAGGTCTTTATTACGCTAAACCTTATATTTAGCATAAGCTTAATTAACCCCTTCCCTGTTTTGTCCTACTCCGTACGGGCACAGCTTTCTGGCCTTTACTGATTTGCCCGTACGGCGTACGGGCAATCTGTTTTCTATTTCGCTAGCACTGTTTCGGCTGTATTTTTTTCCAATTTTAGTAACAAATTATTCGTATAGATGACGATAGTTGTTCAGTAAATGATAGTTTGCAGTTTATTGTATTTTCTACTCTGGTTCAAATGCGCGGGTTTTTTCGCATGTTTTGTATCAAAAGACGAATTTTTATCTTTCAGTGTATAGCTTTCTGGTTATATTTTACTAACCGCCTGATAATTTTATTGATGTAAGAGTTAAATAATATATTTTTACTTTTAAATAATGGATAATTCAGAGCGTATGGAGCTAATTTCTTGTGATTCGAACTGTGACTCGGAATCAGAAACTGAATTATCTGTAAATGATAGTAGCGAAAGTTTACTAGATGACCTGGATAGTAGTGACTCTGATAGTAGTACAGATGAAATCAGTCAAGCAAGACAATTTTTTGAAATTAATTGTGATAATCCTTCGGATCAGCCTCCTAGATTTTATTTCACTGGAATTCCAAAAATTAATTTGGATATCGATGAGACTAAACGTAAACTTCAGTTCTATGATGCTTTCATAGAAAGAAAAAAAAGTTGTAATAAATGCTTAAATATTAGAAATATTAATTTTAATAACATATCTTTACTTAAAAATGTAAAATGAACAGAAAATGCAATAAAAAAATGTGACATTTTTTTTGACCGAATTCTGGAAAAAAATGAAACTGTCAAAGGGTTAAAGACGTAAACTAAACCAAAAGCTAACCGAAACTGAACTATAAGCTAAACCACGATTTCGCTAAATCTATGATCGCATTTTATCCAAAATGCGAAAGAAATTGTAATCACTTTTGCAAAAAGGTTTCAAAAAATCGATTTTGTATTACCATTAACTTTTACCTGCAGATAAGTTATTATAGCATTTTGATAAATCTCCCCTCCCATTTTCGCTGTTTTGCTAAAGAATATTTTTTAAAATTGGGATTAAACTCTGAGTTGTAATAACTATCCCCTGTATAATAATAGCCTAACTTATCCATCCGTCTGTCCTTGAATTTATGAAGCGGTTGTAACTGGAATGGGCTACATATTGAATTCTTGATCAGTTAGGGTTCGAAAACTTCAAACTGATTAAAATTTATTTTCTCCTAAACTCTCGATCCGATTCTAAAATAAATTGGTATAAAATATGCTTCATATTACATCGAAAAATACTGCTGTCTTTAAAAAGTTCGAAATCCCTCCTTTTCCTACTTTTAGAGTGTTAAATGCCATTATTTCAAGCCGTATTTTCCCCGGTTAAGAGCAGGCGATTAAATTTTTCATCACATAATAAATAGGTAAAAATAACATTTTTTTTCTAGAATAATGACGTCATTCCTTTAACCATCTCATTTAATCATTTATTATTTTAAATTATTAAAATATCTTCTGCATTATTTTCATACGTTTTATCACTGAACTGAGATATTACGTAGATAATTTTCTTTTATGTTTGCCTTAAATAATAGATTAGGCACATATGTGATAATTTAAAATTTAATCATCGATTATTTTATGTTGCTATGAAAATTTTATCACCGATATTAACCACACATTCTATCTACCTCCAGGATGTACTAGAAATGATAGTTTCATTCCTTTACTTCCATTAATTGCTGTGGCAAATAAATTGGGAAGTACTTAACGTTAATTTCAACGTAGCTAAGAAAACTTCGAATTATCTTTTTAAATGAATTGAACGTGATTCTAAACTGCATTCACAGTATCGGGAGACTAGATGAGTATGCAGATAAACAAATTATTGAGAGCGTACCAGATAATTCTCCGCCCCCCCCAAAAAAAGCATTTTTTTACCTGTCTCATAGTGTATTTTACAATTCAGGAAAATTAAAAATATTATTGATCCCGTCATATGACGGACTATATGCTAGTAGAGTATATTGTTGCGAAATATTTTATTAGCATGGTTAGAACAAATTATTATCTTTATACATATATCTCCTTCATTTTTGAAATGAAAATGTTCATGAAAAATATTTTTGTTAGAAAGTTTTAAATAAGAGACAATTGTTGTTAATAAAAATGATATCAAGTTTAACGAGCAGGATTATTAAAATTATAAATAAGTTTAAAAGAAAGTTACTGATTTAAAACATACTACAATATCTCAAGATAACTCTGAACCTAAATTTGTATATATTTAAGACACATATATATATTTTTAAAATTATTTGAAAAAAAAATTTTTTTTCCTTAAAAATTAAAATTTTATCATTGAAAAAAAATTTGAGGAAATATACAGAAAAATTTTGGTTCAATCGGACGAAAATTATATTCTATACAACCTGTAACAATTTCATGAAACAATATAAAAGACGTTTTGAGATAACATGCGCGTTACATGAAAATAAAACACAATTTGAGAAAAGACAAGTTAAAGATTAGTAAGTTTAAATTTGTTTATAGTAAACAGCTGACACAGTTTTAATCATACCTCCTCTCAATATTGGAATTTTTTTTTACGAGGACTATTTTAAAACATTCAGAACTGAATTCCTTTTCACATATATTTCTTCTGAAAACTCTAATTTTTTTGTCCATTTAACAGTCGAATGAATAGTCCCTTAAATAAGTGGATAATTATATCTAATAATTATTGAACAGAAAAAAAGCAAAAATTGTTAATTAAACTCAGTGTATATTGTTGTACAGTGTGTCAGAATATTTTTTTTTTAATTTTGAAACAAGCTCTCACTTTTAATTTTAAATAAAAAGTTCTTACGTTTTAGGAAAAAAGTAAATTTAGCAAAGTTAATTAAAGAAAAAAAGAAAACAAATGCTGAAAATTCCATGTATTTATTATAATAATTAAAAAAAAGATATGATAAGAACAAATGCTGAAAATCCCATGTATTTATGATAATAATTGAAAAAAAAAGATGTGAAAAGAACAAATGCTGAAAATCCCATGTATGTATGATAGTAATTGAAAATAAAAGATGTGAAAAGAACAAATGCTGAAAATCCCATATATTTATGATAGTAATTGAAAATAAAAGATGTGAAAAGAACAAATGCTGAAAATCCCATGTATTTATGATAGTAATTGAAAAAAAAAAGATGTGAAAATAACAAATGCTGAAAATCCCATATATTTATGATAGTAATTGAAAAAAAAGATGTGAAAAGAACAAATGCTGAAAATCCCATGTATTTATTTATGATAGTAATAGAAAAAAAAAAGATGTGAAAATAACAAATGCTGAAAATCCCATGTATTTATGATAATAATTGAAAAAAAAAGATGTGAAAAGAACAAATGCTGAAAATCCCATGTATGTATGATAGTAATTGAAAATAAAAGATGTGAAAAGAACAAATGCTGAAAATCCCATGTATTTATGATAGTAATTGAAAAAAAAAAAGATGTGAAAAGAACAAATGCTGAAAATCCCATGTATTTATGATAGTAATTGAAACAAAAAAAGATGTGAAAAGAAAAAATGCTGAAAATCCCATGTATTTATGATAATAATTGAAAAAAAAAAAGATGTGAAAAGAACAAATGCTGAAAATCCCATGTATGTATGATAGTAATTGAAAATAAAAGATGTGAAAAGAACAAATGCTGAAAATCCCATGTATTTATGATAGTAATTGAAAAAAAAAAAGATGTGAAAAGAACAAATGCTGAAAATCCCATGTATTTATGATAGTAATTGAAACAAAAAAAGATGTGAAAAGAACAAATGCTGAAAATCCCATGTATTTATGATAATAATTGAAAAAAAAAAGATGTGAAAAGAACAAATGCTGAAAATCCCATGTATTTATGATAGTAATTGAAACAAAAAAAGATGTGAAAAGAAAAAATGCTGAAAATCCCATGTATTTATGATAATAATTGAAAAAAAAAAAGATGTGAAAAGAACAAATGTTGAAAATCCCATGTATTTATGATAATAATAATAAAAAAAAAGATGTGAAAAGAACAAATGCTGAAAATCCCATGTATTTATGATAATAATTGAAAAAAAGATGTGAAAAGAACAAATGCTGAAAATCCCATGTATTTATGATAATTGAAAAAAAGTGATGTGAAAGAACAAATGCTGAAAATCCCAAGTATTTATGATGGTAATTGAAAAAAAATAGATGTGAAAAGAACAAATGCTGAAAATCCCATGTATTTATGATAATAATTGAAAAAAAGATGTGAAAAGAACAAATGCTGAAAATCCCATGTATTTATGATAATAATTAAAAAAAAAAGATGTGAAAAGAACAAATGCTGAAAATCCCATGTATTTATGATAATAATTGAAAAAAAGATGTGAAAAGAACAAATGCTGAAAATCCCATGTATTTATGATAATAATTGAAAAAAAAAGATGTGAAAAGAAAAAATGCTCAAAATCCCATGTATTTATGATAGCAATTTAAAAAAGATATGACAAGAACTAATGTTACGGGAAAAAAACACAATTTGAGAAAAATCGAATTAAAGATTTGCAAGTTTCAATTTGTTTTCAATAAACAGATGACACGTTTTAATTAATAATTCCTCTCAATATTGGAATTTTTTTACGCGGATTCTTTTAAAATGTTCAGAACTGAATTGCTTTTTACATATATTTTTTGTTAAAAATCGAATTTTTTATTGATTTAATATTCGCATTCGTAAGGACCCTTAAGTTATGTTTGAATTGGATTCTTAAGTTTACGAAATATTATGGTTACATATTGGGAATTACCTTAGTTTTATAAGCTACGGAACTTTATTGATCCGGTTTAAACAGAGTATATGACCTTTGTTGCCTATTTTTTCTCTTTTATAGGTAGCTTATGTGTAGCTGATGTCCACACAGTTTTATTGTTAAATAATTAATATTTACTCGTGGTCCGCTATACATATCCAGGACTTAATTTTTTCTTTTTGGACCCTCTATATATTCCTAATTGAAAAGTTTTTAATGACGGTAAAAACTAACTTTTAAGGGTTATGATTTAATCTTCAAGCTATATGATTTGAACTAAGTGCATTGTATTGAACAAATTGTATAATTTTAAAGAAATGCACCTGTACTATTTAAAAACTCACTGTGAAAAATTATTGTTTTAAGCATTAAAACAAGGATGTCAGTAGTGGGATTAAATCTCATGTCTTTCAGTATCGAACTGCTGCTTTTAGCAGTCTTGCTAACGGCTTCTTCCTACCCATAGCAGTATGCTATGGGTAGGAAGTAAATGGTTTGTTTTTGTTTCGAATGCTACGGTCTACTGTTTTGCTCATAAAGACTAATGAGACCGGGACCTACTGATTAAAGTCGATTCCGAACGGCTACGATTATCCATGCCAGCAGCGGGATTCGAACCCACGAATTCCGTTACCGAAGAGCAACGTTTTGCCATTACGGTCATCATTCCGCCGTAAGTCAATAAATTGACAAATTTGTGTATCAGTAACAGTAAATCGTCAATAGATAATATAACAGGATTTACTGTACACCAAAGTACAGAAAACACAAATTTTGCTAATTTCTTAGCTTCGAATATTTAATATTATCGTAAATGTCCAGCTGGGTGAAATTTGTCTGAAAATTTGATATTTCTATCTTATTGAATCGGGAAATATAACGAAGATTCAAAGAGAATATAAATTATACCCATAAACTTATAGTTAATATATATTATCACAACATACAATTAATTTACTACTAATAACTTTTAACAGTTTTCAAAACAAATTTTATAAGTACAATAGACTCTCATTCACAGTCATTGGCTTTCGCTTAACTCCACTTTAACCGACTGTAATTAATTTAAGTGTGAAAATCATAAAAAATTTAAATTCTTTAATTATGTATTTTAGGCACTGAAAATAATTTTATGCTATGTGAAATAAAAGGCATAAGCTTCTGTCATTGATGTGAAGCTTAAAAAAATTAATTAAAAAATAAAAATAAATAAATGACTCACTGAATTTTTTGGCTTCAAGAGAATAAATGACTGAATTTTTTAAACATTCCTACTAATAGTATGCAAAAGTTTTGTAATAAATTGACACGTTTAATAAATGTTTACTTTAACCATGTAAAAGTGCATTTTCATCAATCAAATTAATTTGTTAATTATTAATTTGCTTTTCACTCTCCGCTTTAACCGGAATTTCGCGTAACCGATTTAACCCCGATCCTATTTGGGTCGGTTAAAATTGAGGCTACTGTATTTGAAACACTCCAGGTGCGTTTCAAGTCACCTTCGAAAATTACCGGGTAGAGTATTAAAGTTGATTGGTTAGGAGCGGTACGGTCAACTGCAAAATAGCTAATACAACCGGGACGACTTGTTAAAAGCTGAATTTCGAACATCCCTGATATCAGTAGGATTCCAACCCACGAATTCTGGTACCAAAGAGCAGCGCACTACCTATTCAGCCGTCGTTCTTTCTTGTAGACTATAACGTAAAAGTTAGTTAAAATTAATATATATTTCAAGAAAGAAACTATTCTTTTTGAAATTCAGAGAATTATTATACATATATGGATGAGAAAATTTGGTTTCGTTTACAGCTCTACGTTCCCCTTTTTGCAACACGAGGGGTAATGAGACCGGGACCTACTGTTTAAAGCCGATTCCGAACGGCTACGAACATCCATGTCATAATGGGATTCGAACCCACGAACTCCGGTACCGAAGGCCAGCTCCCTAACCAATCGCCATCGTTCGGCTATGGACGAGAAGAATGGGTATTTAACTACACTTCCAGAGAATGATTCAGCTAACAATTAAGATTTATTATGAGGTCTAAAAGGTACCCTATAAATAAAAATAACTCTATTATACTTCAAAGGCATGCGCGTAGAACATAATGCTACTTTTTCTCCCCCCCCTTTTTTACGAACAAGATGGCCGAAAGCGTAGGGTGCTGTTTTCCAGCACTGGAGTCAATAGATTCGAATCCCTCTTCTGACGTGGATGTTCGTAGTAATTCGGAACCGGCTTTTAGCAGTAGGTCCCGGTCTCATTAGCCTTCATGTAGACCCTTCCCCCCAAAAAAATGTCCGTTGCCCTCCAAATAAACGAAACAATCTACATCCGCTCCACTGTTCATCTAGTATCATCGTTGGCTGTCACTCTTCACTGCAGTAATTGCGAATTATCCACTAAAATTGCTTTTCTAAGGTATACGCACGTTATTCTTTTACATTCTTTTTGTTTCTTTGTTATTATGTTACCTTTAAACAGTAGAAATCAGTCTCATTATCCTTCTTATAGTAAAAAAATAGACCATAGCTTTCCAAACCTAACCATAGTAACGAACGATGGTAGAATGCTTAGGGTGCTGGCCTTCGGAACCAGAGTTCGTGTTTTCGAATACCACTGTGGCAAGGGTGTTCGTAGCCGTTCGGAATCGACTTTAAGCTGTAGGTTCCGGTCTCATTAGCCCTCGTGTTGCAAAAAGTAGACCGTAGCGCTCCAAACCAAACCAAACCAAACTAACCATAGTAAACCGAATTGCATAGAAAACACACAAACGTACATATATATATATATATATATATATATATATATATATATATATATATACACACATATATATACATATATATATATACATATATATATATATGTAATGAGACTGACTTCTCGATGGGGTGTTGCAGTCATGGCCATAAAAATGATACCGTTTCAGCTATAGACCTTTATTAAGACCACTTTGAAGGACGGGTTCCCACTTCATCATAGGGACAAACTGAAGGGTCAGCTAGCATAAAGTTCTATTTACAAGACCATTAACACCTGGGTCAACATCTGTGGGAAAATATCTCTAGAAAAATCTGTCTCCGTTAGCATGTATCTCCTTTTTATTTGGAAATTTCCTAAATTGTCCGCTAGGGCCATGTAGGTTTATAATTGGCCAGGCCCCTTCTCTGAGGGCGTAACCTGTAGCCCCAGTGGTCAATTTAGGTTAGGGGTTAAAAAGGGGAATGTAAAAAAGACGCGGGAATTTTTACCCTTGATTTAAGTTTTGAAAACCCCTGAGAATTTTCCTTACATATATATATATATATATATATATATATATATATAAATATTTATATATATATATATGTATATGTATATATATATATATATATATATATATAATGAATTTAATATATAGAGATTCAACGGATATTCATACCAAATTAGGTCGAACGATGGCCGACTGGTTAGGGTGCTGGCCTACGAATCCCACTGTGGCATGGGTGTTTGTAGCCGTTAGGAATCGGCTTTAAACTGTAGGTCCGGGTCTCATTAGTCCTCCTTGCGAAAAGTAGACCATAGCACTCTAAACCAAACCAAAACCTTATCAAATTAGAGACGAAACTTTAATTTTACAGCTAAAAAAATCTTAACAACCTCCCCCCTCCCTTTAAATTTAGTAGAAGATTGAATAAATGTTGGCTATAGCTATTTTTAGGATTTAGGTAGTTCATTTATAACGAAAAGTTAATTAGCATTTAAACTGACAGGAAAACAACAGTATTAAGATGCTCATCCATTATCAGTTCGTTATATGCTGGATTACTTAATACGAGGTTTGAACTGCATTAAAAATTGAATTTATAAATGTATCAGGAAATTATATAGTGAATAGTTACTTACGTATTAACAACAGACGAATATGTATACTGTACAGAATAACATTCTCCAGTAGACAGCTTTTCACATACCGAAGGGAGCCCCAGAAACTCTGACTTTACCCCACTTGTTTACTGCAGACGAGACATTTACCTGTTGCACAACAAAATAAAAAGTCGTGGAGTGTCACCACCGCTTTTACAGCCTGGTGTTAGCCGATCGATTTCAGTCTGCTCTTTGTCATCCCAGCCCTTTTGGGATCCAGTTGCTACATTTATGTTATCCTCTGTCGTAACATCCGGTGTGACAGCATTCTCATCCGTATAAACGCAATCCTCGAAAAGACGAGCATAAAGTACTTTCAGTTCCGAGTCCTCAATGCTATCCATTAACCCTCTGACTACTAATCCCGCAATTTCCACGGGCATGTGTTTATCCTTTATTAAGAACCACATTCGGTCTTTTTACCGTTTAACCAGTCGAATAAAGTTTATACAGTATTAGACATTTAATTTGGTAATAAATAGAATTATATGACTAGAACTATAGTTATATTAGATAATAGAATTATAGATAGTATGTTATAAATAGAAGTTAACTGTATTTCAATTGAAATTTATTAAAAAATAAATTTTTTATGTGATAGCATCTGACATCAGTTTATCTGAAAGCTTAGTTTCTCATGATAAAAATCAATATAAAAAATCTTTTCTAGAAAAGAATTAGTATTTCAATTCTCATATATATATATACTCATATATATATATATATATATATATATATATATATATATATATATATATATATATATATATATATATATACTCATATATAAATTTTTTATTTTGAAAATATTAATATTAAGTTTTTTTTAGAAAAATTAGATAATTTACCATTTTTTTTATTATTACGGAAAATAAATATATAAACATGTACGTTACGTTAATTTAGCTCTGCCATTGGTAGACCGCCTTCGATTTTTTAAATGTGGAGTAGACCACGGATCCCAAAAATTTTGGCCACCCCTGGTATATACGCTGTTAGTATCACCGGTAAGAAAACACTGAAACGAAAGGAACAGTTCTCGATTGTTTCAGTACAAATAAAGACATGGCAGGGATATTTTATTGCACATTCTAGATTACTTTTTAGAGCGGTGTCCAAATTTAGTTTTTCAGGGTAAATTTATGGGTGAGTATATAAGTCATACTACACACTTATAAAAATTACCTAAAAATTTTAAAGTATAAATATTATTGAATTTAAGGTACAAATATTATTGTATGCAAAGTAAATAGTTTGTAAATAATATAGTAGTTAACAAACAGAGAATAGTTAACAAGTTCTTTCTTTTAAAATTCGTTGGTTTAAAAATTCTTTGTGAATCTGGAAACATCTGACCTGTCTAGGTAAAATGATAAACATATAGTTACGGCCGAACAATGGCTGAATGGGTAGAGTGCTGCTCTTCTGTATCAGAGTTTATAGGTTAGAATCCCACAATGGCATGCATGTTCGTTAGGTTTCGTTTGGAGTGCTACAGTCTACTTTTTTTAACACTTCGGCTAATGGTACCGGGACCTACAGTTAAAAGCCGATTTCGAACGACTACGAATATCCTTGAAACAGTGGGATTCGAACCCATAAACTCCGGTACCGAAGATCAGCACCCTAACCATTCGGCCATTGTTCGGCGGCATGCATGTTCATAGCCGTTCGGAATCGAGTTTAAGCAGCTGTAGGTTCCAATCTCATTATTTAAGCTTTCAATAGCAACATAGTAGACTGTAACAAATATATAAGTCTTAGCAAATATGAAGGACGTTCCGAAAGTAAGTTTCTTTTTTTCCTTTATTTCTGAACTTTATTTCTAAAACAAAATACACCCTAGCAGAATGAGCTACACACCTATCACTGTTTTTCGACATAGTCTCCATCGACATTGACATTTGTCGTAGCAGAGACGAGTTTTCTTAATGTCGAATTTGCCCAAACTAGACATTTTACGATTCGCGTAATGTCAATCCAATCTGTTTATTGGCACAGAGCTGAGCTAAGTGTTTTGAATATCTGGTCACATGGAGAACACCATTTATTAAATTAAGAAGAGGTGGTTAATCATAGATTATATATATCCCCATATAATAATAGCTTAAGTTATTTGTCCGCCTGTCCTCGAATTTATGAAACGGTGGAACCTGGATAGAGGATCATGGATAGAGGCAATGGTTTGCTGATGAGTTAAAGTTAGCAAAATTCAAAGCGAGTAAAGTTTATCTTCTCCAAAACTATCGATCCGATTCTAAATTAAATTGGTATAAATATTCTTCATATCACAGTGAAAAATACGTTCGAAATCAACCCCTTCCCCCCTTTTCAGAGCATTTCATGTCATTATATCAAGCCCCATTTTAAGACAAGGCTATGAAGTTTATCAATTTATCACATAATAAATAAGTAAAAATAACATTTTTTTAGAATTATGACGTCATTCCTTTAACCATCTAATTTAATCATTTCTTATCTTAAATTATTTAAATATCGCCTGCATTATTTTCATACGTTTTTTCACTGAACTTAGATATTACGTAAATAATTTTCTATTATATTTGGCTTAA
>CM063510.1:91646761-91664261 GCA_032207245.1 Pardosa pseudoannulata
AGAAAAAGTATGAAAATAATGCAGACGATATTTTAATAATTTAAAATAAGAAATGATTAAATGAGATGGTTAAAGGAATGACGTCATAATGCTAGGAAAATGTTATTATTACCTATTTATTATGTGATAAATTGATAAATTTAATCGCCTGCTCTTAACCGGGGAAAATAGGGTTTGAAATAATGGCATTAAATACTGGAAAAGGGTGGAAGAGGTGGATATCGAACGCTGCTAACCTTAACTCATCAAGAATCCAATATGAATGCCTCTATCCATTCCAGGTACAACTACTTCATAAATTCGAGGACAGACGGATAGATAACTTAGGCTATTATTATATTATACAGGGTTTATATTTAGGATGTTTGTGTTGCAAAAAATTGATTGCAGTGACTTAAAGTGGTATAATAGTCAGTCAGAGCAAAACTGGTACACGAAGTTTCTTTTTTTTCGATTTGATATTTTAAAAGTGAAAATTTTGACAGTTCTCTTTCGGTAACAAATAAAACTATTATTAAATACTAGGATAGAGTTCGTCATATGACGGGATCAATAATTTTTTTAATTTTCCAGTACCCTATAAGGCATATAAAAAATGGTTTGTTTATTGGCTGAGAACTATCTCGTACACGGTCAATAATTTCTTTATTTTCATACTCCTCTAAAGTCTCCCGATACAGTAAATGCAGTTGAGAATCACGTTCAATTCATTTAGAAAGAAAATTTTAACTTAGCTACGTCGAAATTATCATTAAGGTCTTCCCGTTTTTTTTTTTCTTTTTTTTTTCTTTTTTTTTTTTTTCACGGTAACTAGTGGAAATAAAGGGATGGAACTATCATTTCTACTACACCCTCGAGGTAAATAGAATTTGTTGTTAATACCGGGTATAAAATTTTCATTTCAAAAAAAGATAATTTATGATTAAATTTAAAATTATCACATATGTACCTAATCTGTGATTTAAGACATATAAACTAAAATTATTTACGTAACATCTCAATTCAATGATAAAACGTATGAAAATAATGCATACGATATTTAAGTAATTTAAAATAAGAAATGATTAAATGAGATGGTTAAAGGAAAGCCGTCAGAATGCTAGAAGAAATGTTTTTACCTATTATGAGACAAATTGATAAATTTAATCACTTGCTCTTAACGGTGGAAAATAGAGCTTAAAATAATGGCATTAAATACTACAAAAGGGGGGATTTCAAACCTTGGTAACCCTGACTCATCAAGAATCCAATATGGATGCCTCTATCCATTCCAGATCCAACCGCTTCATAAATTCGAGGACAGACGGACAGATAAATTAAGCTATTATTATATTATACAGGGGTCATCTTTAGGATGTTTGTGTTGCAAAAAATTGATTGCAGTGACTTAAAGTGGTATAATAGTCAGTCAGAGCAAAACTGGTACACGAAGTTTCTTTTTTTTCGATTTGATATTTTAAAAGTGAAAATTTTGACAGTTCTCTTTCGGTAACAAATAAAACTATTATTAAATACTAGCATATAGCCCGTCATATGACGGGATCAGTAAAATTTTTAATTTTCCAGAATTGTAAAGTACTCTATAAGACAGATAAAAAATGGTTTTTTTATTGGCTGAGAACTACCTGGTATACGCTCAATAATTTGTTGATCTTCATACTCCTCTAAAGTGTCCCGATACTGTAAATGTAGTTTAGAATCACGTTGAATTCATTTAGAAAGATAATTCAAAGTTTTCTTAGTTACATCGAAATTATCGTTAAGTTCTTCCCATTTTTTTACCAAGTTAATTAATGGAAGTAAAAGAAAGAAACTATCATTTCTACTACACCCTGTAGGTACGGAATTTTCCATCGAATAGATTAATACTTGATATTTTTTGTATATTTGTAATATATCAATACTAGCACATAGCTCGTCATATGATAGGATTAGTAAAATTTTTAATTTTTCAGAATTATAAAGTACCCTATGAGGCAGGTAAACAAATGATTTCTTTTTTGGCTGAGAGTTGTCATGCTTAATAATTTATTTATTTTCATACTCCTTTAAAGATTCCCGATATTGTGAATGCAGTTCAGAAATCCGTTGAATTCATTTAGAGAGAAAATTCAAAGTTTTCTTAGCTACTTCGAAATTATCGTTAAGTTCTTCCAATTTTTTTGCCACGGTAATTAATGGAAGTATAAGAATGAAACTATCATTTCTACTACACCCTGGAGGTAGATAGAATTTGTTGTTAATGCCGGGGATAAATTTTTCATTGCAACAAAAAATAATCATTGATTAAATTTAAAATTATCACATATGTACCTAATCTATGATTTAAGACATATAAAATAAAATAGTTTATGTAATATCTATATTCAGTGATAAAACATATAAAAAATAATGCAGACGATATTTAAATAATTTAAAATAAATGATAAAATGAGATGGTTAAAGGAATAATGCCATAATGCTAACAAAATTTTATTTTTACCTATTTATTATGTGGCAAATTGATAAACTTAATCGCCTGCTCTTAACCGGGGAAAATAGGAGTTGAAATAATGGCATTAAATACTGGAAAAGGGTGGAAGGGGTGGATATCGAACGTTGCTAACCCTAACTCATCAAGAATCCAATATGGATACCTCTATCCATTCCAGGTACAACCGCTTCATAAATTCGAGGGCATACGGACAGATAAATTAGGTTATTATTATATTATACATGGGTTATCTTTAGGATGTTTGTGTTGCAAAACATTGATTGCAGTGACTTAAAGTGGTATAATAGTCAGAGCAAAACTTTTACACGAAGTTTCTTTTTTTTTTATTTGATATTTTAAAAGTGAAAATTTTGACAGTTTTTTTTCGGTAACAAATAAAACTATTATTAAATACTAGGATAGATCTCATCATATGACGGGATCAGTAAAATTTTTAATTTTCCAGAATTATAAAGTACCCTATAAGGCAGATAAAAAAATGGTTTGTTTATTGGCTGAAAATTACCTGGTAGAAGCTCAATAATTTGTTTATCTTCATACTCCTCTAAAATTTTCCGATACTGTAAATGCAGTTTAGAATCACGTTGAATTCGTTTAGAAAGATAATTCAAAGTTTTCTTAGCTACGTCTAAATTATCATTCTTTCCATTTTTTCTTTTCCCACAGTAATTAATGAAAGTAAAAGAATGAAAACTATCATTTCTACTACATCCTGTAGGTACGGAATTTTCCTGTGAATCAATTAATACTCGATATTTTTTGTATATTTGCAATACATCAATAATAGCACATATCTCGTCATATGATAGGATCAATAAAAATTTTAATTTTTCAGAATTATAAAGTACCCTATGAGGCAGATAAACAAATGATTTGTTTTTTGGCTGAGAATTGTCATGCTCAATAATTTGTTTATTTTCATACTCCTCTAAAGTTTCCCGATATTGTGAATGCAGTTTAGAAACCCGTTGAATTCATTTAGAAAGATAATTCAAAGTTCTCTTAACTACGCGAAATTATCGTTAAGTTCTTCCCAAAGTTTTTCCACAGTAATTAATGGAAGTAAAGGAATGAAACTATCGTTTCTACTACACCCTGGTGATAGACAGAATTTGTTGTTAATACCGGTGATAAAATTTTCATTGCAACAAAAAATAATGATTAAATTTTAAATTATCACGTATGTACCTATTCTATTACTTAAGACAAATATAAAAGAAAGTTATTTACGTAATATCTAAGTTCAATGATAAAACGTATGAAAATAATCCAGACGATATTTAAATAATTTAAAATAAGAGATGATTAAATGAGATGGTTAAAGGATGGAGTGATAATGCTAGAAAAAAACGTTATTTTTACCTATTTATTATGTGACAAATTGATAAATTTAATCGCCTGTTCTTAAAATGGGGCTTGATATAATGGCATTAAAGGATCGAAAAAGGGAAGGAAGGGGGATTTCGAATGTTTTAAAGAGACAGTATTTTTCGCTGTGATATGAAGCATATTTATACCAATACACTAAATGATATTCTAGCACAGTATATCCTAACCACTGTGCCGCAACACATTTTCTTTATAGAATAAATAAAATTTTTATAATTTGTGGATAATCCCCTATATAATAATAGCCTAAGTTATCTGTCCGTCTGTCCTCGAATTTATGAAGCGATTGGACCTTGGATGTATAGGGGCATCGATACTCGATTCTTGACGAGTTAGGTTTAGCTAAATTCAAAGCAAGTCTTTAAAACGTTCGAAATAAACCTCTTTACCCCCACTCCTTTTCGAAAGTTTAATGCCATTATCTCCAGCCCTATTTTCCCGGCTAAGAGCAGGCGATTAAATTAATCCATTTATCATATAATAAATAGTTAAAAATAGCTTTGTTTTTTTAGCATTATGACGTCATTCCTTTAAACTATCTCATTTAATCATTTCTTATTTTAAATTTATTTAAATATCATCTGCATTACTTTCATACGTTTTACAACTGAACTTAGATATTACGTAAATAATTTTCTTTCATATTTGGCTTAATTAATAGATTAAGTACATATGTGATAGTTTAAAATTTAATCATGGATTATTTTTTGTTGCAATGAAACTTTTATCACCGGTATTAACAACAAATTCTTTTCATAAAAGTTTAGGAGTCTATTTCACGGACTGATAAATATCTAGCGTTTAAGTTATATATCTTTGAAAAATTAAGAAGTTTGTTCGTTTGTGCGTTTGGTTTTTATACATAACCACACAGTTTGACTAAATGATTTCAGCGTGATTCTAAACTGTATTCACAGTATCGGGAGACTTTAGAGGAGTATGAAGATAAAAAAATTATTGAGCGTGTACCAGATAATTCTCAGCCAAAAAACAAACCATTTTTTAACCTGCTTCGCAAGGCATTTAGAATTCTGAAAAATTAAAAAATTTACTGATTTTGTCATATTACGTGCCATAGGCTAGTAAGAAATACTTTGTGAAGATGCATAAAGTTTTTTACTCTGGTTGGTTGAAGATTCATGGTGTATATTTTACTTATATGAGAGTAAGAAAATTCTCAGAACTATCGTTGGTCCAGTGCAAGTAGAAGGACGTTGGAAAGCCAGATAAAGTTTCGTATTGCATAGGCTTTGTAGACAATCACAGACTACACAAATCATCCGTCGCAATAAAGATGGCTATCCGTAGATTAAGATGACTTGGCCAGTTTTGGAGAAGCCCAGACGAGAATCCCACAAAAATTTTAAAATCTAAATAAACTGAGGGGTCCCGAGCTAAAGGAAGATTACCGACTAGACAGTTGGATGATGGGGAAAAAAAGATATAAAAACTTTAAAAATCGGGAATAGGAGAGGAGAGTCACTAATGATAGAAGACGCTGAGGGAGCTTGTGGTTGAGGTAGCCAAGGCATGTAAATGGCTGTTGTGTTTGTAAAGAAGAAGAAAAGGGCTAATAAGACATGAATCTATTGCTTATATCCAATTTCAAATGGTTACAAACATCCATGCTAGCAGTGGGATTCATACTCAGAAACTCTGATATCGAAGAGCAGGGCCTTATCCCTTCAGCCATCGTTTTTTAACATTGGTTCTAATTAAAAATAACAAGGTATCGAGTTTGTAGGGTCTTGATGATGAATTTTGGGTAGAACGTTCTGGTTTACAGTCAAATATTAACCCCCTGTCCGGGACGCCCGAACTCAGTTCGGGCAACACAAATGCGCCAATTTTGGAATGCCCGATCTGAATTCGGGCAAGAGAAAAACTGTATTTCAATTCCGTGAAGCCCGAAATCTGTTCGTCCAATGCATACTATTCAATTTGATATTTATCCAATCCCCTATATAATAATAGCCTAAGTTATCTGTCCTTCTGTTCTCGAATTTATGAACCGGTTGGACCTGGAAGATAGGGGTATCTATATTGGATTCTTGATTAGTTAGGGTTAGCAAAACTAAAAGCAAGTCTTTAAAACGTCCGAAATTCCCCTTTCCCCTTTTGAGTGTTTAATGCCATTATTTTAAGTCCTATTTTCCCCGGTTAGGGTCCCGGTTTAGAGCAGGTGATTAAATTTATCACATAATAAATTGGTAAAAATAACATTTTTCTCTGGCATTATGACGTCATTTCTTTAACCATCTCATTTAATCATTTCTTATTTTAAATTATTTAAATATCGTCTGCATTATTTTCATACGTTCTATCGCTGAACTTAGAAGTTACTTAAATAAATTTCTCTTATATTTGGCTTAGATAATAGATTCTGTACATGTGTAATAATCTTAAATTCAATCATCGGTTATTTTTTGTTACGATGAAAATTTTATCACCGGTATTAACAACAATTTTTTTCATAAAAGTCTAGTCTATTTCACGGACTAATAAATACATAGCGTTTAAGTTCTATATATTTGAAAATTAAGAAGTTTGTTCGTTTGTATGTTTGTTTTTTATACATAACCACACAGTTTGACTAAATGAATTCAACTTGATTCTAAACTGTATTCACAGTATCGGGAGACTTTAGAGGAGTATGAAGATAAACAAATTATTGAGCTTGTACTAGATAATTCTCAGCCATAAAACAAACCATTTTTTTACCTGCCTCATAGGGTACTTTACGATTCCGGAAATTTAAAAAAAATTATTAATCCCGTCAATCTATAGGCTAGTATGAAATACTTTGTGAAGATGCATAAAGTTTTTTACTCTGGTTGGTTGAAGCTTCACGGTGTATATTTCCCTACATGAGGGTTAATAAGAAAATCCTCAGAACTATATTTAGCCCAGTGAAGAGAGAAGGACGTTGGAAAACCAGATATAATTTTTAATTGCATACACTTTATAGACAACCACAGATTAAGATGACTTGTCCAGCTTTGGAGAAGCCCAGACGATAATCCCACAAAAATCTTAAAATCTAAATAAACTGAGGGGTTCCGTGCTAAAGGAAGACTACCGACTAGACGGTTGGAGGATGTGGAAAAAAGATATAAATACTTTAAAAATCAGGAATTGGAGAGGAGTCGCTAATGATAGAAAACGCTGAAGGGAGCGTGTGGTTGAGGCAGCCAAGGCATGTAAAGAGCTGTTGTGCTTATAAAGAAAAAGAAGAGGGTTGATAAGACATGAATCTACTGCTTATATCCTATTCCAAATGAATACGAACACCCATACTAGCAGTGGGATCCACAAACTCTGATATCGAAGAGCAGTGCCTTACCCATGCAGCCATCGTTTTTTAACATTGGTTCTAATTAAAATTGAAAAGGGATCGAGTTGGTAGAGTCTTGATGATGAATTTTGGGTAGAACTTTCTGGTGTAGAGTCAAATATTAACAACCTATCCGGAACGTCTGAACTTAGTTCGGGCAACACAAATGCGCCAGTTTTTGAATGCCCGACCTGAATTCGGGCAAGAAAAAAAACGGTATTTCAACTTCGTGAAGCCCGAAATCGGTTCTTCCAATGCATAATATTCAATTTAACATTTTTCCAATCCCCTGTATAATAATAGCCTAAGCTACCTGTCCGTCTGTCTTCGAATTTATGAAGCGGTTGGACCTGGAATGGATAGGGGCATCCATATTGGATTCTTGATGAGTTAGGGTTAGCAAAATTCAAAGTAAGTCTTTAAAACGTTCAAAATCAACTCCTTCCCCCCATTTTGAAAGTTGAATGCCATTATTTCAAGCCCTATTTTTTTCTTATTAAGTTTATCACATAATAAATAGGTAAAAATAACATTTTTTTCTAGCATTATGACGTCATTCCTTTAACCATCTCATTTAATCATTTCTTATTTTAAATTATTTAAATATAGTCTGCATTATTTTCATACGTTTTATCGCTGAACTTAGATATTACGTAAATAATTTTCTTTTATATTTGGATTAAATAATAGATTAGGTACATATGTAATAATTTTAAATTTAATCAGCGATTATTTTTTGTTACAATAAAATTTTTATCACCGGTATTACCAACAAATTCTTTTCATAAAAGTCTAGGAGTCTATTTCACGGACTAATAAATATCTAGCTTCTAAGTTATATATATTTGAAAATTAAGAAGTTTGTTCGTTTGTGTGTTTGTTTTTTATACATAACCACACGGTTTGACTAAATGATTTCAACGTGATTCTAAATTGTATTCACAGTATCGGGAGACTTTAGAGGAGTATGAAGATAAACAAATTATTGAGCGTGTAACAGATAATCTTCAGCCAAAAAACAAACCATTTTTTACCTGCCTCATAGGGTACTTTACAATTCTGGAAAATTAAAAATTTTACTAAGCCCGTCATATGGCGGGCTATAGGCTAGTAGATAGAGATATTTTCCCGCAAAAAGCTCGGCAGTTTCGTGCCATTTGCCGCTATTTCTCGGATACTGTAAAGGATTTGTGAAATTCAAAGGAATCTGACGGACATAGTATTCATGACATTGATATAGATAATAATATTGTTATATTAATTTATTATATTTATCTAGAAAATTATGTCATTTGATGTATTTTACTATAATGTGAGCAAAAATTATTGTAATCCATTAACATTTCTCATATATGTGAAAATACTGAAAAAAAATTATTTCCTTTAAAATTTTTTTTTTCAAAAATAATCTATTTATAACATTTTGATGATAATAACGAAAAAAATTAAAGAAGAAAATTTCCAGTTCAGCATGTTTTCCTCAAATATATTCCACCGGCAAGGCGTTAAACGTATTTATATTTTCATTAAAACAAGAATTAATATCTCTTAAATAAGTTACTATGTTTTAATTCTAACAACAATATGAGCATATATGTACCAGGTTTTTTATTTAAGCGAGATTTGGTTCCCTTGACAAGGCATTTACGAAATATTTTATCTTGAAATATGACCCTTCACAAAATTCTTCAGGTGTTTTACAAATCTATATTATCTTGAAAATTAATCTTTGAACAAACAAGTGAATCCTAGAATAAATGTAGTGCTTGTTTATAAATCTGTATGTGTTTATATAAACGTAAATATATATGTGGAGTTTTTTAATGACTTTCTCTAAAATGGAACTTGAACTAAACACTAAGTACAGATTAGTAAATTTGTATAGTTTCATGAAAGCAGGACCTATTTTCAAAAATCCACGAAACTGTGCCCTTGTTGAAAGAACCAGATTTAACACTAGTTTATATTTCCTAAAATTATAAGTTGATTTTTCACAATTTGGAAAAAAAAACACTCTTTGAAAAATCTGGAAGACTCCTGTGTACATATAAGTATGTAAAATATTGATTCAATAGGTTTAAGTAATTGCTAAATTACAAATTAAAAATTTTTTTTAAAAAAACAACCCTTTTTGAAAAATCTGGAAGATTCCTGTGTACATATAAGTATGTAAAATATTGATTCAATAGGTTTAAGTAATTGCTAAATTAAAAATTAAAAATTTCTTTAAAAAAGAACTCTCTTTGAAAACTTTAGATGATTCCTGTGTACATATAAGTATGTAAAATATGGATTCAATAGGTTTAAGTAATTGCTAAATTACAAATTCAAAACATTTTTTTTAAAAAAAGAACCCTCTTTGAAAAATTGGGAAGAGTCCTGTGTACATATAAGTATGTAAAATATTGATTACATATAAGTATGTAAAATATTGATTCAGTAGGTTTAAGTAATTGCTAAATTACAAATTCAAAATTTTTTTTTTAAAAAGAACCCTCTTTGAAAAATTTGGAAGACTCATGTGTTCATATAAGTATTTAAAATATTGATTCAATAGGTTTCAGTAATTTCTAAATTACAAATTCAAAAATTTTTTTAAAGAAAAAAACCCTCTTTGAAAAATCTGGACGATTCCTGTGTACATATCAGTATGTAAAATATTGATTATATATAAGTATGTAAAATATTGATTCAATAGGTTTAAGTAATTGCTAAATTGCAAATTCAAAAAATTTTTTAATAAAAAGCATCTTGTTGCAGCGATGCAGCCAGAATTATTTTTGGAGAGAGTCCAAAGTCTCAAAGTACAATGATCTTTCGATCTCATAAAAAGATTCATTACACATATAAACACATACAAAGTATATACATAGATACATACATGCATAAGTCTCATACATACATCGATAGTTTTATATGCATACATAAATACATCATAAAATGGGTAAGTAATTGTGTACGTATTTTTATTGTATCATAAAAAATATACTTGCTAACAGTTTCTTTTAATTTACGCTCCAAGTTTTTACCATACAAATTTAAGTTAATTTTATGAATAACTAGAAAAATAAAAAATGTTGAGAAAGGTATTATAGCATATCCCCCCCCCTTTTTTTAACAAAATCTTGTGCGGTGCTTTTAGATCCATAGGTTACAAATATTTTATGCTCATGAACTACTTCTCATGGCAGACACATAATCAAATTAAATAACTCAATATAACTACGCAAAAAAAATTACAATTTTAACTTTGATGTTTTTAGTAGCAATGTAAAAATAAAAATAAAAATTATACGCTTTGAAATTTAAAGTGATATTTAATAAAATTATACCTCGTGTTTTAATTATAAAAATATTTTTTAAATGCTACTAATGGGATAGGTTAGACTGATGTAGTGCTATAAAATTATTTATGTTTGTTGCTATGAATTTGTGTAACAGAGAGAGCTATCAGAAAAAGGGAAAAAGGTTGTTACAAATACAAGAGAGGGGGAGGAGAGAATGGGATATGAAAAACAGTCCAGATAACATGTTTGTTCCATTCTCACTTTTATCTTGTAAGGAATGGGAAAGAAATAAAATAAGTGAACTGCAGAAAATGGTAATGCGTTATTTATTTCTATTTATTTGAACTTTTATTAAAAGGGTCACTATTATTTGACATTAACCCTCTGACTGCTCAATTTGTAAACCGAGATCTCTTTAAAAATTGCTTATTTTTTGCATAGTTTAAGTATATCTATATCCATCTATCTCTCTCTCTCTATATATATATATCTATATCTATCTATCTATCTATCTATATATATATATATATATATATACATATATATATATATATATATATATATATATATACATATATATATATATATATATATATCTATCTATCTATATATATATATATATATATATATATATATATATATATATATTATATATATCTATATATATATATATATATCTATATATCTATATATATTGGAGAATTGAAATACTAATTCTTTTCTAGAAAATATTTTTATATAGACTTTTATCATGAGAAAATAAGCTTTCAGAAAAACTAATTTCAGATGTTATCACATAAAACATTTATTTTATAATAAATTTCAACTTTAACATAGTTTCTATTTATAACATACTATCTATCATTCTGTTATCTAATATAACTATAATAGTTCTAGTCATATAATTCTATTTACCTAATTAAATGTCTAATACTGTGTATAATTTATTTCACTGGTTAAACAGTGAAAAGGCAGAATGTGCTTCTTAATAAAGGAAGAAAAACACATGCCCGCGAAAATCGCGGGATGAGCAAATTTTGCTACATTTGAATTGCCCGTAGAAATCGCGGGATGAGCAGTCAGAGGGTTAACTTAAAACTTTTGTGTACCCCAAAACATTGTCACACCCCAAATTAATTTTCATTTTCCCTTAGATATCACAAAAAACTCTGGGGCCATAGGAATCACTTTGGGAAACACTAATTCCTAATAGGGAAACTCTGATTCCTAAATTTCCTAATGCATTGACATTTTTCATTGTTATAAATGATATCTTGAAAAGCTATTATAAACCGAAAAAGAAAAATCAAACACAAGAATTACACATGTTCCCTCGCCACTTCGCGCTTCATGTTTTGCGGCTTCAGTGCTTCGCTGATTTTTCGAAAATATTCATCAAAATTTCATGTTGATGCTCGAGAGAGAAAGATCCCTGCATGTTAAAAAAAGAGATGGGTTGACTCAGAGTACATACCACGGGCTCTTGAGATGACAAAGTCTGCAAGTGTGGAAGAAAATGAAGAGGAAGACGAAGAACAAACTGAAAAGCGTGGTCTTCCCCTGGAGAATCTGCAACAGTGTGCAACATGGCAAGAACTTACAAAAGACGTTGACGATAATATGGTTCGAGCTGACGAGTGGTTCAGCAATCGCGTTGATGGGGTTATGTCCTTTCTACAGGGGAATCTTGCAGGAAAAGGAAAATAAAGATAGCAACTACCCATTACTATGTTTCTCTCCAAGGTAAAGTCCCCGGCTCTACAGTCAGCGCCTCCAGCAGAAGAGTCTCAGTGAGCCTAAAGCTTCTACGTGTCAAGTGAGAGTCTCTCCTCTGCCACCAACACAAGACTCTTCGCCTCTCTCAGAAAGTGATGATTAATTTTTAGTACTCTATAAGGTTTTGTAATTAACCTTATTAATTAGCACTGAAATGTTTAAGTAAATACTTATACTATTGTAATTTTTGTCTTAAATGTGTAAAGTATAAATATCGTTTATATATTTAAAACATTCGTGTACACGAAAATTCCTAGGGGCAAATCCTACTTGGCAGTTTTTCAGCTTTCGAGGAATGTTTTGATCCTCATTAACAGCGAAAAACGAGGGATCACTGTATAATTTCTATGTTTTTCAACAAACGTTAAATATAAGCTCTTGAACCTTGTGCTTTCAACTGTTATAAAGAAATATCACCAAATTGAAGCCACATATAGATGTATAAGCATCCACTGAAGGTAAAAGTTGTTGAAAAGGTATTTTAAGCTAATTTTTATTGGTTAAATTACTCGTTGTTAACGAATTTTCTCCCCTGTTAGGACACACTTGTAAGGCATGTGTCACGTGACTCCGCCCAAATATGATGCATTATTTTAATACTTTATAAAAAAGAGATTTTTTCTTAAAGTTTTATTCTTTTTCATGTTTGTATTCTGCATGGTACCAATAGTGTAACAAAATTGCCAAGATGTACCCTATTCTAAAGAAAACTTTCACATGAGTTGCACGCCTATTAAATTATACACATTTTATAAATTTGGATTGTATAATACATCACGAGAGTTACCATTTGCACACTCCTTTGAAGGTTCAAAGTTAAGTTTCATTTCTCAAGGTAACGGTGTTGTCTGAGTAAAGCTAAAGTACCACATCTGGTTGCGACCGGCAGCGTTCCTGTCCGTTACATTGAAATTTTTCGTTACATAGATATTTCATTACAAACCGACGCTTTTCACGATAGCAACCTATACTTCGTAACATAAATTGCGTAAGTAATAAAACAATAAAAAATCAAAATTATTCTCTGCAAGTAAAAAAAAATTGTTTTTGTTTTAAAAGTCCTTAAAAAAAAGTTAATCCTTAAATAAAAAAGACTTTAAAAGTATTATTTGAACTCCTTGAAATCTGATGTGAACACCAAATGACTTCTTTGCACGTCTATTAAGTAATACACATTTTTTTTTTAAATTTTGCTTGTATGATATATCATGACAATTATCCTTTGGTACAGCATCAAAGTAGGTTTCGTTTCTCAAGAAAGTGATGGTGTCTGACAAAAAATCGAGTACTGTTTTATGGCGGTATTTGTTTGAACTGCATGTGGATACTTCAATATATATCTTCAGTATTATTGATTTTTGGTTTTTTTTTTATTTTGGAGCGCTACGGTTTACTTTTTGCAACACGAGGGCTAATGAAACCGGGACCAACTGCTAAAGCCGATTCCGAACGGCTACGAACATAGATGCCATAGTGGGATTTGAACCCACGAACACCAGTACCGAAAGCCAGCACCCTAACCAGTCGGCCATCGTTTGAAGACCGATAGTGTTTAAAATTGTATATCATTACTTTATTACCTTATACATTATATCTGATAGGTATTCTAATACTGTTATGTATCATGCGTCAAATATCCACAATATATTTTCATTTATTATAAAAAATATATCATTTAGTTTTTATTTGTATTACATATTACAATACATATTACGCTGTTATATATTGTATATTTTTTATATAAATTATTTATTGAGAATGTTAGTTTGGAATATTATAGCCATCTGTTTTGCTACACGAGGGCTTGTGAGACCGGAACCTTCTGCTAAAAGCCAATTTCGAACGACTGCGAATGTCCATGCCATTAGAGCAATTCCAACCAGCGAATTTCGGCACTGAAGAGCAGCGCCCTACCCTTTCAGCCCATATTTTAGTGCAAGAATTTCGCAATGTTTGCTAATAGAGCGAACACTGGGCCAAACAGATTGAGACTTCTCTAAATGAAGCAAATTTTAATGCTGAATATTCCTGGAATTCTTCTCGGGTTTCAAGTACATGAAGGTTCCTACATGCTAAGAGATCTAAAAAATCATCATGGAACAAAATATTTTACTTCTTTCTCTTTGATTATTTAATTATTTCTAATTGAAAGCAGGTTTGATTATACATGTAATTTCTAAAATATTACCCAGGATAAAAATAGAATGCTGCAATTTCAGGTAAAAATGATTTACTGTTGAATGTTCCTGTGCCCTCTAAAATATTGATTTGAAGTTCTATCTACACAAATTTTCTTTTCTCCTGAAACTGTTGTAAATTCAAAGTCAAATTCAAAATCTTGCGGAATTAGTATTCGTGTGGTTTTTGAATTTGGCTAGACTTCTATTATTATGATTAATAAATATTTATTTAAAGCCCTAATCATCATTTCAGAGTGAATTAACTAGAGACTAAATACAACGGAAGTAAGGGTTATTAAAGAGTAGAGGTAGGTTAGATTCAACTGACTATAAAATGAGCTTGACCATATTTTGAGTTATATTGTTATTTCTCCATTTGCTCTGTTTTCGTTCTCTTAACTTTTGATAGATGGCGCTAGTAGTTATCTATTGTCGAGGTTAAAATTTACCGGGAGAGAAGATTCTTCACTTCAAGAAGTATTTCACTTCATCAATAAATTCCCGATTTATTAAAAAAAATAAATAAATCAGAGTTAAAATAGATAATTTCTTTGTAAAATTTAAGGTAATTATTTTTTCAGTTTTATCGCTTATAAAAATTTCCTGAACTTTTTTTGCATATTATAAGTGGTAATAAATTTTTTTTTACTCCGTTGATTAAGCTATTATCAAGCATCGTTATGCATTTATTCAAGGTATTTATAGAGTATAAAGCATATTTTCAATTAAACGTTACAAGTAGAACAAAAGTGCTAAAGCTGAAAAAGTCTTTCAAAATAATATTTAGATATTTTCTATTTTAAAATAGTAGATTTCATTCAAATATATGGGAAATTTAATTACAACGTAAAATGTGCTGAATTTATGTATAATGCACACATTTTTTCCAATGTTTTGGGTAAAAACTATGTTACATACAGAATAATTTTTATGGCTTCCTGTAATATACAATGTACGTATAATAAAGTATTTAAGGAAGAGAAAAAAAAATTACTGAACAGATGTATTTCTACATTGTGCATCTTTAAAATAACAGTCTTTTGTAATACTAATTATTAAGTTTTAACGTCCAAATTTCCGTATAATTTCGATTTTCTATTGATTTGATTGTATAATCATTTTTAGTGCTTCCTTTAACCTTAAGATGCACGTATAAAATATAGGTATTTAAGGAAGGAAATAAAAAAAAGGTAAATAACTTACTCAGAAGATGTATTTATGCATTGTACTTCTTTTAAATAACAGTTTTCGTAACACTAATTATTAATTTTTGAAGCCGAATTTTTGGTGTGAAGTACAGTTTTCATTTTCTGTTGATTTCATTGTATATCAAATTTTAATGCTTCCTGTAAGCACACAGTGTATTTATTCATAAAAAAGGTACTAAAGGGGAAATATCTTTTAGCAACTTTAAATGGAAGATATTTTTTCTTATTTTATGTCTTATCATATCTTTTTTTAATTATTATCATAAATACATGGGATTTTCAGCATTCGATCTTAGATCTTTTTTTAATGATTATCATAAATACATGGGATTTTCAGTATTTTTTCTTATCATATTTTTTAACTATTATCATAAATATATGGAATTTTCAGCATTAGTTCTTGTCATATTTTTTTAAAAAATTATTATCATAAATACATGGGATTTTCAGCATTTGTTCTTATCATACAATTAAAAAATGTATCATAAATACATGGAATTTTCAGCATTAGTTCTTGTCATATCTTTTTAAAAAATTATTATCATAAATACATGGAATTTTCAGCATTTGTTCTTATCATACATTTAAAAAAATGTATCATAAATACATTGAATTTTCAGCATTAGTTCTTGTTATATCTTTTTTAAATTATTATCATAAATACATGGGATTTTTAGCATTTGTTCTTATCATACATTTAAAAAAATGTATCATAAATACATGGAATTTTCAGCATTAGTTCTTGTTATATCTTTTTTAAATTATTATCATAAATACATGGGATTTTTAGCATTTGTTCTTATCATACATTTAAAAAAATGTGTCATAAATACATGGAATTTTCAGCATTAGTTCTTGTTATATCTTTTTAAAATTATTATCATAAATACATGAGATTTTCAGCATTTGTTCTCTGTTTTTCTTTAATTAACTCTGCTGAATTTACTTTTTTTTTCTAAAAAAAGAAAACTTTTTATTTAAAATTAAAAGTGAGAGCTTGTTTCAAAATTAAAAATTTTTTTCTGACACACAGTGTAAAAATATAAATTCAGTTCCATTAATAATTTTTGCTTTTTTCTGTTCAATAATTATTAGATATAATTCTCCACTTATTTAAGGGACTATTCATGAGACTGTTGAATCGATAAAAAATGAGATTTTTCAGAAGAAATATATGTGAAAAGGAATTCAGTTCTGAATATTTTAAAACAATCCATGTAAAAAAATTCCAATATTGAGAGGAGTTATGAATAAAACCAAGCCAACTGTTTACTATAAACAAATTTAAACTTACAAAACTTTAACTTGTTTTTTCTGAAATTGTGTTTTTTTTTTCATGTAACGCGCATGTTATCTCAAAAAGATTTTAATATTTTTTCATGAAATTTTTACAGGTTGTAAACGATATGATTTTTATCCGATTGAACCTAAATTTTCTTGTATATTTCCCAAAATATGTTTTTATTAGCAATGATAAATTTTTCATTTTTTACAAAAAAAAAATTCCGTTTTCAAATATTTTTAAAAAATATATATGTATCTTAAATATATACAAATTTAGGTTCTAAGTTATTTTGAGATATTGTAGTATGTTTTAAAACAATACGTTTGTCTTAAACTTATTTATATTTTTAGTAATCGCGTGCGTTAGCCTTGATATCATTTTTGTTAACAACAAAGGGTCTCCTATTTAGAACTTTCTAAGAAAAATATTTTTTGTTTCAAAAAGGAATGAGATATGTGTGTAAAGATAGTAATTTGCTTTAACTATGTAAAAAAATATTATATTTATAAAACTGGTAGGTTTCAAGGTATGAGAAGTCGGAAAGGAT
>CM063510.1:91666761-91704261 GCA_032207245.1 Pardosa pseudoannulata
AAAGAAATAAGAAGTATGAAGCAGTTTTATGGATGAGAACTCAATTCTTTAAGGCCCCTCCACACTATGGTCCAATGCAAGCCATTACCACCGTCTAGAGGAGATATGGCTTATCGTGGTCGATGGTGGCAGTCGATAAAATAGCCTTGGCTAACGATGGCTTCGGAGGTAGTTTTTCTCCAAAGATCAAAGGCAGCCAGATGCGCAACTAAAGTGCGCAGTAGACCCTATGAACGAATCCACGAGCTCGGGTCATTTTGTGGCCCAGTGTGTGGATATAACCCGTGAACCGTGGTTCAAGCTCACCATCAGGAAGTGGTGAACAATTGGCCATAGTATGGAGGCTACATAAGAGAATTTTCATCTCTAAGAGAAAAATTTCCAGTGTAACCCTATAAGTTTTCAATTAGGTTAGGATCAAGGCATTTTGCTGGCCATTGTTTTTGCTGAATATCTTCATTTTCAAGAAATCCGTTTACGGGGTTTGGTCAATGTTGAAGAGGATTATCATCTATAAAAAATGAGACCCAAATGCACCTATGAAATGTTTTACATAAGGTTCTCAATCCTCAGCGAGATATATCTTGGTGGTCAGCCATCTAATGTTGAAATTATGTTGGGTAATGCATTCATCGTTTATTGTTCCAACCCATACCATCACCTCTTATACCGAAAAGTTTACGTTCCATATGTGAGAATGTCAGGTTTCTGATTTGATTCAAAAGTCAGAATGAGAGAGTTACTGGGAAAAGAATATTTATTATTAAATTGAATTGACTCCATTTTTAGGTTATATACTTAAACTCAGATGATTCCAAACCTGTTTACGATTGTCAAATTTAAATTTTGTTTGGCAGAAGTTTCTACCAATGGCTCTTCCAATACCAAATATTAGGCAATAATGAAACCAACGGTCATTTATTGATGCCAACTGGAAAATAGAAATGAATGTGAGACATAATCAAGTTTTTTATTTTGCACTCTAATACAGAATGTAAAAAAAAAAACAATCATTGTAAAATTTCTTATTCTAAAAAATGAAGTTTTTAATGAAATCTGTATGATTTTAATGAAAAATATGATTTTAAATGAAATCTTAATACATAGGTGACAAAAGTATCATTAAGAGGATTCTTAAAGATTTTAAAATAAATCCTGAAAGAGTTAATTTCCATTCAATTTTACGTCAATGACCTAATAGTAGAATGTTACTCTTCGATACGGGGTTCGCGAGTTCGAGTCTCGCTGCTAGCACGGATGTTCGTAGACTTTCTGAATGGCTTTATGTGGTAGGTCTTGGTAGCAATAGAAGGTAACGCTTCAAACAAAATTAAATCCTTTTTATTATTGTTGATTTATTAATATTTTTCAGTTTTTTAATTATGTTCTTGACTGTTTGTTACGAAATAAATCAACTACGTGACGTTTATTTAGTTCAGAACAACTTATCTTACAAAGGATCGTACATAGCGAGATGAGAATCTAAAAGGTACAAATACAGGAATTAATGCTCTAAAGACGCTATTTAGTAATATTTATTGAAATTTAACAGAAAAAATATCCTCTAAAGATGGAAATAAAACTGATGCAATTTAATTTTCCGGAACTGTTCGATTAAAGTAATGAGATTGTAATGGAATTTTTATATTTTGTAAATTTAACATTACTTGTTTAATCTCTTTAATTTGTTTTCTCAAACAGTTTGTATATTTTAATTTAAAATGTAGATATTATGAGTTTTTTAAACTATCAAGGGCTTAAATCATGTAACGGTATTTTAAGCATCTCATGTATGAAGAGCATACAAATTGTATTTGCTTTTCTTAATTAGCTTGGAGCGTTCTTTAAAGTCAATAAGGAAGGAAATTAATTTTCGAGATAGAAAACTTTGAAGTTGTACTGTATCGCACTCCTTCAATTCACACTGAATTGCAAATTTAATTAGATTTCTTTAAAGGCGTTCTGAAAATTAGAAAAAAAAAATAAAAATCCTCCACTTGTTTCCAAGCCGTGACATTAAAATGCCTTTTCGCATACGAGGGGACTGCAGCAGGTACCTCGAGCATAGTTAATTTGAAAGGTGTTATTTTAAGCATATGTAGTGACAGCTTTTTTCACTTAAAAATAGCACAAGAAACACATGTCAGAGACATGTTTTGTTTATTAGCATCGCATGGACGGCTAAAATATAGAGGAAATTAACGCAGTATTAGGATGCATTCCAGGTTTCGTTATTACTTTATACTTTAGTAATTTCGAGGTTTTACATAGATTTCATATAAATATATATTAAATATATTTCATATATATATATATATGACATGTCGTGGTGCAGAGTTAAGGCGAATGGAAAACAGTCTTCTTGATAATAATAAGTTTTATTAACTCATCGTTCTTAAGGAAAGCAACTTGCGCCATTTTCATTAATCGACGCGGAGCTATGCGTGGAAAAGGTGTTGACCGCTCCATGTGCACACGTTGACTGATCTTATCTGTTTGTAATCTCATCAAATTCTTACAAAATGCTTCCGCCTGACCGGATTATCCTGAAAGCTTACGCGAGCGTGGGTCTTTTTCATTTATTTTATTATTATAAAAGAGTTCCCTTTTTAAAATCGTTTATAAATCACGTAATTTCTAACTACCCCTTTTTTAAACCTCACACACACACACACATGTATATATATATATATATATATATATATATATATATATATATATATATATATATATATATTTATATATATATATATATATATATATATATATATATATATATATATATGCAGGTCTAAAAATAGAGGAGTTCGGAAAATTAAGCGAGTTGTGAACAATTTAAAAGAGGACTCTTTCGTAATAAAAAAAATAAATTTAAAAAAACCATGTTCGCTTAAACTTTTAGGATCATCCGGTCAGGCGGAAGCATTTTGAAGGAATTTGATGAGTATCCAACCCGTAGTTGTCAGTAGGCGCGTAGGCGTAGAGCTGTTAACACACTCCAAGCGTGGCTTCCCCACGAATTAATGCAAATGGCGCAATCGACGCTTTTAAACTAAACTTTGAATAAAAATATGATTTACCATGAGAGACTTTTTCGTCCATTCGCCTTATTACTGTATTACGACACACACACACACACATTTTATTTTAACTGTACCTGATCAGGTACTGGCTTAACAGTACCTGATCAGTAGTACTATGGCTTTATCTAAACCATATTGTGCTCATAGTAATAAATTTTTATAATTAAAAGTATTGAAATCGTGTCTCAGAAATGTTTTGACTATCTTTTTCACATATAGATGGCATTACCGGTTTTGTGCCAGTGGATTAAGCAAAGCAGTAACTACTTTAAAAGAACATTTGCATGAGGTACTGGTGGTCGAAGCTGTCCGACTAGAAAGGCTATTCTTAGTGAAGACCATCTTAGGTAAACAGTAAATTAAGAATGCTAAAAGTGTCAGAGTATTTACATGTCAGGTATTTTGGGCAAATCGCTTCATGCAAGAGGTGCTAAAGGACCAATGCCAATTTCTGTATTCACCAAAATGGTTAAGAAATTTTCAGTTACAGGTTCTTTGGAGTCACGTGGAATATGTGGATGTTATTTGGCAACATTCTTCTGCTATAACAAAAGATATTTTGTTTATTGCTGTGAAAGGTGTAATGCTTCTTCTCACAGTTATGCGTTTGGACCATGGATTGTTCACTGAACATTTGTAAGATAACTGGCGAGTAATACTCAACTTCTAAGTCATCTGTTACTCAGATAAAGAATTATAGCGCCACCTTCTGGTAGCCAAAGAAACTACCCTATCATTTTCTCGCTTTTACAACAAAAATAATCCACATTAATTTCCATTCTATTGGCGTATATCTCATTTTATTATTTTTATTCGTTGTCAAATTATTCAATTTTAAAGTTCTTTTTTTGGATCACCTGTTGCATAAAGAGGTACACGATACATATATGTATATATTTATTAAACTGCACATATGTAATATATTATACATTCAATAAATATGCATGGGATGTTAAATTATTCACGTACTTACAATCAAACTACACAGGATATTTTCAAAGAAATAGTTTTTGACTTTAGTTGAGAAATGACTTGCATTTAGTTCCGAAAGAAGAAAATTCAGAAAAAGCAAATACAAAAATAAAATGTAAAGAGAAGAAACTTTTTCCGAAATATTTCTGAAGATTTTTTTAGCAACTTTGTTTAAACTCGTCGACGTTTTTTCGTTTTATAGTGATACTAATGCATTCTCTGTTTCTGACTTTATTAAATCATTTGCATCTTTCGAAGCTAAAAAACTTTGAAATTCTAAGAATATAAAATTTAAGTTACAGCTTTTCCTCTTACATTTTGGGAAATAAAACATTTTACAATCTAGTTTTCAGATCTGTCCTGATTTAATAAGTCTTTTTGCAAATATAATGCTATGAAATTTAAAACAGTTGGTGACAAATTTAGAAGTTATTGCTATGATTTTATTATTATTCTAATATTTTAGGACGGTAGGGCACAAACCGTAGTTTCCTGTGACGACTTTAATGTTCTCGAGTGAAGAAGAACCATGAAGAAGAATTCACAGTCATAATAGAATTGGAAATCACTTTTATTTTATGAAATGTAGAGGATTGTTGCTTGCGTAAAATTACCATGATAATCACAGTCGAAAAAAAGATTAAATAATCTCACAAGATGGGGAGGCCTTTCCAGGGTGCAATGCAAACCCAATCTATCCTCCGTTCGGTGTCCGAGACCCTGTCGTTCCTTATGTGAGCGGATTTTAAGAGTCTCCCGAAAGCAATCACAAAAAATCTAGCTCCGGTGAAAAGTCGTGAAAGCCTCCACGAGGTCAAGCACCTATGTAAAAAAATGTCGGAAAAGCTTCGAGTCGCAAAATTTTAGGTTTTTTTACCTGGGGGGTCAGTTACGATTTCAGTTACCTGAGAACTCCAGCTAAGTTACATCTAGTTTTTTAATTGAATTCTCGTTTGTTAGCTGTCCCGATTCTGGAATTCTCTATGAAATCATCTGGGATGATTACCGCAATCGATCAGGAGCGTGATGCCTATTCATCCGAACTGGCAATATCCCGAACACGGCGTTGCCGAGCTATTGTAGCCGGGTTGAAACAGGAGGGATTCAGATCAGCTGATTTCTGTCGTTAGTTATGGACAAAAGGGGGTCTTTACTTCCGGAACCTTTTGGAAGTCTCGATACTGTATCGTTGTATATCACTAAATTTAAAGGTATTTATTTGATAACAAAAAATACAAGACATTTTTTTCAACAAATATCCGCCGAATGATGGCTGTATGGGTAGAGCGCTGCTATTCGGTAACAGAGATCGTCGATTTGAATCTTATTGCTGGCATGGATGTTCGTAGACGTTCGTAATCGGCTTCAAGCGGTAGGTCCTAGTCTCATTAGTGCTGTGGAAAAACAGTAGACCATAGAGCTTCCAACCAACCATTAGCGAATATCCGGTACCATTAACCCTCCGAGTGGAACACACCGAGGAAAAAAAGTCTCAAAAAATACCCTAAAGGTTTACTGTGTCAGTGGCCAAAGCGTTCTATGATTTTTTCCTTCACCCTTTGTCGACTAGAATAGAATACGGGAAACCCACCCTCGTTATTGTCCCTTTACTTCCGGTTATAAATAGATATATAAATAGATATTATAGATTGTTAATTTTTAATACACATAAAGCTCGTCAAGTCTCGAAGATCATATGAATAATGGATTCTAAAAGTACAAATAAAAATATTCTTTAAGTGAATTATTTATATTTTTTTACGAAGGTCATCTAAGATATTTAAGTGGTGCAATTAGAGATACATCTGTTACCGCAAATGAAATACTTTGAAATAGAGATTTACAAATCCATGAAAACTATCAGCGTCTTTGTGCCTCAGGGAGTAGATGCATCCCTCAATAAATGTCAGTCAAAGAGGGGTGCAGTTCCTAAACAATTGACCTGACCCTCCTATCTCAAAACTCCATGGGGGAAAACAATGGAAGAAATGTACATTACATCCATTTTCGGAACGTTTTTGGAGGTCGAAAATTGTACGTGGAGCTGCTTTGAAGACATCATCGGTTTGGCGGAATTGTACGTGCGAACCACTTAGAGGGTTAAAACCTTTGCATATTAAATCCATTGTGTGCTTGTTGTAACATACACTTTTCCTTTTTTCCTTGAACTTCTACTAAAATAATGAAACGAAGTGAAGCGAGTCACTGGATTGGTTTGGTTTCGAGCGCTATGGTCTACTTTATGCAATACGATGGCTAATGAGACAGATACCTACTGTTTAAAGCCGATTCCGAACTTTCATGCCATAGAGGGATTCGGACTCACGAACTGCGGTTCCGAAGGTCAGCACCCTGACCAATCGGCCATCACGAGTCAGTGGAAGAATGATCGCTCAAAAAAGAATGAAAACGCTTTAGGAGTAATGAGTCAAGTAGTTCTATTTTGCAAATTTTTGTTTGCATGTTTATTACTTGTTAGTAGTGTAATAATAAATGTGGATGTCCTGACGTTGAGCGTCTGACAAGTGTTTTTACATTTGGACACCTCAACAACGTCACAGTGTATTTACATTCAATATGCATTTCTAAAAGGCTAAACCATTCTTAAAATTTTGCATGTTGTTCAGGTAAATTCTGGGACAGTTTTATGCAGTATTTATTGCTCAGAAGGATGAGCCTTTCATTGCTGGTACAAGTTTTTTGGCTTTTCTTCCAGAGACTAGTATATTACAAAGACTACATTAAAAAATGTTTGGTTTGGTTTTGGAGTACTACGGTCTAATTTTTGCAACACGAGGGCTAATAAGACCTACTGCTTAAAGCAGATTCCGAACGGCTACCAACATCCATATGCCAAAGTGAGAAAAAAAAGTTAATCTTTTGTAAGAATCCATCCCGATTAAACATCATTTTTAGAAACACCGCTTAAAAAATATGATATATTAATTTCAAAATAATCTTATTAAAGAGAAATGTAATAGCTTGTAATTAGGTTCACACAAATTTGATATAATTTTTTATTTGCTTCTGTGTGCATTAAAATATATTTAAATTCATTCCTCATGTTTGTTCCCAAAGGTAAATTATACCAAAAGATAAAATATAGTTTAATTATTTATTTATTATTTTAACAAGTATTACACTGGGATGAATATGCGAGGAAAACTGCTTTGGATTTTAAATATGAGAAACTTTGCTATACTTGTTAAAGATTTATTTTTTGGATTCTAAACGTGTCTATTTAAACACATAAAAACTTGCATTAGATATAACATAACTAGAGCCAACTTTACCTAACTATAAAAACAATGGTGAATTTGGTATTTGGGATTTATTATTATGAGATTTTCGCTATTAATTGTAAGGATGATGTTAAATATCGATTAATAATATTATTTAAAATAAGATTATATTATGAATATAATAAATATATTTATTTAAAATAAGATTAAAGATCGAGATCAGAATCGGATGCGAAATATATAACTCAAGCTTTCGTGTTATAAATTGTGCTAGAGTGTTGCCAGTTGAATCTGATAAAAATAAAGTAAAAATCCATCATACAGGTTGCATTTTAAGCGAGCATGAAATAGAATAGTAGGTATTTTTATGAGAAAGAAAATTGGTCTTATGTAAATAAACGATGCATGTTTTTCCTTAATTTATAACTGCTTAAATAACCAATAACAGAAATACCGTGCAATTTAAGATAAAGAAAGTAGGAACGTAAAATCCCACTGATCCCCCAAAACACTGTATTTAATGGGATTTTGAATGAAAAATATTTTATGACGTCAGTGTTCTCGAGATGGCTGGAAATTACCCTCTTATTTTACTGGATACAGTTCTTAAGAACTTTGTTTTATTTTACTTTCGTCTTATTTGAGAATAACTAAAGTAAAGATTTGTTCGAAAGGGTACCAAATCAGTTATTTATTATTTTCCCTGTTAGAAAATTAACTTTATTTCTCTAGTTCTAACGAATATTTTCCAGCAATGAATTTCGTTGGAATGTTGTTCCAATGAATTCGTTTCTGAGAGTAATTTATTATTTTTGATAGCTGATAGTAAAAAATTCTATTATATAAACATTAATAATCCAAGAAAGCCCATTTTGTGTAGAAAATTGCTCATCATCACGTTCTTTTTAGAATGGATTATAAATCGATTTGAACCCTTAAAGAAAAAACATTCTATTCACCAAATCTAGGTTAAAAAGAACGAAGGTTGGCCATTTATTCATTGGCCTTGCATTATTGAGGACACATGATCGTATTATAAATGAAAATGGCGTATTATAGCATAAGTTTTGTACGATTCATCACAAATCGCTAAATTTTCCTTTTTTTATAAAGCTCTTTTTTTTGGTATTCAATTTCTATAATTGCATACCAACATCAAAATTTGATTAACTATAATTTAAGAAGAATATCAAGTATGCAGGTAATGAAATATTTAAATTATTTCCTTCTACAATGATTTTTGAAAGAAACGCGAAACAGAATCCCCTATATAATAGTAGCCTAAGTTATCTGTCCACATGTCCTCGAATTTATGAAGCGGTTGGACCTGGAATGGACAGAGGCATCCATATAGGATTCTTAATGAGTTAGGGTAAAAACGTTCGAAATCCACCCCTTCCTCTCTTTTCGAGCGTGTTTAATGCCATTATTTCAAGCTCTATTTTCCCCGTTTAAGAGCAGGCGATTAATTTTATCAATTTATCACAAAATAAATAGGTAATAACATTTTTTCTAGCATTATCACGTCATTCCTTTAACCATCTCATTTAATCATTTCTTGTTTTAAATTATTTAAATATCGTCTGCATTATTTTCAAACGTTTTATCACTGAACTTAGATATTACGTAAATAATTTTCTTTTATATTTGGCTTAAACAATAGATTAGGTACATATGTGATAATTTAAAATTTAATCATCGATTATTTTTTTGTTTCACTGAAAATTTTATCACCGGTATTAACAATAAATAATTCTATCTACCTCCAGGTTGTACTGGAAAGGATAGTTTCATTTTCTTACTTCCATTAATTACTATGGCAAAAAAAATTGGTAAGAACTTAACGATAATTTCGACGTAGCTAAGAAGACTTTGAATTATCTTTCTAAATGAATTCAACTTGATTCTAAACTGCAATCACAGTATCGGAAGACTTTAGAGGAGTATGAAGAAAAAAAAATTATTGAGCGTGTACCAGATAATTCTTAGCCAAAAAACAAAATTTTTTACCTGCATCATAGGATACTTTATAATTCTGGAAAATTAAAAAAATCACTGATCCCGTCATATGACGGGCTATATGCTAGTGTTATTATATTGAGTCATAAAATAAAGCTCCAAAAACTGTTACATCAGGGGCAGCTCTCTACTCCCTTTCTGATATCTAAGTATATATATATATATTATATATATATATATATATATATATATATATATATATTATATATACATCAAAATTATTTTAATATTTCTTTAAAAACCTCCTCTCTCCCATTCGAATTCCTTAAAATCCTTTTCTAAGCCTCTAAATGTCTTAATCAAAGGAGTGTCCTCGACTTAAAATTCGTTCGATACATTTCTCAAAGCTTTCTGTCCTATACATGTGTGTCTATTCAACACATTTGTATGCTAGTGTAAGTTATAAAATTAAACTGCTGTAATTATAACTTTTGTTAAGCCAATTTCGGTTATTTCAATAGGATCAACATATTTTACTAGCAACATGAGAACGTAATAAAACAATGTTTAATAATCTCTCTACAACTTGGATTTTTTAAAGGTAAAAATAACATTTTTTCTAGCATTATGACGTCATTCCTTTAACCATCTCATTTAATCATTTCTTGTTTTAAATTATTTAAATATCGTCTGCATTATTTTCAAACGTTTTATCACTGAACTTAGATATTACGTAAATAATTTTCTTTTATATTTGGCTTAAACAATAGATTAGGTACATATGTGATGATTTTAAATTTAATCATCGATTTTTTTTTTTTGTTTCAATTTTATCACCTGTATTAACAACAAATTCTATCTACCTCCAGGTTGTACTGGAAATGATAGTTTCATTTCCTTACTTCCATTAATTACTGTGGCAAAAAATTGGGAAGAACTTAACGATAATTTCGACGTAGCTAAGAAGACTTTGAATTATCTTTCTAAATGAATTCAACGTGATTCTAAACTGCATTCACAGTATCGGGAGACTTTAGAGGAGTATGAAGATAAACAAATTATTGAGCGTGTACCAGATAATTCTTAGCCAAAAAGCAAACCATTTTTTTACCTGCATCATAGGATACTTTATAATTCTGGAAAATTAAAAAAATCACTGATCCCGTCATATGACGGGCTATATGCTAGTGTTATTATATTGAGTCATAAAATAAAGCTCCAAAAACTGTTACATCAGGGGCAGCTCTCTACTCCCTTTCTGATTTCTCTATGTATACACACACACACACACACACACACATATATATATATATATATATACATATATATATATACACACATATATACATATATATATGCATATATATATATACATATATATATATATGTATATATATATATATATATATATATATATATATATATATATATATATATGTATATGTATATGTATATATATATGTATATATACATATATATATGCATATATATATATATATATATATATATATATATATATATATATACATATATATATACATATATATATACATATATATATATATATATATACATATATATATATATAATATATATATATATATATATATATATATATATATATATATATATATATATGCATATATATATATACATATATATATATATATATATATATACATATATATATATATATATATATATATATATATATATATATATATATATATATACATATATATATATATACATATATATATATATATATATATATACATATATATATATATATATATATATATATATATATATATATATATGCATATATATATATATATATGCATATATATATATATATACATATATATATACATATATATATATATACATATATATATATATACATATATATATATATATATATATATATATATATACATATATATATATATATACATATATATATATACATATATATATATATATATATATATATATACATACACATATATATATACATATATATATATATATATATATATATATATATATATATATATATATATACATATATATATATATATATATACATATATATATATATATATATATATATATATACATATATATACATATATATATGCGTGTATATATATATATACATATATATATGCGTGTATATATATATATATACATATATATATATATATACATATATATATATATATACATATATATATACATATATATATACATATATATATATATACATATATATATATACATATATATATACATACATATATATATATATATATATATATATATATATATATATATATATATATATATATATATATATATATAAGTAATACAGCAAAATTATTTTAATATTTCTTTAAAAATCTCCTCTCTCCCATTCTAATTTCTTAAAATCTTTTTCTAAGCCTCTAAATGTCTTAATCAAAGGAGTGTCCTCGACATAAAATTCTTTTGATACATTTCTCAAAGCTTTCTGTCCTATACATGTGTGTCTATTCAACACATTTGTATGCTAGTGTAAGTTATAAAATTAAACTGCTGTAATTATAACTTTTGTTAAGCCAATTTCGGTTATTTCAATAGGATCAACATATTTTATTAACAGCATGAGATCGTAATAAAACAATGCATAATCATTTCTCTACAACTTGGATGTTTTAAGAAATTTTTTACAACTTTAATGTTTTCTGTATACAAAATAAAGAAATTATAATTTTTTTTTCACGAATCTCATCTCATAATACAATAAATAAGAAATTGATTTGATTCTATTTTTTCTGCATATTTCCAGTCTATAACTTCTTACCGAATAATATTGTTAAATTCTTTTCTTTTTCGAACATTTTCCCACTCAGTATTTTTGTTAATCTCTAAAAATTCGAGTCACTGAGAACGATACGAAAATATTTCATTCTGGGTCGAATTGTTTTTGTCTAAAAAGATTTCCTATTCAGGGATAAACAGGGATTATGAGTCAGATGGAATTCTGACTCCAATCCCAGAAAAAAAATTGCTACACGATATTAGCTATGTAATTCCGTATCTTTGTTAATTCGGAACAAAATGAAGTCTCTTCAAAAACATGAATTTACCACTGTACATTGAAATGTTTATCACAAAATCTCCCGCCTTCTAATCTGCAGCTTAAATTCATATTATTCTCATCATTATGTTGAAGAACCGTAAAAATTGAAAAGGCTTCTAATCTTTGTTAACCCTTTAAAGGTCACGATTAAAAATTATTTCCTATTTAATGGCATTAGGTTATAAACTTAGGTTATAAATTAGGTTATAACATTAGGTTATAAATGGGAACCATAAGATAACAAATTTTACATTCCCTTGGGAGGTAAGATTTTTTTTCTTAAGGGGGGAGGGTAATTGTGAAACCTTTCCATTTCACAGCATGAAAACAAGAGTTTTTTTAAATTATAGTGGAAGAACAACGTACAATTAACATCAAAATGATGTAATAAATAGATAACTACACACTTTTTCATTGTTGTTTTGTGTAGGCGTTTTTATTTGAAGTCATAAGGAGAAAAATCAAATTCGAAATAATGCAATACGAGATTTCATGTAAAGCAATTTTAAACTGATGTATTTCAAAGGGAAAAATAAATTATGTAACATTCTATTATCTATTGCCCCATAAGAGTCAATAACACAGAGAATCGAAAAAAAAAATCCTTCGGATGTTTTTAAAAAGAAGAGGGAAAATATATTAACAGGTGGTTTCGCAGCGAAACCACTGCCCGTTAAAGGGTTAAGACAATTAACAAAAGCTACTCGTGTATTTTGAAAAATCATATTCTGGTTCCTTAAGGTCGTCTTTAAAGTTAATTATTCCTTAAGGTTACACATACCATGTTGGTTTCATCTCGCTCCATGTTAAATTATGGAAATTATAAAATTCCCTCTGGTTGCCTCGCATTTCAAGACTTCTTTAAACAAATTATACCACGTGTTAGAACGGAAAAGTCTCTACAATGCTACTTTCCTCATTTAAAAAAAAATCTAAAAATTCTTTTTAATCTTAAATTATTTGGGAGAAATTAAGGCATACACTTTTTCATCCACAAGTAAGAATACTTTCCATAAATAAATGGAAAAAAAATATTTGATAGCATCCTAAAGAATTTGCTGTCGAGCCATCCATCATTGTATTTCTCGGGTACACGGTTCTGTCCCCGACGATGACAAAAATGCTTTAACTTAAATTAAATTATTAAAAAATGTTTTTATATTTAATTATTATTTTTTATGCCATTTTCAATGCAGTTTAAGTATTTTTAAGATACTTATTTATCATTTTTTTTCAAAATTTTCAAGTTTTAATGATTTTGACCATATTAATTTATATTTTTCGAGTATTTTGTACGGATGTCCCTGACCACAAAAATATTTTATGTTATCTATCCCTAAACTTTCTACTCTCTAGTTTTTGTGCTATGAACTCATGAATCCACCCTTCTATATCTTTGCTCTTTTACATGTTTATTTTTCACTCGTTGTCATTTTCGTGCTTATTGACAGAAACCTCTGGATTGACGGGCTCGGCTCATATGGTCCAGTTGCAACACCACCTTTGAAGCCTTTGGAGCTGTCGAGCCAAGCGAGGGAATTTTATATTTTCTACAGGTTAAAATTGAACGAAAAGAATACGGGTACAAATTCCACCTTAAAGCACATGAACGTTTTCTCTTGACGTTGGTTTGGTTATTGTGAGCGGTAATGTCTGTTGTAACAAATAGCAGCACTAGAAAACAGGTATCAACATTTTAATCACACAAAAGAAAAGGAACAAACGAAATCCAAACTTTTAGAGCCGTTGCCAATTCTTTTTACAATCTTAACTCTCGTCTTACCTACTAATTACACTGGAACTTATTCTACAATTACTAGAAAATCATACGTCATGGTCTGATGGCTACAAATTATCTCTTAACGTGAGAGATTTCCTGTCAAATTTGTGCATAATGCTTGGTGCTGATTAATTTTGCAATTTTTAAAAAGTCGTAATTTGTCTAGGGATTTCTTTTTAGAAATTTAAATAGTTATAATAAGTGAATTAAAAAAGGTTTGGCGGCAAAATGCCAAAGTGGGATTGTCTCAATAAACTGTTCTCTTCTGCTGTTTTCTTTCATAGCCTAGCGAACATTCTAAAAGCCCTAATACTGAAGACGAAAATACTGACAACTGTTTCGTGCTACAGACAAGTAAAAATATATGTGTGGTTCCATAATTTCGAAATTTTCTATGTACAATTTGTATAGAAATGTTTACAAAATCTTAGTTAACATTTAAATATGCCTTTTATTCGATGTGAAATGTACGGAAAACCACTTCATGCTGCAACTTCGACCAATTTTGCAGGGTATAGGGTTATGAATCAGGCCTTAATATGAAACAAAAATGATGATGAAACGAGAAAATTATTCCTAGGCTTCTTCGAAAAGTTTTCGGCAAAAAAATCTTTATTGGAAGAAGTATAATGTCATTAGATAAGCCTGGAAATAAACTTAAAATTTAAAATTATTCTGTTGGCTTTATCTGTACGACCCGTATCACGACACATAAACATTGACAATTGTTCAGCGTGACTGTTTCATACGTGAACATCTACAGGTAACAGACTGCTTTTACACGACTGCAAAACGGAACAGTTGTCATTATGGTCGTTTCGCGTGATAAGGACTTTACCCAATATAACTCTTTAAGTTATAAGTAGGTAGGAGAGTTCTCACACTGACCCAGGCTAGTGAACAAATACAGCAGTTGACAAACTAAATGACCAGCCACCACGACAGCAACCACAATAGCTATAGAGCTGCAGCTGACCTATGCGAGGTCCGTCAAGGTTCGAAGCTTAATGTGGTCAACCCCAGCAATGAACAAACACTACAGAGGTAAGTTCTGGTCTACAGGGAAGACGCTAGAGAGAAAGATCACTCAGGCACCCCGGGTTCGTGAAGCCCGTACACTCCTAAAGGAGAAGTGTCTCTGTGGACAGTTTGTAGTAGGTACAAAGAACTCATTGCATATATCTGTGAGTGTGTTACACCAGAAAAAGCGACGGATGTTGACAGCAAATTAACACTTTACCAACCGGTAGCTGTTCCAACAGACCATGTCCTTTCACCGCTCGCTCAGCTGCAGATCATCCGAGACACCTGCTTGGTTTCGGTAATTTTTGCCGGATTATATGTTTTGATTGACAGTCTACCTCTTCACGGAATTAAACATTCATCTGGAGACAATTGTTGATCTGGTTTATATACGTTGTTAAATGTTTCCTTGAAATAATCAATGACAGGCTGGACCTTCACCAACCTATGCGAATTGGGAGAAATATCGTTATCATTACAAAAATGCCAGTTTTGTATTATTTGTAAAAATCTGTTCCTGCTCATAACCTTCGAGAAGAACGGCGTTTCTATAGATGGGTCTGTAGACCAATAATCGTAGAGAACGTCCTTCTTTACTTGTCCCATGAGAATGATCAGGCCCAAAAATTTCTTCATTTCAGTCACCGTGACGTCTTTCCATTTTTTTCGTTTTTGATGTAATTCTATATTTTTCCACAATTTGATAATGATATCTATTAGACTCCCTCACGAAGTGCTCAATCAGGTCACTTCCAATGAATAAATTCACAATATCCATTACGCTTTCGGAGGAACTTGGCATAATTTTTACTCCACAGCTGCCTTCGAAAGGTTCCAAAATTATACTCTTGTCGTTCGTTGACCATGTATCATTGTTGTCTTCAACATTATTATTCATGTCCTCGTCTTCTGAATCACTGTATATTAGCGGTACAGGACGTCGCTTTCGAATGGCTATACTACTGCTATCACTTTCGTCATCAGTACTACTTGCTGAACGGCAGTCAAGACAATCTGACAGGTCGTCGAGATAAAACTCGCCGAGACTATCCTTTCCATTCATTTCTAAGGGCTAAAGCTTAGAAAAAAGCACCGATTATCTGAATAAAGAATGCGAAATGCTTGCTGCTTGCTACTTGTCAATCTAACCTAACCAGAAAGATCAAAAGTCGATTAATCGACGACCGGTCGGTAAAGTGCTAAGTCGACGGTTTCCCGAATCATCGTTATCAACTGAAAAATTTGGTTAAAAAACTAGCCCAACTTTGTTTTTGTGTGAACAAGTCTCAGCAAAATGATGCATTCGAGTCCTGAGTCCTTTAACACTTCATTTTAATACCGTTAACACACAATAGAACAGTTATTTCAGAAAGTTCAATTTCTAAGACAACTGCCTACAAACTGATTGAAACTTGACTCTTTGGGAAAGAACAAATGCAACTCTCCCAGACCAAAAGGAATTTAGCATTCCCATGATTTGCTAACAGACTAGGAAGTCACTCAACTCAGGGTCTAAGAGCGTCAAGCGGAATCTCGGGAGATTGGATAAAAAAGTAAAAATTGGATGTTAAGACGAAACTTTTTGTAATAACACGGAGTCTACGACGATACCTTTTTAGTCAAAGAATTTTATTAGCAGAACATTGAGTGGACAAGTTCCCTCTTCATTATAGGGACGAGACAAACTGATAGATCATTTAACAGTAAAAATCTAAGTAAACATCTGCGTAATTATCTGGGTAAAAAGCTAGGACGAAATCTGTTAAAAATTTGTCTCCTATAGTATGCATCTTTTTTTTTGCTTGGGATTTTCCTAAATCAGCCGCTACAAAGTTTTAATTGGTTAGACCCCTCCCCTGAGGGCGGGAATTGCAGCCCCAGTTGCCAGTTTAGATTAGGGGTTAAGAAGGGGAAAGCAAAAAGACGCGTGATTTTATCTTTGACTTTAGATTCGAAAATCCATGTTAATTTCCTCGGGCCTTAATGAGAGCTTTCGGCTATCTGTGACTTCTCAGATTACGGGAAGTTTTGTGACACTATATTCCGTAAGGGTCCGTTTTTGGGGTTTTATGCAAATACCTACATTAGTTTACTTTCCCTTACACACACACACACACATACACGCACATATATATGTATCTCTCTCTCTCTCTCTATATATATAATTATATATATTTTTATATATGTATATATATATACACATACATACGTACATACACACACACACACATATATATATATATATATATATATATATATATATATATACACATATATATATATATATACACACATATATACATATATACACACACACACACACACACACACACACACACACACACATATATATATATATATATAAATGGTGGTTAAGAATTAAGTGAGGTATACTCATTAACGATAACGTAATAGGAGAAAGACACAGTCTAGAGTGGAGCCATATAGAGTAAAAAAACTGACGCGGAAGTAGACATAGGAATTTGCTTAGGTAGCAACTTCAAAATAGACAGTTCGGAGCCGGAACTCGGGTTGATAACACCCTCCAACCTTGTCGTGGAAAATTATGAAAACACAGAATATCTAAATGCCACAGCTATGAACACAAGGATTACAATAAAGAAGTTTTTATATACGAAATCAAATGTGTCTTCCATGTCTTAACCACTTGTCCGTGTCATATATATATATATATATATATATATATATATATATATATATATATATATATATATATATACATATAAGAACTTACATACAAAGCAAGTATATTAATGTTTACATACTTACAAATGTATTATATTTATATATGGATATTAAATATATTTTATTACTAGTTAATTCATTGTAGCTTATTTTTTAGTAAATATTGATCAAAATTTGAGCATTTGGTATAACTGTTTTAAATATTGACACTTCATTGTACACGAAAAATCATTTAGCTAAATAAAATGCATTCCATCTTATTAGACAAAATTTTATAACTTATCAATGACCTGATTAAATTCCAATAAAGGAAACATGAAGTTCTGGTACTATACTTTCTTATGAACATAGATGTGAATTTGCACAACTTTAATAGCACTAAATACATCATTGAGTGTCATGTATACACATTTTGTTTTTATAACTTATCTTTTAAAATTTAATGTAAAATAATATATATATATATATATAATACATATATATATATATATATATATATATATATATATATATATATATATATATATATATATATATATATATATATATATACATATACATACATACACATTCGTGTATACACGTTTGTTTTTATAACTTATCTTTTAAAATTTAATGTAAAATAATATATATATATATATATATATGTATATATATATATATATATATATATATATATATATATATATATATATATATATATATATATATATATATATATATATATATATATATATATATATATACATATACATACATACACATTCATGTATACACGTTTGTTTTTATAACTTATCTTTTAAAATTTAATGTAAAATAATATATATATATATATATATATATATATATATATATATATATATATATATATATATATATATATAAAAGAACAAACACTCCCAAATTAAACATATACAAATTAAAGACAAATAAATATAACTTATAAAAGGAAGAGCATTGTAATAATTTATAAAAATAAAATCGTGCATAACAATTTTAACAAAAAGCTTTATAGAGATTATAAATTTAGGAATCTTATTATTAATGGAGTGTAATTTACGTTTTAATAAAATTTTTATTTAAAAAGAAATTTCATTTAATAGCATAAATAATTAAATGTCAATAAGCCGTTAGAATATACTTTTATTAAAATTAAAACTCTTAATTACGTTTGCAAACACAAGCTGTTAATAGAACAAAATTAATCGATCAAAAAAGATCTTTCAGCGTTTAAAACGGGCGCCGTAACCTGAACATGTTTCATTTTGACAAAGTAAATGGGGAACAAAACAAATTAGCGGAAAAAAGCATAAGATTACATTCAGATTTGCGTCATATTCCTGACTATTTTTAAAACATAAATTACGCTATTAAGACTTTGTTAAATCAAAAAAGTGAAGTAAAACGCTTACTGTAATATCATCTGAAAACCGCCGGAAGGGCAAGCATATAATAGCACTTGCATAAAAGCGACGAGTGGACTATTACCACGGTAGCAGACGATTTTTGTTTTTAAAAAAGATTATTCTCTTCTTTTTTTGCGTGGGGAGAGAAGTAGGTCTGTTCTAAGAACAGAAGTTGGAAATAGAAGCGGAGAGCTTATGTTAGGGAGGGTGGAAGAGAAGAGATTTTTTCTTTTTTTTGTTTATTAGGCCGAGATTTTTGCACTTATATTCTTGTGTAAGCCTACAAGCTGTTGCCAGATACAAAATGTAATAGAATCTAGTGTTACGCAATCTTTTGTCTTCCTTGACACGCAGGCGTTTTTGACAATAAGGCGATTTCTCATAGTAGGGCAAATTCTCAAATTTTGACAATTCTGGCTTTAGTTTCAAACGGAAGGGCAGTTTATTGTTTGTCTATTGGCTGTTGTAAACATGAAAATGAATGGGAAGAGCATTATAGTAGTTCGTGACGTTGCGACAAATTGCTTTATTACACTAATATAGGGTTTAATTTTATAAATGAATACGATAAAATAGCTTTATGCCTTTATATATTTACTTTGGTACTACTGAAGAATAGGGTGCCTCTTGGCAAAGTTGGTGTAATTATTGGCGATGTTAAATTAAAATATAGATACAGATTGTTTGGACACGGCGAGATCAGGAGAAAATGTTAAGCTACCATGCTCAAAACTTTATCGCCAAGTTGGCTGGGGCACCTTGTTCTTCAGTCAAGCCACGCTATTAAATAAAACCTAAAATATATTGTTTAGTGCCTACTTAATCGGTTGTTGGTACAGATGCATTATAGATGCTGTGTTTTTTTGTCGCCAAATTTGGCGATTTTTTAGAGATTTTACGGGGTGATGAGTGGGTTGGTGTGTTTGCCCTGACTTTGGTGGTGGGGTATGGCAGTTCTAATGTGTTCTTGCACCCCATTGGTGCACGTGATTTCTGACTTAAGTACCCGGTACTATTCCAGAAATTTGCATCTTAGCTGTTCTTTTGGTTTACAGTCGCCTAGGTCAGGTTGTATTTTTTTTGTTCTTATCATTTTCTGGGATTTCAAAAAACGCGTACCTCTGCCATGTTTTCCTACTTGGCGGTTTTTCAAAACAAGCGTTTTTCTGTTGGTCGCCAAAAAAACCATGGTGGACCGGACCGGCGGCTATAATGCACTTGTTCCCGGTTGTTATTGATTAAGCCTACTTATTCGATATTTCACATTCATATATGTACATACATAAACACAGATGTGATGAGAATGAAAACATAATCACACAACTTTTATCTAAGCAAGAGGGAGGTGAATTTTGTTAGGTTTGAGGTCTACGGTCTACGTTAGAGTTGAGAAGTTTCGTTCATACAGCAAGCTTAGAAATAAAATAAAATTTATATCAAGAGGACAAAATCTAAAAGTTTAAAATGCTTAACAGACGTTCCTTATGATATTTAATCATCTTTAATTATTTTCAGTTCTACCCAACCTCTCAGCGTTTGCATCTTCTCGAAATATTTTATATTATTAGACAAGTTATTCAAATTTTCATTACCGCATGTGGAACGGCACACTGGTTGTGAAGAACAGTTATAAACCAATGCACGTATCATCAACAAGGATCGTTTCTTAATTAGGCGAAAGCGGTAATTAAGCTTTTCTAAAACTTCAAAATAAACTTATACGGTACGCTTTTCTTATCACAAACGTTATAATGACATATTAATTTTTTAATTGGTGACACTACGCGGAATTTTTAGCATGTAAGTTTTGAAATGAAAAAAAAATTAAACTAATCATTCAAAAGTGAAAGCAAATTATAGTTTGGTAAGGTATCCTTTTCAAGGTCATTCAGATTCAAAAGATAATATTTCATCGATAAATTTCGAAGGCCTTATCTGAGAAACATCGTCTAGGGAATTATCAAAAGCATAATGAAAATGAAGGTAAACGCAATTAATTTCTTGATAGTTAATGCTTTCATGTCTGAGCTATTTTCACCGTTTGTCTATCAGTTGATTGAGGGTTTTAGGTGCCTTTGTTTTGCTTTTAAAAATATTACCTCTATATATATACAATTCTGGAAACGCGGTAGCTCAGTCGGCAAAGGCAGCGTTCTCGCAACTGAAAGGTTTTGGGTTCGGGGCAGCAGCCGGCGTAAGATCCGCCGTGTTCGCTAAAGGTGACTGGGGCACGTCAAATATGTTCGTAGTCACAATGTCCTCCAAGTTCTCAAACGATACCTCTGGGGTGGCAGGCCAAGTCTGGGGGTCTTTTGCTTTGTCCCTCCTTCGAAATTATGAGAACCCAGAGAGGGTAATGTTACTTATTTGTTTAGGGTAATGTCCATAGCACACCTTAAGCTACACGTGCTTTCCGGGTGGTGTGAATTGAGTCACAGGCTCGCAGACTTGTTAAGGCGTTAGGGTAATGTATGTATCTCCTGTTGCTTTGGAAATATATATATATATATATATATATATATATATATATATATATATATATATATATATATATATATATATATATATATATATATATATATATATATATATATATATATATATATATATATATATATATATATATATATATATATATATATATATATATATATATATATATATATATATATATATATATATATATATATATATATATATATATCATATATATATGGTAGCCTGGCTGACATCGAACACCAGGTTTGATGCGCGCATCGAGCAAGCGAAGTTCTACTTTGACGGTATGGCAACAACCCTCCCGAGTGGAACGTCGAGATTGACGGAGGCCTGACGTGAGTTGGACGGTACCGAGTGCAGACGGCACTACCGATTGATCGCCAAGACGGGCGCTGATGTTATGCCAGACGGGCACTGATGTCCACTTTCATTTTAATTGTCCCTAGACACCATATAATTTGTAAATAATTTGTAAATAGTTTTCATTAAATAAGTTCGTGTTAGTTAAGCTGTGCATCTTTTTCACCGTGGGAATAAATCTCCCATATATATATATATATATATATATATATATATATATATATATATATATATATATATATATATATATATATATATATATATAATTCTTCTGTCCGTATGTTTGTAATATAACTCCTCCTAACGGCTGGATTGATTTTGATAAAATTTGGTGAATTTAAATAAGTAGATTAAAGAATGATTTAAAATCACAATTTGATCCGATAGAAATGTGTTTATTATTAAAAATCTAGAATTGTGGTCTTATTCAGATACTTATAATGCCGCTCGAAAAACTTCGCCTGCATCGTATCTATGGCGCAGTGGTCAGAGGAACCAGCGGTCAGTACGAGGTTCCAGGATCGATTCGTTACTCAGGCCATGTAGGAATTTTAATTTAATCAAATTACGTTTGTGATGACTGTACGCGTGATGGAGTCAAGTATTTTTAAAATAATTTTTCCTTACTTTTCCATCAAAACGGTCCAATTTATAATTAATTTAAAAACGTTTCACAATTTTTGGATTTACAGCGTTAAAACAGGACAGCGTCTGTCGGGTCGTCTAGTATATATACATACATCTTTACAAATAATATTTATGCCAAACAGCTAACAGGTGTTATTCATACTCTAAAAACTGTTTGCATTTTCTACGAATTAATATTTGATGAAAAACTATTGAAAGAAAGAAGTTTTAAAGCTTAAAAAAAGTTCCGTACAAATAAATATAATGTTTTTAGCATAAAATTTTCAATAAATTTTATTAAAAACATACACAAATGGATTACAAAGACCTAACAATAGATTTTATTTGTAAATATCGTTATTCAGTTAAATTTGCTTGGGTATGGATCATTTAAAAAGAACCGCGGTAGCTCAGTTAGCGAAGGCAACGATCTCGTAACTGAGAGGTTGTGGGTTCGGAACCCAAGTCGGCCTAAGATCCGGCTTGTTCGTTAAAGGTGACTGTGCACGTAAAATAGGTTAGTGGACACAATGTCCTACAAGTTCTCAATCAATACCTGTGGGGAGGGAGACCAGACCTGGGGGGTCTTTTGCTTGATCCCTGCTTCAAAATTAGGAGGACCTGCTTGAGCGAAGTCGTTCTTTCACCTTAATGGTGCTCATTAAAACGAAAAGCGCACCCCTTTGATCGACGAGATCCTGCCGGCTCAATCGTGCTTGGCGTGTCCAAATGTCATGAGAAACAACAAAAATGACATTTAAAAACGCTCCATTTCATACCAAACAAACCTATTCGTATGTATTTTTTTTAAATAGAGGATTCATAAATAATAATAATACTAATATTAGAAGAGAACACGAACAAAAGAATATTAGTGAGAACTATATTAGTTAGAAAGTTAAAATTTGACCATGAGAGATACTTCAGGATGTTCGTTTCGACGAAAACGCAACAAGAGTGGTACTTGGACTTACACAGCAAAGTATCGAAAATAATTTTTGTAGAGTAAGATGATATCATTCAATTTACATGACAGCTTCTTTGCATTTTTATCGTATGTGACCAAACAATATGCATTGTTTATGAAACTGAAATTTTTGTATTTTCTCAGTCAGACTATCGTAGACTAAGGAAACAGTTTATCTTTAATATCTACGTTTATAGTTTCTCCCCCTTTTTAAAACCTCCACACATACTTTTCACAAAACAAATGAACATAATTTTGTTTTTATAAATCATTGTAATATTTATTTTCTAAATTACTGCATATTTGTTCTTTTATATATGTCAAGGCATAAAACAACTAACCTGCTGAACCTCCAAACATATATCTGTGAAGAGACTCTTTCCGCACATGCGCTGTCTCATTATAACGAGCTTTCTATAAACCACTTAATAGACGGGAGACAGATGGATGCCCAGAGAGAGATTTGCTATTTACAGACGTTGACGTCGCAAGGTCTCGAGACACTAGATCAGGTCTAATTTTCTCTGGTTAACATGAGTAGATTAACTTTCTTATTCATTTTTGTAAATATTATTATCTTTATTGTAATTATTATTATTTTTAATAACCAAATGTCCCCATTCTTGGGCGTGTTGAGTGTGCGGATTTAAAGTATATATATGGTGTTTCAAAAATGACCGGAATATTCTAAAACTCTATAAAAACTAAGCGGGCAGTGATAAAAATACACTGTTTATTGCAATATGCTTGGGACAATAAATTTTCAGGCAGACAAACTTTCAAAATTAGTTACAATATTTCACAAGAGATGGCGCTGCAAACTGAAAATATATACTATATTTTCCACATATCCGCCATGCGCAGCAGTAATATGACGTATTCTGAGAATGAAATTATCAGAAACGTCTCAGGCCAGGCAATCTTCTGTTCTAAGGAATAAACCATTTATTTAAGGCAAACTTGCAATCTGGGAACAAGCATAGGTTTACAGCAGAGAGACGACTTACAGATTCCATCTTTCAAATCGCCTGCATCGCCATCTGTTGTTGAAAATTGTAACTATTTTCGAAAGTTTGCCTGACTGAAAATATACTGTTGTTCCAAGCATATTGCAACAAACGGTGTATTTCTTTCGTTGCCCGCTTAGTTTTTATTTATTTTCCAAATATACCGGTCATTTTTGAAACACCCTGTATCTGCAGTATATCAAAATTATTACCCCTAAAATAGCTGTCCAAACTTTTATTTTCTTTTCATTTTTTATTATTTAATTTCCTATCCATATAATGTCAGATAAAGGATTGTTCTAGAACTTAAAATTCCTTTTACTCATTTCTCAAAATTAATGCAGGAGTAAATGCTAATTTTCTGTCCATTGGTGACATTATACAGTAAAATGTTCATATATCCCAGGAAAATGGTACTGCTTCTGAAATAATTAAATTTCTGCATGTCTACTTTATAGATTTCTTAAATGGTCAAGGTTCACTCTTGCCTCACAAAATTGCCGATCTAGATTAATTCTCATGAGTGAAAATTCACGTGACTCGCTCGCTGTGGGGCTGATATCGACAGCAAATGTGTATATACTCTTCGAGCATCCAATGTAGAGCTGTTGCACTGGTCGGTAGATGGATGAATCTTTGATATTAAATAAATGCGAGGTTCTATAACTCTTTGGACTTATTTTTTCTGATGTTACGACTGCCATTCTATTAAAATGTTTCTTTTCCCAGGAAATCTCGGAAAATTAAATGGAATTATACCTAAATTGTTAGTTCAGCTTAACTTTTATCATATGCTGAAAAAGCATGTGACATATGTATGTCTGTGTACAACACTCGTATGTGTGACACCTTTAAATGCTAACACCTCAAAGCCCTCAAAGGTCTTTTAGGTACCATTTGAAGATATAGCATTATATTGTAGCTAATGTTATATTTTATAATATCTAGATGGCGAAATTTTTTAATATTCCTCAATGCTTGGATAATTCTGTTTTATAAATATGTGAGGCACCAGATTCAAGATTGTATACAAGAGCGTTATCAGCTCATTTTCCCTATAGTGTTGTAAAAGCCCTGTCATGTGGAAATCTGATTAGTTTCAAGGTTCACTCTATCCTCACAAAATTGCTGATCTAGATTAATTCTCATGAGTGTAAAATCACGTGACTCTCACGCTGTGGGGCTGACATAGACCCAAATAATTAGTGACCAGTGGAATAATGGGTTTTAAACTAATTATTCCGCTGTAAATTTTAGATGTTACATGCATACTAGAACGCAAACACACACGCATAATATATTAATAACTATATTATTTTTAATCTCACCTGCATTAAGAAAATGGTGCAACAAAAATAGATAAAGAAATTTATACCATTACCATTTACTATACTTTTATCAATTCAAGTTAACGTGAATGTTAAAAAATAACGCGAATTATTAGTCGACTAAAAATCTCTTTTTCTACAGAGAATAAAAAGCAAACAAACAAAAAAGATTTCTGATTTCGCGGACTTGAATTCTTGTGCTGGCATGGATATTCGTATCTATTTAAAATATGCTTTAATCAGCAGATCTCAGTCTAATTTGCTATCATATTGAAAAAAATTTCCATATTGCTCAATAGATATATTAGTTATCCGAAAAGTGTCGATGACGTTGTTAATATAGTAAAAAGAGCGGTCAATGGGGAAAAAGCGGTATTGGTTTTATGCTGATGAATTCAGACCAAATAAATCAAATGATCAATGCGGAAATAGTAGATCAAGGTTCTATTCTAACTCATCTATAAAATTACAAAATTTAATAAGTTACACAAGCAGTTTGTGGCTTCTACCGTCATAATAAACACATGAGATTTTTATCAGTATGCAAAGTGTGGCTTCAGTGAAATCTGAATTATCTGACAAAAGCTATTTGTTTATCCAAATTAAGAAAGATTTGTGTTGCTAAACAGAAACAAATAAAAAATTAAAATGACCACACCCAGCAAGAATTCGGTTCGGTTTGCATAATGAAGACGGGAATTCAACAGGGTGAGAAGCCATCCATTATTCCGAAAAAGATAAAGATATTAATGACAGCTATTGTTGGCTAAACAGCTTTTTATTGGCATGAAATTGAAATATCAAGATATGTTTGAAAAACAAGTCGTGGAGCCTTGCATAATATATCAATTAAGGGGAAAATGGAATTACACGCGCAGGATTTGAGGATCCTAAATTTTAGCAAAAAAAAAATCTATACATTTCAGATAATAAAGTGGAAACGATAACAAAATACATTTATAAACATCATATATTTAAAACTATTTATTACACTAATTTTCCCGTTTTTAACAAATACTTGCTATGTATTCGATATATATACAAGTTTTTACCACCTTTTTTCACAAGCATATTTAGTTTTTCTGTCCTTTTTATTTGGGCATCTTTTAGAATTTTTTAGATCTAATCCTCTTTTACAATAATATATTTGACATTTATTTAGGAGAAAAGTTCTTATTTTCATTATGGAACAATAATCATCATATAATTTTCCACTTTTAACTACATTGTCAAAATTTAATCAATTAAATTTTATTAGAAAAACTTAAGAAAAAACATAAATAACATCACTGTTAGAGAGAACCATTTATACGTCCTTTGATAGAACACCTAATAAGTTTATAATAGTTTATGTTACATATCTAACTAATAACTATATTATATATTTTAATGATCCATTTATACAGTTGAAGTGGTTAAAGTTGTATGATTTACAAAATAATAAAACTTTCAACAGAATTAATACTTAGAGATTTTAAGGTTTAAGTTAATTGCACTAAATTATATTAAACAACGATTAGCTGTCCTAAGCAATTTGGGGACGCTCAAAGCAAAATTTAGGTGAAATTTAATTATTATATAAAACACTTTTTTTATATAACTGAATTTCAGCCTTCTTATATTATTGAAGCCACGTTATCTAAGCTAGTCTGACATATGACTATTATTCTGGTTACAATTAAGACATTTACAAATTTAATAAACAAGTTAGATAAAAAAATACAAATACAAAAATTTAGAGATACAAATACAAAATATTATGTACACGATCTCTTTTATAGAGATTTCTTTTTCAAAACATGGCTTTTTTCTCCATACTTGTTTTTCATGGTATACTGCACACTAAAATACTAAAAGTTTTTTTTTATATTTAAAATATAAATGTTAAATTTTTTATAGGTTTTATATAATGCATAGAATAAAACTGTATAGGAAATTAGAAGTTAACCACTTATTCCTTTTTTATATAAAATTAGAGATTATTCAGATATCTCCTACATTTAAACAGTACACACACACTATATATATATATATATGGATATATATAGATACATATATATATATATACATATATATATATACATATATATAAACATATATATATATATATATATAAACATATATATATATATATATACATATATATATACATATATATATATACATATATATATATATATATATTATATATATATATATACATATATATATATATATATATATATATATATATATATATATATATATATATATATATATATACATACATATATCTATATATATATATACATATATATACATATATATATACCTATATATATATATACCTATATATATATACATATATATATATATACATATATATATATATATATATATATACATATATATATATACATATATATATACATATATATATATATATATATATATATATATATATATATATATATATATATATATATATATATAAATATATATATATATATATATAATATATATATATATATATATATATATATATATATATACAGGGCCAGGGTTAGTTCCAGAGCGCCAAATTTCTAGGACTGCCGATTGAATATCTACCAGGTATATGTCATATGGGTTGGCCAAATATTACCTTGTGCACAAGTGGCTTATAGCATAGAGCTGGACCTGTATATGCATATTTGGCGATAAAAAGCCTATGCAACCCCCCAAGTATTTTTTCTATATTCTATCTAGAAAACTTTTAATTGACTATGTCCTTTTAACAGAAATTACAGTAAAAAGGTATTGTACATATATGCATACATACATACATATATACAAGCATACAAAGAAGGACAGAGAGCTAGTGCGGTAGTGAGAGAGAGGTTTGGTTTGGTTTGGTTTGGTTTGGATTGCTAAGGTCTACTTTTTGCAACACAGGGTAACCAAAACTATCTTGTACACAAATGGCTTATAGCATAGAGCTGACTCTGTATCTGCATATTCGATGATACAAAGCATATGCAACCCCCAAATATTTTTCTAAATTCTATCTAGAAAAATTTTAATTGACTAAGTCAGTTTAACAGGGGTTACAGTAAAAAGGTAATTGTAAAAATTTCGACACACTTTTCCTAATGCAGGTGAACCTAAAAATGACATGGTCATTAATACATTTGCATATTTTTTATATGTATACACACATACATAGATATCTTTGTATATATATACATACATACTTACATATAAGCATACAGAGAAGGACAGCAAGATAGAGCGAAAGTGAGAGAGAGGTGTAATTTGGTTTGGTTTGGAGTGCTACGGTCTACTTTTTTGCAACACGAGGGCTAATGAGACTGGGACTTACAGCTTTATGCCAATTCCGGACGGCTACGAAAATCCATGCCATAGTGGGATTTGACCCCACGAACTCCGACACCGAAGGCCAGCACCCTAACCAATCGGCCATCGTTCGACAAGTGAGAGAGAGAGGGAGGGGAGGAGAGAAAGAGTGACAGTGAAAAGTAAAAAGAGAGACAAAAAGAGACTCACCGGAAAGAGTAAAATTCCAATTTAGGGGCTTAAGCAGAGCTCTTTATCTGGTTTCTCTCACGTATAATGCAAATCAAAGCTTATAAATTCTTCTCTGAGAACGGGATATGAATACTGGTGAGCATTCTATTTTTGATATAAATCCAGAAAAATGCTAAATGTTGGTAAGAAATCCATAATCTTGGCTACTCTTGGGTGAAGACCTTTCCTTTGGACTTCAGAATATAATCTTCACCCACAATATATATTTACTTTTGGTACAAGCAATTTCACATACCTATTTATCTATTCAATCGTTCAGTTTCAGCATTTAAAATGCGGTAAATTTGATGCAATTTAGTGACACTGTGTCAAAACTATGTGAACTTTGTTCAGAAAAATAGTGCAATACTCGAAAATTTCCTCTAATTTCAAATAAACATCTTGATCAAAGGCTCGACTCTGAATGGCATTCAATCCCAAACGAAAACAGCACGAAAAAGTTCTTAAGATTCCTGAAAAAAAAAAGCAATCAATACTTCAGGAAGCAAAAAGTGTGATGTTTAAAAATCGGACAATTTTACACCTACATTATTTTAAGTGGCAAAAATTATATTGAAGGGCTTTTTTTTCCACTTTTTCTCTGACCTTTTCATTTTGTTTACGCCAAATGAAATATCATAAAAAAAGTATGGGTAAAATTAATTAAAAATTTACCTATACATTTTTCAAACCACTCATACGAGTTTAAAAAAATACTTTTATCGAAAAAGTATTTTTTTTCTCTTTTTCTTCCCTCTCGCCAAATACGTAGAAGGTTCAGCGAGGAGGATTTCCTTTTTAGAAGTTTGTTGTTGTTTTGGATGTTGAGGTCAGCTGGACAAGCCAAGCACGTGATCCAGAGTCTACTCCAATCGGCGTAAGAATGCTTCTTTCGTATCGAAAAGCCCCGCTAGAGTGAAAGAACGCTTCTAATAGCATTCATCACTACTAACCATACTAGAAATAATCTCAAGATTTTCTCCAAAAAATTCTTAAGAATATCTTAAGTTATTTAACCCTCATCTTAAGCCCACAATCTTAAGATTTTCTTCAGAATATAAATAATCTCAAGTCAATCATAATTTTTATGCATAATATATGCATGGATATAGTGTGCAATTAACCCCTTAATATGCACGCTCGAATTAACTCGAGCTCTGTAAACTGGCTAAACTGTGCACACTCGAGAAAACTCGAGCGGTGTTGTACTTTTTTGTTGCTATAATTTTTCACACTTGTATGCAATCGAGAACTGAAAGAGAAAAAAAGTCGATATTCGTGTAATATTACTATATTCGACTATTTACCGTAATGTTATCAAAATCCAAAATTGAAAAAAAAAAAAAAAAAAAAATGATTACTTTTGTATTTTTGTAATTTTCTTCGCAAGACAACGTTCTAAATTGTGTTTTTTACATTAAATTTTTTTTTTTTTTTTAAGGTTCAAGCTACTATTTTCTCCCTCCCTCCTCCCTTCTATAAAATACTACATTAATAGAAGGTTAGGGATTCTCAAATTGACCATTATACAAGATCCATGATTGTTATGATCGTATCATACAGAATCCAGACCTACCAACTGTTGAATATTGAAAAGTGTAGCACTTGAGAATTTTTGCACCATAAATTCTGGGCAATCGCACGCATGCCATAACACAATGCACGTACTAAAGGATTGTGTGTATGTTTAATGTTCAAACAAAACAATCAATTCTACAAAAGTATCTAAAATTCCATATACAATTTCAAATAGGCAATATTTTATTTTCAAAATATCATATTCATTTATATACATTTCTGAACTGAAAACCATCCATAAAAAAGTTAGATGAAGTATTTTATTTCGATTTATTTTAGTTGCATTTAAATGTTATTTCACACCTTAACATTTTTATTGTAAGGAATAATAATTTTTAAAAAATCTCAGAAACATACTGAGGGAAGAACACTGAAATATATTATTACATTATAACCAGTACTATCAGACAAAAAAAAATCTAGTTTTTAATCCAAAAATTTCTACTTTCGAAAGAGTATGGTATCGCATCGTAGGTACGCGAAATTGACCTGAAAAGTTTTTTTTACGGATTTCCCTATATCGTTTGCGAAAATATATTCATTCATTTGATTTTTCTGATGCAATGTAAATTTTTATTCTTGTATATATTTTGTGACGAAAAATCGTAATTTTTGGACCGATTTTCGTAGGATCATAATTACTTGCTAAATTCGTAGAAACTACAATTTTTTCGTATTAGTTGGCAGGTCTAAGAATACTAAGTTATTCCAATCCACTTTTCCTTCATTCATAAACGGGAGAGCAAAGTTGTTAGATAGGGTAAGCCTTAGTACCACAATACAATGGAAAATATAAAAGAAGTCGGATTGCAAAGGCTGCAAATCCTATACTATAATACGAGGAATGGTTGTCAAGTCGAAAATCGCCCCAGAATTAATAAACTGTAGTAAAATTGGGGATCTGGGGTTTTTGGTCACGAGGAATCGATTGGCATCGGTTTTGACGCGCTAAGGTCACGTAGTTCGGCGCTACAGATAGGGCCGGGTTCGAACCCCGGTGCGGGCAAACTTTTTTCTCATGCGTCCAAACCAAGTGAAAATTGGTACCCGGGGGTTTTCGACCACGAGGAATCGATTGGCTGTAGTTCTGACGAATTAATAATAATAATAATAATGTCTTTATTGATTTGTCTTTATTCCTTGATATCGGTTTCCATTTTTATTTTCTATCAACTCTAAATATTAAATTAATGTAGCAAAGTATATATAACACATAAACGATATAGTAAAAAAAAATAATAATGCAAACAAAAACTTTGAAAACCAACCACAAAAAATTAAAAAATAATGCTTCACTAACGTGCCTAAACAACCTCGCCGTTCAATTTCCAAAGCTCAGACTAAACACAGAGCATATAACTTATCAAAGTCCGTCGCCGCGTTAGTGCGTCGTCGGCATACCAGGAGGTGCCGCTCTGACGAGCCAGTGCGTCGGTGGCAGCGAACGTGATAAGGAACTGATTTCGATTTCAAATCACCGTCAACAAAGTTCGACATTTCAACATTCATCAGATTTCAAGCTACATTTTCAACATGCAGAACGCACCTCTACATGAAATGCTTCAAGGAGCCGGAATTTTGGAACAACAAGCGATCAACTCAATTATACCCGCAAATGGACAACTAGAAGATACCGTCATTGTCAGAATGTTTCTCCATTACGCCGAACAAGCTTACCCGACCGTCAAAGTTGCCGTACTTCACCCTGAATTTGTCACACGCCTCTACGTTACAACAGCGGATGGCGCTTATGAAGGAATGGCTCTTCTCAACGATATCAGCGACCAGAACAAGGCTTCCAACTATCTATACGGCGTTTAACAAGGATTCGACGTGCTACTCATTCCCATTCACAAGAGAGCTCAAATGGATAGAGGCGAGCACTGGATGCTAGGAATTTACGAAGCAAGCTATAGAAAACGTCAACTATTCGTCTGCGATCCAGTCGACAACCCGCTGCCCATCGATGCTGATGTGAGAAAAATACTGCGACACGTTTTGAATACCGCTGTTACGAATGAAAAGCTGAAAGGATGCATCGTGAAACCTCGCAACGCTTACAACCACCAAGATGACAGAATAGTTCCCTTTCCAAGCAACTTTGTTTAGAATAGTTTACAATGGTGCACTTTAACCGGTTATCTTTTCACTAATGGTTTCACAAATTTTCTTATGGCATGTATTGTTTTGATAAATCACAATTGAAAATTTAAATCTTCGAGTTAGCTTCGATACCTGTTTTCTCCGAGCGGAGCTCGGTCACCCGGTACTTAAGAAAAAATGAAATCCCACAGATGTTTCACCTAGTTCTCTTACAGACCAAATATTCTGATTATCTCTTTTAGTACGTCTCGATCGTAGCTGCAAAACATCTGTTTGATGTTAGTTTTTTCTTAATTAGTGTTCCTAACTACGCTGGCTTTGTTTTTATATTTTAAGATTGTTATTTTATTTTACTATGGTTTGCGATTCGATGATCAAATGGATAGGGCACTCTTCGGCATGGATGCTTGTGGGTTTGAACTTCGCTGTTCTCATGGATGTTTTGCCGAACGATGGCCGATTGGTTAGGGGGCTGGCCTTCGTTACCTGAGTTCGTGGGTTCGAATTCCACAGTGGCATGGATGTTCGCAGCCGTTCGGATTTGGCTTTAAGCTGTAGGTCCCGGTCTCATTATCCCTCGTGTTGCAAAAAGTAGACCGTAGCACGCCAAACCAAACCATGGATGTTTGTACTTGTTCGGAATCGGGTTTAAACAGTAAGTCCCGATCTCATTAGTCCACATACAGCAAAAAAGTAGACCCTACTGCTTGCTCCAAACCAAGCCAAATGCAATTAGTAAAGGAAACATATATCCTGCTCTTATTTTGCCTTCTAGGAATATGTTACTTATATATTACGCGTAAGCATTATAATTTATTTCTTTATCTCTTTAATTTCAAATCCAGTTTCAAATTTCGAAAAATGAGATGTTTCCAACGGAAGAAGATTCTATATCTTAAAGGAGAGTAGGGAGTTTCAAATGGTCGAATTTTACTAAAAATGCGAAATGATTTTTTTTATCTTGAAAAAGTTAAGCCAGACCAGACTACACGAATCAAGTCTACCTAATTACTTACTTTCCTTGAAACATGTTTATTAGAGTACATCCTTCTGTTAAAAATCAAACACTTTTAAGGTTTTGCTTTTGTTGGCAACAGCTGGAAAACGTGAAGAATGGACAGAAAATTGACATCTATAGCAGTGGTGCTTAAACTAGGGGTCGTGACCCCTGTGGGGGTCACCAGAAGTTTTTTTGGGGTCGCCAAATTTTTATGAAATGCATTATCCCTGCATGCTGCATACCATACAGTGTACATATAAAGAGTGAAGCGCCGTCACTCACCGTTTAATTGTAATTTCATGCTGTCCACTCTTTCTTTGACCGTAATGCGTAATGTATGTAAAGTGTGAAGACGCAAGTTTTTCACTCCTGCATATAGCGTCCTCTTCGCAGTAATTCGCCAGTTTTACTGATCCAAACATCGATGAGATAATTAGAAACTTGCAGCCACATACATCTCACTAAAGGGCAATTTACTGATTTTTGTGTTATACGAAAAGTATTTTCTTAAAATTATAAATAAAATTAATTTGAGTCAAATATGATGATGTTTTTATTCGATGAAACGAAAGAAATGCGCGAAATATACATCGTATTTGTGAACATTTATCTCTAGGGGTCGCCAAAAGTTTTCTCTCTACAAAACGGTTCGCAGTCGAAAAAAGTTTGCGCACCACTGATCTATAGGACACAAATAATCCTGAAAAGAGCCGCAAGTTCACCCCCATGGCTTATTAGAATAAATAGATTATGCTCGAAAGTCAATCAGGATAAACGTGTAAAAATGTAAGTGTTGCGCTACAAAAAAAAAAAAATGTTTTTTAACAATTAAAAAATGAAAAGGTAAAAAGAAGAATTTTAGATAGATATTCTCGGTGTAATAATATTGATATATCTCAAATATACAAAAAATACCGAGTATTAATTGATTCAAAGGAAAACACCCTATATCATTGAAAAATACACCCAATTTTTAAAAGATACTACTCATTTAACCATTCGATATTAATGGAACGACAGCATTGCGTGTTAATCCCCATTATGGCAAACAGACAATGCATTCAACGAGTAGAGATAAGTAAAAAATAATAATAATAAAAAAACACCGTACACATAATTCGAATGTCTCGCGTGGAACAGGAAAATCTACTGTTGTCAAACAATGAAGGTGAGTGTTACAGCCTCCAGCGCTAAAATATCCATTTTTTTTGTTTTACCTCTCACAAAACTGACGTCATATTCCTACGAAGCGGGAAGTCCCAGGCAAATAAATTTCCAAGTCATAAAGATATAGAAGTATCCATCGTGTAATCAAACAGCATCACTTAAAAGTAAAAAAATAAACAAAATGAACCTTTCAACATTTTTAGCGGGGCAATAAAACACCACGACTAACATTAGTCTTCTGTCATTATGGGATTATTTATAAACATGAAATAATTCCGAATCGGGATTGTGGTCACGTAATAAGGTGGTTCATTGTGGATTTTGTTTTGGACGCTTTGTTTCAGGAAGGAACTTTTTTAGGGTGAATATGTGAATGAATATTTTCACTGCGTACATTGATAAGCATTACTTTTCAGATACTAACCTTTTAATGTCGTTTAGAGACAGAATTCTGGCGATTCTATCTCTAAAATTACCTTTATTGTCGTCCTCTAATGTGGAATTATTTGGCGACTCTCCTCTAAATGTGGCATAATTTGGCGACTTCAAATACTTCCAAATTATTTCCTGCTTACGTAAACTATTCTTACATAACTCCTTTACTTAACTTAGTTTCGATCTCGCGTCCACCACGTGACAAACTCTCAAAACTCTCATTGGCTGGCTAACTTGTGCCTCACATCACAATAAAAGGTAAATGTAGAACATTTTGGCGGGAGAGGGCGAAAGATGGATTATCAGAATAAACTCAAGATATTTATTTCGAAAATTTGATCTTTTCTCTAATGACCGTACAGCTGCAAGGTATCAATCACGGACACCATTTTAACTTTGCAGTGGGTCAAATCATCCATAATATATATATATATATATATATATATATATATATATATATATATATATATATATATATATATATATATATATATATATATATATATATATATATATATATATATATATATATATATATATATATATATATATATATATATATATATATATATATATATATATATAATATATATATATATATATATATATATATATATATATAAATATATATATATATATATATATATATATATATATATATATATATATATATATATATATATATAATATATATATATATATATATATATATATATATATATATATATATATATATATATATATATATATATATATATATATATATATATATATATATATATATATATGTATATATATATATATATATAAATATATATATATATATATATAATATATACATATATTTATATATATATATATATAAATATATAAATATATACATAAATATATATATATATATACACATGTATATATATCTATATATATATATATGTATATAATAGTATATATATATATAGTGTATAATATATATATATATATATATACAATATATATATAATATATATAAGATACAATACACATATATATATATATATATATAAATATATATATATATATATGTATATATAATATATAAAATATACATATATATATATATGTATATATATATATACATATATAATAATATACATACATACATACACATATTTTATATATATGTTATATATATATATAATATATATATATATATATATATATATATATATATATATATATATATATATATATATATATATATATATATATATATATATATATATATATATATATATATATATATATATATATATAGAGAGAGAGAGAGAGAGAGAGAGAGAGATTGAGCAAACGCATCTTTTCCTTTTCACTCCTACATTCTTTCTGTCTAATATCCTCTGCGTGAGCTTTAACTGTTTAAAGGAAAGGTTTAACAGCGTGACATCCTATAGAAATATTTAATTTTAAATATAAAGAAATTTCAGTCTTACCTTCATATCCTATCATTACAGGAGAAGATGGAATTTACAAGGTCCCAATTAATTAAAGCCCTAGAAAATTTAAGTAATTTAAACACTTTCTTTTAAAAAGCAGAATTTTATCTTAA
>CM063510.1:91709261-91714261 GCA_032207245.1 Pardosa pseudoannulata
TTAAAACATTTTATCATTTAATGAAAATTGATAAAAAGCTAAAATAATTACATATTATTTTCAAACTTACCTTGGATTAAGCTAGGTCGGAGTGATAATACACTTTCCAAGTAAAATTTACTTCTTTTTAAGAGCTTCTCCGGTTCCAGATTGCGTAGATTTATTAATCTGTAGTACAGCGGGAGGATTTTATTGATCGACCCCTTGAATAAATAATAACAGCCAGCGCTTTTTCATTTCTTCTCTCATACTTTGCTTTATTAAATATATATTGTAAAAGCTCGCTTCAACACTATACGATACAATATGCAGAGGGATTTATCTGTCTATAAATCCTCACTAGCTGCATTATTTGTCTCAATATGAATGTAAACTTTTTAATCTTTTCTAAAGAATTTTACTGTCGTTATTGAGATAATCCTATTTATGGGGAAACTACAACGAAAATACAGTAATCCCTCGTTTTTCGTGGTTAAAGGGGACCAGAATCTTCCGCGAAAGCTGAAAAACCGCGAAGTAGGATTTGCCCCTAGGAATTTTCGTGTATGCGGGTACACGAATGTTTAAATATGTAAACAGTATTTATACTTTGCACATTTAAGACAAAAATTACAACAGTATACGTATTTACTTAAACTTGTTATTGCTAATTAATAAGGTTAATTACAAAACCTTATAGAGTAATAAACATTAACCAACATTGCTTTCTGAGAGAGGCGAAGAGTCTTGTTGTTGTGGTGTGGCGGAGGAGAGGTTCGCACTTGACTCGTAGAAGCTTTAACTAACTCGGAGACTTTTCTTCTGAAGGCGCTGACGGTAGAGCCGGGGGCTTTACTTTGGAGAGAAACATGGTGATGGGTAGTTGTCTTAAATTTTTCTTTTCCTTCAAAATCCCCCTGTACAAGGACATAACCCCGTCAAAGCGACTGCTGAACTCGAGAGCTCGAACCATACTGTCGTCAATGTCTTGTGCAAATTCTTGCCATGTTGCACAATTGTTGCCGATTCTCCAGGGTAAGACCACGCTTTTCAGTTTGTTCTTCGTCTTCCTCTTCATTTTTTTCGTCACATGTAGACTTTGTCATCTCAAGAGCACGTGGTATATAATCTGAGTCAACTCATTTCTTTGTTTGGCATGCATAGATCCTTCTACCTCGCGCATCATCATGAAACAACGCTCCTTTCCTCAATGTGGCTGCCGACATGGTTGTATTTTTTCATTTTTATATTTTGATGAATATTTTGGGAAAACCCACGAATCACTGAAGCCGCAAAACATAAAGCGAGGGAACACTGTATTTGGGGATCCTGGGGAAATTTCATATGATATAATGCTATTATTTCCTCGATTTAAAAAAATTTTTGACAGCAATAAATTTATATAAAATGTTACTTTTTTTACGACTGACTGTTACTTTCTATCTCGCTGCAACGAGAAAAATCGATAAAACAATTTTGTGCTTTAAATTCTATGCGTACTCGGATAGTTGATTTAACATCTGAAATAAAAATGAAGCAAAATAAACAAAGAGTTTCTTTCAATAAAAAAAGTTTCTTAGGTACATGGATTACATATTTTTTTTAAAATTTATATACTTTAGAACGTTTAACAGTTTGATCCTATTTTTTTTTAAACTTTTTATTACTGTATCATAGCATATCAAACTATCCACAATTAAAGACTTTTAAATTAAAACGTTCCCTTGAAATCTATTTATTCTATTTAGTCTTTTATTTTAGTTTATCGCTTTATCATCCCTCGTTATTACGATACATTCTATTAGAAAATTTTAATAGGTCCTTCTAATTATTAATGTATTGAGATTTTACCATATGTATATATATATATATATATATATATATATATATATATATATATATTGTAACGTCGCAACATACATATTCCTCTGTGTTTGTGGGGCTCAGTAAAAGCAATTTCTTAAAGTCATAGACTTTATTTAATTCGGCTATCTACAATATGTACATGTTATATAACCAATATCGTTGGGAGAGAGAAACAACCTTTCTCCTCCAGCCCCGACAACACACTGTCTTGTTCTTCAAAGACCCCTCGCAAAAAGAGGGGGGGAGAACCAGGGCTGAGAGCAAGGGAGTGGTCAGTGGACGGGACTCTTGCCTTTTTCAGGGGAATAAATTCCCACGGGTCCTGAGAATGACCGACCCTCTCTAGTTCTCGTGTGACTAGCTACCACAATATATATATATATATATATATATATATATATATATATATATATATATATATATATATATATATATATATATATATATATATATATATATATATATATATATATATATATATATATATATTGCAATAATTAAATTGCTGCCTCCCGAAATTGCTGATAGATCTTATATAAATAATAAAACAAGAAAACATGTGCCTCGTGATTAGAAAGACATGTGACCGACATCAGTACAAATGTGTATATTCTTTGAGCATTCTATGCAGAGCTATTGCACTGTAAAAACGATCAGTTGACCAATGCGTTTTTGATTCTTAATATGCAGAAAGTTCCTTAACACTGGACTTCGTCTTTCTGTTGCCACGATGCCTGTAACGAATTTCAATTCCAAGTAACCCTTAGCAATTCAAAATATGAACTATGTTTCCCGTGTTATCAATGTAGAATAAATATTTCAACGATTACACATACACACATGTATATAAATCATACCTTTTCTCTTGTGTATATGTGCTTTTACTATGCACTATGCAACGTCTGGTTTGATATTGTCAGAAATATTGAATGGCATTCAGGTAAACCCTGAGAAGGTTTTTGGCTAGGTCAAATTGATCGGACCATTGAAGATAGAATCTTTTTCCTAATCTAAATTGAGTTTGGCGACACTATTTAGGAACTATCTGGTATATTTTCCTTTTAATTACATGCAGAATAAATTAAAATCCTTTAAGTAATCTGATGAGCCGCCTTAGCTCAGTCTTCAAAGGCATTAATCTCGTAACTGGAGAGTTATCGGTTCGTGGCTAAGATCCGCAGTGTTCGTTAACGGAGACTGGGAGATATTAGATAGCTGGGAAAATAGATATGAAAAAATGAGAAGAGAAAAGAGGAGAATTTTAGAAAAATATTTTAAGGATAATAATTTTGATATATTATATAAAGTTAGTCTACAAAGTATTCGGTTAGTTACTATAAGTATATACAAAGCCTCAGGAAAAACATTGTATGAATAAGTCCTTTAAATGAACCAAACACACATTTGAATTGAAGCATTGGTGCTATTTTGAGGTCTAGATATATCACAGACGACTTTAGTGTAAAATTGATGTCACAAGGCGTCATAATGACGTCAGAAGTTACTACAGAGGAGAATTTATGGTACCAAATTCTTATCTCAGGCGACTTCTGAAGTCATTATGACGCGAGAGTTGCCTGTGACAAATCTCGACCGTAATATTGTAGCACCTTATATTTTGACTGTTTATCTCTGAAATTCACCTGAAAATAACTACATAACAAGTTAAGTATAGGGTGATTTCACGTAGCAGGGCACATCTCAACTTATGACAATTCAGGCTTTAGTTTCAAACGGACGGTAATTTATTGTTTGCCTATTGGCTATTGTAGACATGAAAATGAATCAGAAGGGCATTTTACTGGTTCGTGACTTTGCAGGAACCAGTATTCGTGACTTTGCTCACTACTGAAAATAAAACAAACCCATCATCTTGTGTACAAATACTTATATTTTGCTTAATATTTCATAATTTTGTTTTATCATTGTAATTGAATGGGATTATAATATAATATACAAAAATGAGCAACTTTTCTGTCAGTCGAGAAATACATAATTTCTTTACGTCAAAGTTTATTTTATATTAAAATAGCCTCAAAAAATGTTTTCAAAAGATCACGTGCTGTTATTATAATGTATTTCCAGTACATACGAATGCAGATGGCTTAGCGGCTGATATAAATATATTTTAGAATTTTACTAAAATATATTTATATCAACCAAGTAAGTAAGATTTTTTTTTTATTCTTAGGCATTTTTAGTATGTTTTTTCCGTTTTAATATTATTAATATCTACAATTATATATGTTAGTCTTGTAGTTTTTGTGGATTTAATGAACAACAATAGAGCAATTCCGTGCAACGTCAAGAACTACTATAATGCCCTTCCCATTCATTTTCATGTTTACAACAGCCAATAGGCAAACAATAAACTACCTTTCCATTTGAAACTAAAGCCAGAATAATCATAAGTTGAGATGTGCCCTGTTGAGTGAAATCATCTTATCATCAGATACGGAGAGAAACATTTCACTCAAACACATTTCTTAAGGTACTCCGAGGTTTGATTCACGGGCTGGGCAAGGTTGACTCAGCCTTTCATCCCTTCAGTGGGTAGAAGAATTGAGGACCAAGCGTGCTTGGGTATGATTGACCACCTAAAAGGAGCATATGCTTCGCACCCCAGGGCCCTTAGTCACGTAAACGGAGATTGGCCCCCTAGGGGCTCTTGAGCCGAGAAGTTTAGTTTTTTTTCTTTTTTTTTTTACATTTCTTAAGAAAGCAGAAAAAGGTAAGATCTAGCTATTTGATTATCGACATAAAAATTTAAAAGGGTGCCATTTTCAAAAAAAGAATGGTATGAATGATAAAATTATGAGAAATGCTTTTAGTTTTTATCGATGAAAGCACATCAACTACAACCGACAGCTCAAAAATAAGGAGATCCCGCTGCTGGCATGGATGTTTGTAGCCATTCGGAATCGGCTTTTAACTGTAGGTCCTGGTCTCATGAGCCCTCGTATGCAAAACAGTAGACCGTAGAGCTCCAAACCAAATCAAATCAAATCAAAAATAAGAAGAGAAGATGGCAACGTTATATAAATGCAAACGAAGCACATTTGGAAGGTCATCACATTCACAATTTTTATTAAACTATTTATTTTGTTAAAACGGATATTTAATGCGGAACTTTTTAATTATACCTTGTTATTGCA
>CM063510.1:91716761-91741761 GCA_032207245.1 Pardosa pseudoannulata
TTTCAGTAGAACCTCTATTATTCGAATTTCGATTAACCGAAACTCTCCGTTAACCAAAGTCGGTTTCTTCTTCATTTTTTTTTCACTTTCTACTATCATACAAATTTTTTTCTTTACAAACATGAATTTTCAATGTTTTCTTTTATCTCACATACCTTTTGTAGGCAACCCGTCCTTTTCAAACTACGAGTGCAGATAAATATTTTGGAATTAACTTTTTTAGAATTCCTTCACTATTATCGGTATGAGAGTACTCTTCCCCACTTTCAAACATCCCTGTTCTAAACCAAAACACACCCCATTTCGAAATTAGGAAGGTCATGCTTCCGAATCCCAAAACAATCGAATGTTATTGCACCAATGACGATATTACATATTAAACTAGATGATTATTGATAAATTCTCGATTATCCAACGTAGGTTCAGTCCCAATTACTTTCGATATTCGAGGTTCTACTGTATTGTAATCGCTAAAAGTGTGTTCAGATTTCAAGAGAAATACTCATTTTGACCATTCCTGAATCCATTAGCTTTAGTTTACGTCTGTATGTTCACAGGGGGAAAGTTTAATTTTGGAACTTTAAATATCCATTTTGACCATCTCTGAGAGCATTTTGATTAGTTCCTTATACACAATGCCACTAATAAGGAGAAGATAACTAATTCATTAATGATATTTCAGTGTTTAAGAGATTATGGTACTTTAGCTTCATTAAGCTATCGCTGAATAATATTTTATAAGATCTCTACAGCTAAAAGTCCATTTCCTGACATTTTTCTGACACCTACTTAAATTTAGGAAACTACATATTCAACTAGATTATTATTGATGAATTCTCAATTATCCGAAAATTTTGATTATCTATAGAAGGTGCGGTCCCAATTACTTGAGATAATCGAGGTTCTACCATATTGTAATAAGAGAGAATGAAAAATGAACTTAAAATAGCTTGTATCCTATTTTACAATTAAAAATTTCTTAATTTATCCGTCTACGTTGAACACATTTTTGCGAAAAGTAATTTTTTTATTTCTCTATTGTAAAATTTCAATTTTAGGTTTTAAATCATTTTATTTTGTCTCTACGGCATTTTAAAGAAAAGTTACCTGTTAATCAATGACAGCTGTCAAGACAACGAAGTAGCGACTTCGGACCGGAAGTTGTGAATTTAAAGCTTTTTAAAGAGCATTTTTTGAATAAACTTTTTAAATTTTCATGAAGATTAATTTAAACATTTTCTAGTATTTTTTAATAATTAGCAACTTTGCAATTACAAAGTTTTATTATAGTATTTTAATAGTTAAAATATTTTCATAAACTTCAAATGCATTTTTCTCAGAACGGTATTTTTATTAATAAAATGTATATACTGAAATGTGATTTCTAAAAAGTTCTTAAAATATTTTGTTGAAAATTATTATGAATTTTTGATAGATTGACTAAAAGCTTTAAATTTGGATAATTTGCAATGATGTTACACTCACAGTTAGATATAAAGGTAATAAAAATGCTTTAAAAATTCAATGTGTATGATTTTGAAGGACCAAATTTTTTACCAAACGTTAATTAAGCGAAGATTTTAGGTGATTCACTTGTCCAGTATATAAGAAATGTGTTACACCAAAAAATATTGAAATAATTTAATTTATTAAAAAATTGGACCTTTTGGAAAATTCGAATTTTTTTACTAAATTTTCTTCATTTATTAGAAATTTTATTAAAAGTCTCCAGGTAAATTTTTTAAGTGCAGTTTTCTATGATAATATAAAAAAATAAATCTAAAAATGTAAAAACTAAACTAGTTTCTACGTTTAAAAGAAAAAAAGTTCTCCGAACGTAACGGATACCTTAAAAGTTAGAAAAACCTTAACTACTAGGGTTATATTGAATTTCCTTAATACTCCTCGTTGTAGCTGCACCACTGCTAACAAATATATAAAATTGCTCAACTGTTTTCTTAAATATGGATTCGTGATTCCTTGATTGTATTTAATGATTCTGGGAAAAACAAAGGAAATAATGCAAATGAAATATTTAACTTTCTCTTTAGTGTTCGTCGAATATGCCACAAAACGCCATATCGCGTGAAAGGAGGAATTATGTTCTCTTTTTAGTTTACTAGGCTACCGTCCAAATTTGTATGTCATTAGTCTCATTGTATGGTAATTTAATTACTAGGTTTTGTATTCATCAAATCAGCATTATTGTCTTGTTGATAAATATGTCCACTGCACTGGTCTGTCGTTAATTTTACTTGAGTGGACGAACTGATTCTTGAGGGTCAATGTATTGTTTACAATAGTGGAGGAAGCTCCCTTTCTAAAACATACACAGATTGTAAGGATGTTAAAGGTATCGATTAAAAATAGATTTGAAATCATGATTCCTCTTGTAATTTACGAGGCGCATCCAGAAAGTAAGTTTCCTGATGTTTTCCCCTTTAAAGTAAACGTAATTAACTGTGTCAATTGTGCGTGCGTAACAGATCTATGACGTATCAATCCCCTATATAATAATAGCCTAAGTTATCTGTACGTCTGTTCTCCAATTTATGAAGCGGTTGGACCTGTAATGGATAGAGGCATCCATTCAAAGGAAATAAAGTTTATCTTCTCCTAAACTATCGATCCGATTCTAAAATAAATTGGTATAAATATGCTTCCTATCACAGTGATAAATACTGTAGTCTTTAAATCGTTCGAAATCCAACCCTTCCCCCCCCCTTTTCGAGTATTTAATGCCATTATTTCAAGCCCTATTTTCCCCGGTTAAGAGCAGGCGATTAAATTTATCCATTTATCACTTAATAAATAGGTAAAAATAACAATTTTTTTTAGCATTGTGACGTCATTCCTTTAAACATCTCATTTAATCATTTCATATTTTAAACTATTTAAATATCGTCTACACTATTTTAATATCTTTTATCGCTGAACTTAGATATGACGTAAATAATTTTCTTTTATATTTGGCTTAAATAATAGATTAGGTACATATGTGATAATTTTAAATTTAATCATCGATTATTTTTTGTTGCAATGAAATTTTACCACCGGTATTAACAATAAATTCTTTTCATATAAGTCTAGGAGTCTATTTCACGGACTAATAAATATCTAACTTTTAATTTATATATATTTGGAAATTAAGAAGTTTGTTCTTTTGTGTGTTTGTTTATTATACATAACCACACGGTTTGACTCAATGAATTCAATGGGATTCTAAACTGCATTACAGGATCGGGAGACTCTAGAGGAGTATGACGAAAAGTAAATTATTGAGAGTGAACCACATAATTTTCAGCCAAAAAACAAACCATTTTTTACATGCCTCATTGGGTACTTAACAGTTCTGGAATATTAAAAATTTTACTAATCGCGTCATATGATGGTCTATATGCTAGTTATATGCCAGCTGGACAAGTCCCGATTCTTGCCAGTAGCGGGGTAGCAGTGTGTTACCAAATACACGGATCCCATTCCTTGTAATTAAACTTTTAATCATAATTTAATCTTGGTTACTTGATTTCGTTTTTTTTGTATGCTCCGTGGTTTTTTCTTTTGCATGTGAATAATTGTAGAGGTTACGAGATCAAGGAGTATAAAAGGGGCACTTGACGTTTAGCTTTTCCTGTTTTTGTGGTCTTGTTGTTGCCTGGTGATGCCTGTTGCTCATCGTGTTTTTGCTTCAATATAGTTTTCCCCCCATCAGGTAAATTACATAATATAGTCACTTGCCAGAACGTTGAATTTGCAAGATAGTTTTGTATTATCGGCCAACTGTTTTGGATGTTTTGTTTAACTGTTTTTTTACGTTATTTTGAGAAAGAAAAAAATAATCTTTGATGTTTTTTTATGTTTTTTTGTGTAACTTCTTTAAAGAAACTCAGTCTTCAGTTAGGCCATACTACTGTGCTAAACATCAGTGGAAACTTGCTGATCGTTACTGACCAAACACAGTGGTCCGAAATGGAAACTCTAATTCCTTCTCCGGCCGCCTGCAAGGTTCGGTCGGTGATATTGAATGCACAAAGCATTGCACCTATTGAAATTCATCGTCAGCTCTGTCAGGTATATGAAAGGAATCTGACACCCGAACACAAAATTCAACACTAAGAAACAGCACTGAAATTTCTTCTACGGTATCACGATGATGGCTTCGACAGGATCGTTACGGACAATCAGACTTGGATTTCGCCCTTTACCCCGGAAATCAAGCAGCAATCAATGCACTGGCATCATAGTGGATCTTCGGTCAGGACCAAGACGCTGTCGGTACGTAAAGGAATGTGCACGATGTTCTGGGACAGGAAGGCTAATTCCATATACAGGCGGCAGAGTTCTAAGACAGAGGTATACAAAAGTTGATCATACAATACGACAAGTGTCTCATTTATGGTGGTGGCTATGTTTAAAAATAGCTGAAACATTGCTGTACGTCTTACCAATAAATATGTCCGTGAAAGTGTGAGTTCTTTTTTTTATTTAAATAAGGAAACTTACTTTCTGGATGCGCCTAGTACATTGTTATTTGCTTTCAAATATTAATTTGCAATCATCATGCAAATATTAATTCATTTACACCATACAAATATTTAAATGATGATATTAAAATTCCTATTTAAATCTTAGATTCATAAAGTTAATGAAGTAGATTTTCAAAGTTATTAAAGTATGTCTCGTGTTGAGCACCACGGTATACATTGTTGTTTCATGAAAGCTAATGAGATCAAGTACTACTGATCAAATCCAATTCCGATTGGCTACCATGTCTGCAGCTTGTTTTTAAACCAGCAAACTCAGCAAAACTTAATACTCATCCAATGGTCAGTCATTTTTGTGACTATTAGCTGACTGGCAGGTCCCTTGGGACACATCGGAAGAGGGTAGGACTGTCTACGCATACTACACGAAAGTAAACACCACTAGGCTAATTTCCAATGCAGCCCTTACAGCCTTCTTTATCGAGCATGGCCCATTCCCGGCCTATCTTAGCCGGTGTAAGCGCACCCTCTATTCTTGGTGCGCTACGTTAGCGTGGGACCTGCCCGCCTACTGTACTGGGGCAGGTATATTCGACAGTGGTCACTGGGATGCCTATACTCAAAATAATTTCTCCGGAAGCTTGGACGGACAAAACATTTATTTACAACATTTAAAAAACGATTAAAGAAAATCATATATCATATTTCTGAATCTCATTGCCTGACCCAAATCAAATTCATAACTGCATGGCCGAGCGTTCGATGTCCGAGAAGAAAACAAAAGGAATAAAGTTCTCCCCTTTAAAACAGAGGGATGTGTCGGTCGCCGGCTCGAATCCAACTCCCCGCTCTGAACTCCAACTGCCCTCTTGCAAATCTCTCCCTTCTTCGGAGATGGAGGGGGGGGGGGTCTGGAAACTTGAGCTCTACCGAAAAGAGCACATCCTCCTTCTCCGAGGCCCTGCGGAAAACAACCAAAGACACCGAAAATGTATCAGGCCATCTTTTGCCGGCCGGCTTCTTACTTCTTCTAAGAAACACCGGGTGGAAGGGGTCATATGGGGCGATTCTGCCGATGTCATCAAAGCACACATGATTCGTGGGTGCAAATTACTTACTGCCGGTTCCAGCTTTCCAATTCGGCTAGTACGAGATGTGTTTGCGGTGTCCCGGGTTTGCCCAACCACTACCTATTTGACTGCTTCCTCACTAGGGATTGGCATTTCAAGCACCCCAGACCAGGCCTGGAGGGTGTCTGGGCTGATCAGCTAAATTGTAACAAAACCTTCTCATCCAAACTAAGCAAACTGTTCGGTTGGCTAATGGAAAATTCAGAGAATCTGCAGGCCCCATAGCAAGGCTGATTCTGTATATATAACTTTCACTGGTGTACAATACCCTTAATTTAACAAGATGTTTTTTCAAATATTATTTAATTTCTCTTATTTTTCCATGTCTATATAGACATTAAGATCGCTTTAAAATAAACAAAAAAAATATATATCATTTTCCATTTTTTGAGATAATTAATGTCCGCTAAGGCGAACACTGACAATGTTATATAGTAGTTATAAATATACATGTCCGGTGTAGCGTGTCGTGTAGTCCTCGTTTATATTTGAGTATTAACCTGTAATCAAATGTATAGTGTTATTTATTTTGATTGTGTTTTGTAAAAGTATTTTAGTCTAAATTTAACCACAGGTTCTGAGAAACTACAGACATAAGATATGAAAATAAACTAAAAGCTAAATTAAAAGCATCTGAAACCAGCTTAAAATAAAAAAAGTAAATTTATTATAATCATATATAAACATCTATGTACACATAAACTGATTCTATCTTCATAAAATATGCTTTATCAACACCTTCAAAATTAGGTGCCACTCTAAATTAGTTCTGACAATAATTTTTCATCACTTAAGTAATTATGTAAATATAAGAGAGAGGACCTAATCTCAATTTCAAAATGTATGTAAAAGGGGGTACCTTTGTGAGTTAATATGTTGTGCCCGGAACACTGCTGGTTGAGGGCTGATCAGGATTGGGTATGTATGGATCTTCCGTCGGTCTGGTCAGGGGCTTCCTTCTGAGTGTTTGGGGTGCGGCCGTAATATTTGATACAGGAACACTTCCCGTCGGACTTCTCTCCTCGTCTGGACTACCGAACACCTTCCGTCGGACTCTCTCCTCGTCTGGACTCCCGAACACCTTCTCTTTTTTTAGATTTTTCTTATTTTATTAATTTCATCCTTGTCCCCTCTTCCTTCTTATCGTCCAATCGGGATAGTTGTAAGAATCTAATTGGTCTGCTTAACCCCGTCTTGAGACCGCCAACGTGGAAAACCTTATTCCTTCTAATTGGGCACTGTCCCTTAGGGACTCATAAATAACTCCACAAAGGTGCATTCTTATTCAATGTCAAGTACGGAGACGGGATTCTAATCTGGGATTGGGATCAGAACCCCGCCCGAGACCACCGTACAAGACAACAATATCCGTAGAATATAATTTTATGGTCCTCTATCCTTTACAAAGATGTGATGAGGTGAGATATAGAGACCGAGCATTTTACTTCTTGTATGAATGAATCAATTATACTACTGATCTAAATCGCCTCATCACATAGCGGCCAGACTTAGTCAAATTAAGGGTTAAGATAGATAGATAAGTTAGTAGATAGTAGGTAGTTAAGGGTTAAGGTCCTCGTTGGTGCAGCAGACGATTAATTTAAATGTGTAATTCTTATACAAATATTACCATTGCTAATGAAATTATTATTTAAGGTCAGGGTAGATAGTTTTATGACTTCTAGTCAGAGCGAAAATGTACTACTCTAACCTTCCAATGGCATAGGAAGAAAAGCTAAATTTACAGTACTGTAATAGCAGTAAGTCAAACGAAAGTTTTTACTCTAATATAAAATCTAGTGTGAATTACTATTATTTTAAAAGCTTGATCTCCATAGCATTTATAAGATTTTAGGCTGCCATTTCTGATCTACAAAATAAATTCATGGTATTTAATCTATGATTAGCTCTAATGGATTATTGTGATATTTCAATGCGAGATTTCTTCATATAAAGTCGTCTGCAATTTTACCAACTGAATAATGGAAAAATTATTTTTTAAAAATTTTACTTCCAAAGTTTTGCCAAAAAAAAAAAAAATGTATGATGCTGTCCGTTAGCGTATTACTTTAGTCTCTTTATTTTCCTCAAGAGCGTATCAAATTTTGGTATGTAAGTAATAGCGACAGAAATATATCAGATATAAACAAGCTGATATATAAACTAGTGATTATCTTATGTTGAAAAGAAGCTTCATCATTCGTATAAACAGTTTAACAGTTTGACGTCACGAGGTAGAACACTTTGTTCTCGTATTAAACGTGAAGGAATTATGTGGATTATAAGTGAAGAAAGTTCTAGAATTTCTACACCGATAATATGTTATTGGGAAAATTCAAAAGGCGAATTCAAATTTATTTCATATCTATTTCTATGTTTATTGAAAGATTATCCCAATTTATTGTTATTTATTTATTTATTATTCCTCTTCTGAGCTTTTATTGTTTTTGTATATATCTTTAAAATTTATTTATAACTTTTATAGACTTGCAACGCTTTGTTACGCTTACCTATGAAATTATTTAATTTGTTTTTACGTTTTTTTCTTGTACAGTGTGATAAAAGTTATAATAATTTATTCAACAGCGGTAAATAAATTTAATAAATTAAAAAAATGTTTAAAGATATGTTACAATTTTCTACTATTGCCTTGCCCTACAGAACAATCGATTTATGATTTCTGGAGTATTTTTAAAGCAAATGTTTTAACATAAAAATATTGTTTTGGATTGTTCAAACTCAGAGTACAGTTTTTTCCCCAATTCTAAGACTAATTAAACTAGATCAGCCGAAAGATGACCGAATAGTTAGAACTCTGACTATCAGTACTGGATTTGGTGGGTTTGAATCCCACTATGGCATGGATGTTCATAGCCGTTCGGAATTGGCTTTAAGCAGTAGGTCCTGGTCTCATTATCCCTCGTGTTGTAAAAAAGCAAACCGTAGCGTTCTAAACTAAACAAAGCCAAACCAACTAGGCAATACCGCTTAAGGTATCCGACTACGCTGAAAGCGTCATTTATACCAAAAATCATATTTTTTAATTCCTTTATTGTAAAATTTCAACTTTTGGACTTCTAAATCTGTTTTTGTTTTGGAGTATGGAAAATTTTCAACAGGTATTTCAAGTTTTTAATATTTAAAATTGCTTTGATATACTTCAAATGCATTTTTCTCAGAACAGTATTTTTAAATAAATGTTGGAACTTCAAATGTGATTTCTCAAATATTTCTTAGAATATTTTATTGAAAATTATTATAAATGTTTTTGATAGTATTTACTAGTGAATGACATAAAAGCTTTAAATTTGGATAGTTTTTAAAGGTGTTACACTCATAGTTAGCTATAAAGGTAATGAAGATTCTTAAAAAAATTAATGTGTATTATTTTGAAGGATGAAAATTTTTTATTAAATGTTAATCAAGCAAAGATTTTAGGTGATTCACAAGTCCAGTGTATAAGAAATGTGTTTCACAAAAAAATTTTGAAATAAGTTAATTTATTAACGAATTAGACCTTTTGAAAAAAAATCTTTTTTTTTTACTAAATTTTCTTCATTTTTTAAAAATTTTATTTTGTATGGGTAACCCATTATCTGGGACTGGGAAGAATATTTCTGAGAGATTATTTCATCCACGAGAGTACGTCTACCTCTCCGAAACACTGAACCATCTATGAACATGAGATGAAGCTTTGTTTCCAAATGCTGATTGTAGATGTTTAAGGTATTTGTTTTTATATAACTGTAGAAAAATTTAACTTTGATTTAGTATTGAGACAGAGAAAACTTAAAACTCATTATTAAACACATTTTATAAAATATGCCTAAGGAATACAACTTATCCCATATCGATGTAAATAACTATCTCCGTATTCGGTGTGTCTCCCCCCAAAAATGTCGTTGCGTTTCTTTAGTCTGGTGTCGTTCCAACGTTCTATCCAGAAAGCAGCTGCCACTCTCTTCGCTTCTTTGGTACACAATGCTTTCAACAGGAAAGTTTCCTCTCCCCGAAAAAACAAGGTTCATCTAAAGAACGGAGGGTTAGATACTGCCAAACCAACGGCCCTTCTATTGGTTAAGAGAAGTCCAAACTTTCTTCTTGGTCTTGACCGTTCCTATTCTGCCTGCCTTCGATGATGGGTTACGGGAAGAGGAAAAACCAACGTTGAGAAACCGAATGTAACTTATTGTTACAATAACCTCACATTAAAATCGCAAAAAGCCATAACGTGACAGAGCTCTCACGTCAACTTCAGTTTCTTACATCTCAAAATTTATTCCACGACAGAGAAATTCCAATTATTGCCACAAACTATTGTCTTCGACTATTAAAAAGTTCAAATTTACGTTTTCAATGAATATTTCTCTTTCTCACTCTCTCTCTTTCTATTTTTTCACTATCATCTGCCACTGTGTAAAAATCTTAGAGTAATTTTAGTATATATAAAGAGAATAGAGAATGTCCGTTTGCTTGGTTGCGTGTTTCTTTTACACAAATCCTCAGTGTTTCTCAAAGAGTAACATCAAATTTTGGACAGGCATTCGTCGATAGATAGACACTACACCATTAAAATTTTTTTTCACTCATCTCGTCGCATGATATGACAGTATAAGGGACATTAACGTTGTTGGTTAATGCCAGATGGCAGTACATGAATTTTATCAGTATTATACAGTGAAAAAATAATTAGCTAATTTGTAATCTAACAGACAATAGCCTTATCTAAGATAAAATTGTTTACAACCAGTTTTGAAATGTTTTTTACTTTGAGATGCAAATAAATGAAAGAAAAGGTATTCTCTTTAAATTGCGTTAAGCCAACTGCTTAACATATGTTTAATTGGCACTCTAAGTTCTTTATAATTTATCCCAAAAAATTGGTATCATTGTTCTGGAAACGATTTCACATATCGTTTGGGCTAGCACTGGCCTGTGTTGTACATTTAATTAAGTTTTATAAAATGCATCATCGAAGTAGATTATATAATATACAAAACCTGGTTCTTTTCTATTAGCAAAAACAGAAGGATATATTGCCAAAGATAGCACTTTCATAATTTATTTTTAATTGAAGTTGCCCTCAAAGGCCACGTATGACCACTAATTGCGAACACCCAAAAAACAAACGATAACCGTAAAGTGGAAAATTTTCAATAAAGAAAAATTAGGAGAAAATTTCTAAAGTACAACTGAAGAAACATTTTAAAATTATAAGATTTAAAAATATTTTCAAACTCTAAAGAATTAATGGGATTACATTAGTTATACCGGGTGGCCATAATTAAACTGACATTGCTCACAGTGTTGTGTAGCGCGATCTATTTCCGAGAATGACGCCACAGTTTGCACGAAAATTAAATAAGACGGGAGACGAAGGATTCCGCGAAAAAACAAATTAGTTCCAAAAGTCACCGCTAGAGGAATATTTGGCGCTGTGTTAGAGAAAATAGAGTGTTGAGAAATGCAAATTAATACGGAATAAAATTACCTTTTATTACGGACATTTTCTGATTTAGTTCAAATGCGATATGGCAACACTTTTAAAAAAGCGTAAAATCTACATAAACACCGATAAAGTCTCGTGATTAGCAATATCACGTACGCTGCGCACCAGAAGAAGTTCTTTATTCAAATTTCACGTTACATCCATTGGCACAGGTAAGAAATTAATTTCCGTATTGATTTGCATTTGTTAACACTCTATTTTCTATAAAACACCGCAAAATATACCCCTAGCGGTGACTTTTGGAACTAATTTGTTTTTTCGCGGAATCCTTCGTCCCCCGTCTTGTTTAATCTTCTTACAAAATGTGGCGTCATTCTCGCAAATAGATCGCGCTACAGAACACTGTGAGCACTGTCAGTTTAATTATGGCCACCCGGTACTTAAATTTATGTGAAATTTGAGCAGCATATCTCCGAGATATCCTCAGCGAGTGCAGAACCAAATGCGAGGCTGACGTTAAGCTACAAGTAATTGGTTCTTTAGTTTGGGAGGGCTAAGGACAACTGTTTTGCTACTTGAGGGTTAAAGAGGCAGGGAGTTACTTCTGAGAGTCGCAAGTGAATGGCTACGTACATCTATGCCAGCAGTGGGATTCTAACCCTTGACCTACCTTTTCGGCTATCTTTCAGCCACCAAGCAAAGGAAAGGTTACGAAAACTTTCCAAAACCAGATAAGAGGGTCGAATTTAACGCTATGTCGAATTTAACGCTATATCATTTTAAACAATGTTAAACTTAACACATATTTAAAAACTATTTTAAAAGTATGTTATACCTTTATGAATAACTTTTATTGTAATTTTTTAACTAAACTGACTGTAAAATTGCTCTAGACACTGCATTTTACTTTCAATCGTAATTCACCATTATTACATTTATAGAAGTACAAAAATTTCATAATATTAAGGTAATAATTGCATTGAAACGTTCACCATTCCTTTAAGGGAACAGTGAACGTTAGAATGCGTATTTATAAGTTTTTAATTTAGATTTATAAAGTTTTGTACACATATAAATTAAATTATAACTAAATTAGTGATATAAATTGAATAAATACTAAATTAATCACAATTAAAAAAATTTTTCTTAAAATGATATTACATCCCTAAAATGAAACTATTTTATGAATTATATTTAATTTTTAAGACACCAATCGTGATTCAGTTTTTCATAGATTGCTACAAAATGTTTAACAAACACTCTTAATATAGATTAACAAAAATCTGGTATCCATTTCAAAGTTTTATCTAGATTTTTAAAGCTTAACCCTAAATTTGGCTAAGTTCTCTACAACGAATAAACAAATAAATAAAATCTTTATAATAAATATACATTTTTATTGATAATATATAATATATATTATATATTATTATTATTAATTATTATTATTATTATTATTATTTAAATTATTATTATTATTGTTATTATTATTTATTTAAATATATTTTTAATTGATATTTGAAAAAACATCGTGTCAAATTAAGGGTTAATTTAAAATTAAACAGGTACAAAATTTTCATGGAAATCCTACCTAAAAATATAAGAATACTTTCTATAAATTATCTACTTAATATATTAATAAAATAATTCTTTAAAAGGTTTAAAAGATATTAAGTAACACTAAAGCAAAAAAAAGTTTCATGTTAACACATGGGTAAAATGGTTTTACTTCTGAGCGGTTTGCATTTAAAGATTTCTCAAAACAAATTTTACAAAGTTATTTAAAGGAAAATTCTCGTGGATTATTCTTACCCCCCCCCCCCTGTATTTTTTTTAAATTATCATTGGTAATATGTAGTTATTTGCGTTCAAAAACTAGCAAAAATTTTTACAAATACTTTGAAATTTAAATATATATTTCTCTCTCTTTTTTTAAAAATTTACACACGTTTAACCCTGGAGCATTTTACGCGCTATCATGTGGTAGTATTTGTGTAAAGAAATATTGAAGGGCAGATTGTTCAGAACAGTTTTTCAAAAGTTAACCTTTTAAAGTCCACAATAAAAAAAAAAAAACACTTCGGTATTTAATACATTTAGGTTATAAATCTTTTTCATGTACCTTAGAAATAGGAAATATGTGAAAAATAAATTTGGGGGTTTTTGGTTGGAGGCTAGAATTTAATTATGAAACATCTCCTTGTACAACGTAAAAATAATTCTTTCTTAAAATTTTAACTATATTGGGAGAACAATGAGCAATTAAATAACCACTTTAAAAAAGTATATTTCAATGAGGAAAATAAATTAAATCTATTGATAGCTTAAAGTGTCAAAGAACATACGAAATCGAAAATAAAATATTTATATGATTTTAAAAAGAACAGAAAACAATTTTTTTAAAATTATCATTGGTAAAATGTAGTTACTTGCTTTCAAAAATTAGCAAACATTTTCACAAATAACTTAAATTTGAATATATATTTCTCTTTCTTTTTAAAAATTTGCGCATTTTTCGAGCTATCACGTGGTAGTATTGTGTAAAGAATTATTGAAGGGCAAATAGTTCAGAACAGTTTTTCTAAAGTTAACCTTTAAATATCCAGAATAAAAACATTTCGGTATTTAATGCATTTAGGTTATAAATGTTTTTCATGAACCTTAGAAATAGGAAATATAGGAAAAACAAATTTGGGGGTTTTGTGGTTGGAGACTAGGGTTTAATTGTGCAACATCTCCTTGTACAATGTAAAAATAATTCTTTCTTAAAATTTTAACTGTATTGGGAAACAATGAGCAATTAAATAACCACTTTAAAAAAGTACATTTCAATGAGGAAAATAAATTAAATCTATTGCTAGCTTAAATTGTCAAGAACATAAGAAATCGAAATAAAATATTTATATGACCTTAAAAAGAAGCGAAAACAATTTAACAGGTGGTTTCGCTGCAATCCTATAAATATAAGAGTACTTTCTATAAATTATCTATTTAATATATTAATAAAATAATTCTTTAAAAGGTTTAAAAGATATTAAGTAACATTAAAGCAAAAAAAAAAAAAAGCTCCATGTTAACCTATAGGTAAAATGGTTTTACTTCTGAGCGGTTAGCATTTAAAGACTCCTGAAAACAAATTTTAGAACTTTATGGAAAGGAAAATTCTCGTGGATTATTCTTACCAACCCCCTGTATTTTATTATTATTGATAATATGTCGTTACTTGCTTTCAAAAACTAGCAAAAAATTTCACAATTACTTTGAATTTAAATATATTTTTCTCTCTCTTTTTAAAAAATTTACACTCTCTTAATCATGGAGCATTTTACGCGCTATCACGTGGTAGTATTTGTGTAAAGAAATATTGAAGGGCAAATCGTTCAGAACAGTTTTTTCTACAGTTAACCTTTTAAAGTCCACAATAAAAACACTTCGGTATTTAATGCATTTGTGGTTGGAGGTTAGGGTTTCTTTGTGAAACAATCTTCTACAGCGTAAAAATAATTCTTTCTTAAAATTTTAACTGTATTGGGAAACAATGAGCAATTAAATAACCATTTTAGAAAAGTATATTTCAACGAGGAAAATAATTTAAATCTATTGATAACTTAAAGCTTCAAGAACATAAGAAATCGAAGATAAAATATTTATATGATCTTAAGAAGAGAAAACTATTTTATTTTTTTAAAATTATCATAGATAAAATGTAGTTACTTGCGTTCAGAAATTAGCAAAAATTTTCACAAATACTCTAAATTTAAATATATTTCTCTTTGTTTTTAAAAATTTACGGATTTTACGCGCTATCACGTGGTAGTATTGTGTAAAGAAATATTGAAGTACAAATCGTTTCAGACAGTTTTTCTAAAGTTAACCTAAAGTTCACAATAAAAACACTTCGGTATTTAATGCAGTTAGAAATATGAATTTTAGAAATAGTAAAAAGAAATTTGGGGTTTTTGTGGTTGGATGGCTAGGTTTTAATTGTGAAACATCTCCTTGTACAAGCGTAAAAATAATTCTTCTTAAAATTTTAACTGTATTAAGAAACAATGAGCAATTAAATAACCACTTTAAAAATGTATATTTCAATGAAGGGAAATTAAATTAAATCTATTGATAGCTTAAAAGGGTCAAGAACATAAGAAATCGAAGATAAAATATTTATATGATCTTAAAAAGAAGATAAAACAATTTTATTTTTTTTAAATTAATCATTGTAAAATGTAGTTACTTGCTTTCAAAAATTAGCAAAAATTTTCACAAATACTTTAAATTTGAATATATATTCTCTTTCTTTTTAAAAATTTACGCATTTTACGTGCTATCACGTGGTAGTATTGTGTAAAGAAATATTGAAGGACAAATCGTTCAGAACAGTTTTTCTACTGTTAACCTTTTAAAGTCCACACTTCTATTTAATGCATTTAGGTTATAAATGTTTTTCATGAACCTTAGATATAGGAAATATTAAAAACAAATTTGGGGGTTTTGTGGTTGGAGGCTAGGGTTTAATTGTGAAACATCTCCTTGTACAACGTAAAAATAATTCTTTCTTAAAATTTAAACTGTTTTGGGAAACTAGACCTTCTTCGGTTGGCAACGACAAACATCGATATTGACATTCCTGCCCTTGTAAAGAAGGCTGATCGGCTTCAGTTTTCCCATTAAAATGGAAGCAAATTGTTTTATATCCTTATGTTCCATTGTTTTGTAATTAATAATTTAACTATTAATTGTTATTGTGTAAGAGGTTATTGTTCAACTTTTTCAAACTGCGGTCTGCCAGGTGATTAGTAACCAGAATTCTGGCCCGTGGGATCTTAATAGTTGGACAGCCCTGTAATATACAAAACCTGGTGGTTTTTGTATTAGCAGAACAGAAGGATAAATTGCCAAAGATAACACTTTCATAATTTATTATTTAATTGAAGTTGCCCTCAAAGGCCACGTATCACCACTAATTACTTACACCCCAAAAACAAACGATGACCGTAAAGTGGAAAAATTTTAATAGAGGAAAATTAGGAGAAAATTTCTAAATTATAACTCAAGAAACACTTTAAAATTATGAGATTTAAAAACATTTTTAAATATAAAAAATTAATGAGATCACTTTAGTTATACTTAAATTTATGTGAGATTCCAGCAGCATATCTCCGAGATAATGAAGTTGCCGTCAAAGCCCACTCATGATTACTAATTACGAACACCCAAAAAACAAACGATGACCGTAAAGTGGAAAATTCTTAATAAAGCAAAATTAGGTGAAAATTTCTAAATTATAACTCAAGAAACATTTTAAAACTTCTGAGCGGTTTGCATTTAAAGATTTCTCAAAACAAATTTTACAACGTTATGGAAAGGAAAATTCTCGTGGATTATTCTCCCCATTACCCGTATTTTTTAATTTATCATTGGTAATATGTCGTTACTTGCGTTCAAAAACTAGCAAAAAATTTCACAAATAATTTGAATTTCAATATATATTTTTATCTTTCTTTTTAAAAATTTACACGCGCTTAACCCTAGAGCACTTTACGCACTATCACGTGGTAGTATTTGTGTAAAGAAATACTGAAGGGCAAATCTTTCAGAACAGTTTTTCTAGAGTTAACCGTTTAAAGTTTACAATAAAAACACTTCGGTATTTAATGCATTTGTGGTTGGAGGCTAGGGTTTAATTGTGAAACCTCTCCTTGTATAACGTAAATATAATTCTTTCTTAAAATTTAAACTGTTTTGGGAAACAATGAGCAATTAAATAACCACTTTAAAAATGTACATTTCAATGAGGAAAATAAATTAAATCTATTGATAGCTTAAAGGGGTCAAGAGCATAAGAAATCGAAGATAAAATATTTATATGATCATAAAAAAAAGAGAAAAAAAATTCTATTTCTTTTAAATTATCATTGGTAAAATGTAGTTACTTGTGTTCAGAAATTAGCAAAAATTTTCACAAATACTTTAAATTTGAATATATATTTCTTTTTCTTTTTAAAAATTTACGGATTTTACGCGCTATGACGTGGTAGTATTTGTGTAAAGAAATATTGAAGGGCAAATCGTTCAGAACAGTTTTTCTACAGTCCACCTAAGTCCCTAGAAATATTAAATATGTGAAAAACACATTTGGGGGTTTTGTGGTTTGAGGCTAGGGTTCAATTGTAAAACATCTCCTTGTACAACGTAAAAATAATTCTTCCTTGAAATTTTAACTATATTGGGAGAACAATGAGCAATTAAATAACCACTTTAAAAAAGTATATTTCAATGAGGAAAATAAATTAAATCTATTGATAGCTTAAAGTGTCAAAGAACATACGAAATCGAAAATAAAATATTTATATGATCTTAAGAAGAGAAAACTATTTTATTTTATTTAAATTATCATAGATAAAATGTAGTTACTTGCGTTCAGAAATTAGCAAAAATTTTCACAAATACTCTAAATTTGAATATATATTTCTTTTTCTTTTTAAAAATTTACGGATTTTACGCGCTATCACGTGGTAGTATTGTGTAAAGAAATATTGAAGGACAAATCGTTCAGATCAGTTTTTCTACAGTCCACCTAAATCCTTAGAAATAGGAAATATGGGAAAAAGAAATTTGGGGTTTTTGTGGTTGGATGCTAGGGTTTAATTGTAAAACATCTCCTTGTACAACGTAAAAATAATTCTTTCTTAAAATTTTAACTGTATTAAGAAACAATGAGCAATTAAATAACCACTTTAAAAATGTATATTTCAATGAAGGAAATAAATTAAATCTATTGATAGCTTAAAGGATCAAGAACATAAGAAATCGGAGATAAAATATTTATATGATCTTAAAAAGAAGATAAAACAATTTTGTTTTTAAATTATCATTGGTAAAATGTAGTTACTTGTGTTCAAAAATTAGCAAAAATTTTCCCAAATACTTTAAATGTGAATATATATTTCTCTTTATTTTTAAAAATTTACGCATTTTATGCGCTATCACGTGGTAATATTGTGTAAAAAAATATTGAAGGACAAATCGTTCAGAACAGTTTTTCTACAGTCCACCTAAGTCCTTAAAATTGGAAATATGTGAAAAACAAATTTGGTGGTTTTGTGGTTGGAGCCTAGGGTTTAATTGTCAAAAATCCCCTTGTAGAGCGTAAAAATAATTCTTTCTTAAAACTTTAATTGTATTGGGAAACAATGAGCAATTAAATAACCACTTTAAAAATAAATAAGCATATTTCAATGAGGAAAATATTTATATGACCTTAAAAAGAAGAGAAAAGTATTTAACAGTTGGTTTCGCTGTACACCACCTGTTAAATTGTTAAACGCTGCCCCAGGGGGGATGAAGTCTTCCATGAGGGCGGTAGGCGAATTTAGGGGGAAGTGGGAAGGGGCGTTAAGGTTGTCAAAAGGGGCGGCTCGTAGACCTATTTATAAAAATATGCTTAATATCTGTAAAAATAATCAATAAATTAATCGAATAATATTGTATTTCTACAATAAATATGACATTTTTTTCACTATTTTCACATTTATAGAAGTACAAAACTTTATAATACTAAGGTAATAAATGCATTGCAACGTTCACTATTTCTTTAAGGGACGTTACAGGGAACACGTTAGAATACGTCTTTAAAAGTTTTTTATTTAGATTTATAAAGTTTTATACACATACTAGCTGCTTCACATCCAACCTTCGGTCTGGGTATAAAATTTTTTCTATTAAAGGTTTAGGACCACTATAAAAGATAAACGTATTAATAGAATTTTTGAATGAATCTCGTGTTCTGTAGATTGTTAACAAATATGACAGTTTAAGCAACAGACAATCCTAATTATATATTTGTACCAAAATAGTATTACCATGGCGTACCACGGCGTAATGATGCTAAATTCCACGATTTTCTGATGACGACATTATCAAATTATTAACATGTTATATATAACATGCATGCATGCAATGTCTTTGCTGTGGAAATGTATTTCAAATAATTTTTATTCCTTAAATCTCATTTTTATATATATATATATATATATATATATATATATATATATATATATATATATATATAATATATATATATATATATATATATATATACTATATATATAATATATATATATATATAATATATATATATATATATATATATATATATATATATATATATATATATATATATATACATATATATACATATATATATATATATATATATATATACATATATATATATATACATATATATGCATATATATATACATATATACATATATATATACATATATATGCATATATATACATATATACATATATATATATATATATATATATATATATATATATATATACAAACATACATACATACATATATATATATATATATATATATATATATATATATATATATATATATATATATATACAAACATACATACATACATATATATATATATATATATATATATATAAGATGCAAATAATTTTTTTTATTACGTACAGAATTTCACGGCTCCTATTTTCAGTGCACAATATAGAGGTTCCTTTTACGATGTACTGGAACACCGAGAAATAGTCAAAATGAATTTGTTGGATTAAGTTTTATAACGAATACAATCTCTATCACGCAGGCATAATCTACAAAAGACATACGAAGTCTTTATGTTAGTTACTTTATGTTGTGGAACAGTTTGATTACTTATAGAAATTGTGAAGTTATTAAATGCTTAAGTCATATTTTGTTTATATTTTGAAAATTCGTAAAACAATATGTTGTTGCATAGACTGCTTGCATTACTTGCATAGCATACTTACATAGACTGCCTTTAAACTTGAGAGATTGGGAGGATTGAACATTTGAAGATATCAAATAATTTGGAGATTAAAATAAACAGTAAGCATTTATATAAACAAACCATACATAAAAAGGACACTGTTTTAGATATAGAGATAATATCTCTACATTTAATTGTGCAGATGCAGTATAGATTCTCACTGGCGGATTTGCAGTTGTGGCGCTTTCTTCTTATTTTGCAAAAAACTAATTTCTGATGTAAGACTCTTTCTAAATTTGATTTTCAACTTTCAAATTTCTTAATATTTTTTAAAATTTTATTTTTGGCCCTTTCATATTTTATTATTATTTCTATGATCATTTTACATTCCGCGTATATTACGTGGCTATTTTGCCAACGTTTTGGTCGCCAAAGGCAAAAGAGTTGGATGATAAATTGATTTATAACTAAATCTATCCCATTTAAAGATTTTTTTTCTTAAAATCAGATTACGTTTCTAAAATGTTTCTATTTTATGAACTATATTTAATTTTTAGAATGTCCACCACAATTCATTTTTTCATAGATTGCTACAAAATGTTTAACAAACACTCTTAATATAGTTTAGCATAAATCTGATATCCATTTAGAAATTTTTATCTAGATTTTTAATGCTTAGTTAAAAAGTAAACAGGTACAAAACTTTCTTGGAAATTCAACCTATAGATATAAAAATACTTATTATTTACTTAATACACTGATAAAATAATACTTTAAACGGTTTAAAAGATATTAAGTAACAATAAAGCAAAAAAGAAGAAAAAATAAAGTTAACAAACAAGGAACATTTTAAAACTTAAACATTTCAAATATTGAATTTTTAGCAAAATTTATCTGATTTTCAAATATTTTTTTAATTGAGCTGATTTAGGCATATTCTTAGGATTAGGTATAGTGTTGGCATTTTACCAGGACAATGGCATAAACTGGAATAAAACCTGGTAAAAACTGGCAAAATGGCAAAAACTAGAAAAACTGGTTGGATTTTAAAAATGTACAAAAGCAATATAACTTCAACTGTTTATGTAAAAGCGTTCTTTATGTTCATTACAAAAACCAATTAAAATTTTAAATGTTTTAAAAAGTGAGATTCAAAATTGTTCGTCCCTTTAACTAAAGAAGTCAACATTAAAGTTATATATTATTAGAGTAGTGTTAAAATTAGTAAAATATTATTATATATGTATTACAAAATTATTATTTATTACATATACTAAATATTTTATATATACAATTACTTTTATATATATTATTATTAATTTTTATTAATTATATATATATTATTAAATTATTATTTGTTATATATATTATTAAATTATTATTTATTATATATATTATTCAATTAATATATGTTATATATAAAATTATTTTTAATTATATATAATATTAAATTATTATTAATTACATATATTATTAAATTATTATTAATTATATATAATATTAAATAACTATTAATTATATATTTTATTAAATTATTATTTATCATATATATTATTCAATTAATATATGTTATATATAAAATTATTTTTAATTATATATAATATTAAATAATTATTAATTATACATATTATTAAATTATTATTAATTATACATAATGTTAAATACCTATTAACTATATATTCCATTAAATTATTATTAATTATACATAATATTAAATACCTATTAACTATATATTCCATTAAATTATTATTTATTATATATTATTAAATTATTACTAATTATATATATTATTAGATTACCATTAATTATAAATATTAATAAATTATTAATTATTATATATATTATTAAATTACAATTAATTATATACATTATTAAATTATTATTAATTATATATATTATTAAGTTATTATTTATTATATATATTATTAAATTATTATTAATTTTATATATTGTTAAGTTATTATTTTTTATTCTGTATATTAAAAAAGTTTTTTAAATAGATTATTTTATTAAAGTTAAAATTAGTAAAACAAGTTACATTCATAAATAATGTAAATAAAGCTTTTTTTTTTGTCATTGAAAACAGAGGTAAAAATGTATTTTTGCCAGAGCGAAACTATAACAGGAAAAAAATCTTTAAAATTATTTTTCTAAGCTTGTGATTTTAAGCATTGCGAGCAGAATAAATTTAGAAGTTTAATATTTTTAATGCAAAATTTAGAGAGTATTTAGAGACCATTCGTACTAAAATTGGTACTCCTTTTTTTTTTCCTAATTTCCCTACAACTTTTTGTTTTATTGTGGAAGGATTTACAAACATATTCGGTTTTAAGAATTATTAAGTATTAGAACTGGGTGTTCGAAATAAAAATAACTTCAAAAGCAATTAATTTTACTACGTTCTGTACATATGTTCATAAACTGTATCTATAAATCAAAATTTTTAGTTTAGATTTAAAATTATTTAAATGTTACATGCAAACAATAATTACCGGTTTTTTCCATATTTTTTCCCCACTCAGGCGAAAACTTCTAAATCCTAGCACAAAGTTTCAGAACTCTAAGTTAGTTTTCTAAAACGCTTTGTAAATTTACCACCCCCCTTAAATAAACAGTGTAGTAGCAGTCTTGTTTGAACGTAAGCGTTTATCGAAGGACGCTGAATTTCGTCTCATATCATTGGATTTCAGAACAATGATGATGGTATGAATAAAGGGAAATAAAATGTTTTCTCTTTGAAAACATTTTACGAACGTTCTTAGAAAAGGTAATCGATGCCATGGATCGATTCAGATGACCTTTAAAGTATTACCTTTTCTCTTTTATCTATGTGAACTTGATTTTTGTTTTATTATTTTTTTTTTCATCAGTGCCACATGAATTTTGTCTGAAAGCCTTAGGCACATACTGCTTTTTAACACTCCAGGCCGTGTTTCGTAAATTTTAAGTGAAAAAAGAAATGTACTTTAATTTTCTAAGTTTATTAACTTTATACGGAAAGAATTATGTTGTTTTGAACTTGGTAGCCTTAGGGGAATTTTGTTCTATCAAGTGACTTAAGAATATTTTTTTTTATGAAAGTTAATAAAAATCTTTCATAATAGTTTTAAATAGTTAATCAGGTTTTCTGTTTTTATAGAATCGAATTCCTTATTTAGGGGAATTTTTTGTAATAAGACTTTGTCTAGTTGTTCCAAATATGTAGATTAGAACTCAAGTACAAAAGAACTATACATATATAGATATCAACAAATTTTCCAAAACTTTTAATTTATTAAAAATTTAAGCATCGTTATATACTGTATACGTAATTTAAATTCCATAGATATGTTTTTAAATGTAAAACTATATCTGAAATTTAAGAAAGAAAAAACCTAAATTTTAGTATTAAATTTTACATCTTCAAAATATAAGAACAATATATAGATTAATCGATGTAGAAGTTATTATAAATCTGTAATTATATCAGATCATGATAGCCTACAAAGCTGTTAGGAATAGTAAAATATCATATGTTTAAAGTAAATAATATGAAATCTGAGAAAAACATTTTAAAGTTTAAATTATGTATACATGATGCAGATAATTTTAAATTATTTAAGTAATTTAAAAGATCAGAAAATTTTTTAAATTCCAAAAATTTGTAACTTTAAAAAAAAGATAAAAAAGATGTAAAAACTTTCCAGTATATTTTAAACCAAGCCACATTAAAAAATTCCCTTTATATCAGGAGTTATCACTAAAAGAGTCTTTTGGTTTATTTACAAATAATAAACTTAAATTGTCATTTTCATGTACAGCCGTTAATTTTAAAACAATAAGCCAAATCAACAATTTCTGCAAATAGAATTATTATTGTACAAAAATTCATAAATTAATGTAAATGAAAGGAAAGTTTAGACATTTGAATGAGTATAATAATTATTTTATTATTTTTATGTGAAGATTATCAATGTACAAAAGTTAAAAAAAGAACAACCTATTTTGATTTTTCTCATACATATAATTATATTCGATAATATTTGAAAAATATTTAGTGTGAAATAAAAAAGTATATATATATTCATATTGTGTTTGTAAATTTATTAAATTTTATCATAATTAAATTTTATTATAATTTGTTATAACGATTTGATTATTAGAACTTTAACGTGAAAAATCTTTGAAGCTATTTTTCTAAGATTATGATTTTTTTAGCATTGCGCGCAGGATAAATTTTTAACAGTTTGATATTTTTAATTTAAAATTTAGAGAGTATTTAGAGACTATTAATATCTGTATTAGTATTCTCTTTTTTTTAATAATTTCTTATAACTTATTTTGAGGGGGGGATAATTTGTAAAACTATTTTCTTTATCTAATTACTAAGTATTAGACCTGAGTGCTCGAAATAAAATGAACTTCAAAAGAAATTAATTTTACCTTGAGTTGAACATATTTTATAAACTGTATATATAAATCAAAATTTGTGGTGAAGATTTAAAAATTTTTAAATGTTGCATGCAAACTATAATTATCAAAGTTTTCAATGGTTGGTTGGTGTGGGTTCCATTAGAAGTTAGATGACTTCTCATAGACCAGGGACGGCCAACAAGTCGATCGCGATCGACCGGTCGATCGCGAAGCATTTTTTGGTCGATCATAGCCGACAGGAGACAAAATTAGAAAGAGCGAAAGAAGTTGTAAAATAATACGTATAATTTTTTTTTCGATATTCTACCGGTATTATTGAGTCTGGCAGAGGAGTTGTAAAGACATTTGGAATGAGTTGTTTTATTACCGCGCATCGAAGCGCGCACAATTTCATCTAACACTGCATGTGAATCCCACAACCGTGTACTGAGATCGGGGATTTTTTAAGCAAGCGCCGAGCCGGTAGTATTTAGCTGTTTATTTGTTTAAATTGAGTGACAAGCAGTTTGTTCTATTTACCTGACTTTGTACAATTTGTGACTATTACTATTAAATTACTTGTGTACCTACCTACAGTATATTTTGACTTGAACTTTGGATAATTTTAAAAGTAAGTAGTTTGTTTATAAAGAATGTCATTTGCTGAATTAGAATCATATCTAGCAGTTAAATTTCATTTAATTATTTAAGTATGAATATTGTAGCTAGACCACTGCATTTTTTCTATGTTTTAAGTTAATATTAACTAAT
>CM063510.1:91746761-91759261 GCA_032207245.1 Pardosa pseudoannulata
TGACAGAATAGTATCTATTTACACCTTACAAAATACATTGAAGTTGCTACGTGAAATAGTTGTTAATGCATTAAGTTGTCGTGTAATAAAGATTATTATCTAACAACACATTATTTAAATAATTTTTTAAAATATTCTGAACAAACAAAATATTTGAATATCAACTAAGATTTTGTAGACATAGGTATGGAAAATGTACACAATTTTTTCTTAATTATGCAACCAGACGTAGATTTTTACTTGTCTGAAGTAAGAAACAGTCACACGAAATAGTTAGTTGTCAGTTCGTATTTTCGTCTCGTGTGATAAGGCCTTTAAGCACCTAAATTTATCCCTATTCTAGGAGGTTAGCTATTTTTCCGTTTTTGATGGAAATACTGAATGTACGTAGCTAAACGAAAATACTTATAACGCTATACTTATTAGTTTCGCTATACTTATCAATGGTTAGGTAGCACAATCTCTTAGTAGGAATTCATTAGTAAGGTATCAGAAGGGCTTGGTAACAGCCCTAAGGAATTTATTTTAGACTTTCTGCATGTTGCAATATACTTACAACACTCCCTTTAGTGTTCGTTATTCCGAGGGGAAACACAGTAAAATATATTCCACACTAATTAAGAGGAAACGCCATATATATGTAACTAAAAGATTTATTATTGTATACCTTGTTTATTTACAGATATGTTCTTCTTGACTAATATGACATTCATTACTTATACTTCATTAATGCACAACAATTCATTACATTTTTTTGAATGGTACTCCTTAATCAAAGTAAATATTGGAGTAATTTTTGGGGCCAAAGTAACAATTATGAGTCATTAAAATCGACTTACCTCCAGGCATTTTAAGGGAAGCAGTGTGTCCGGTCTGGGTTCTAGGCAGGAGAAACCTCGGTGAGGGCTTAAGGACCATCAATTACTTCTCCGACTGTGGGCTGAGGGATGGGGCGCTATCACTCCTGGTTGCCGTCCCGGACTCTCTGGATTGCGCACGGGCTCTCGGACTCTAGATGCTCCCACCAACTCTAGACTCCCCTCATCGAATCCTCTTCCAACTTTTTCCAACAACTTTACATCTCGGTTTAACACCCCTCCCCTTTTTTTTCTTTTCCCATCATTTCATCTTTTCACCCCTTCCAACCAATGGCCAATTTTTATTGCTATTTTACTCCTTTCAATTAATGCTGAAATTTTCCCACATCTACATCTCCTTCGGATGTGCAAGTGGGTTCATTAAAATGACCCCTTTCGAGAAAATTGACATTACGCAGTAATTCATTGCCTAGCCACTGCCCCCTCATCTCACGGCTGCATTCCTGCCTCAACTTCACCGCTACAATTTTGTAATTTAAAAGCTATAACTTTCCACAAAAGTCCCCTATTAAAACTCGAAGTCCACAGCTGCATATATACTCTTCTTAGAAACCTAGTTCACAGCTGTGTGCGCACGTGCTGTCCATCGTGGAAAAGTACATCAGTACACTGCATTTTCTGAATATGAGTGTCAGCTGTCGAGTCTCACAACGTGGCTGAGTATAAAGTATGAGTCGTATAGCTCTCATTAAATTTAGGTATTTTACATGTGATTAATTTATAATGGTTATTATTTAGTTAGTCTAAAACTAAATTTATTTGTACTGCGTTTTGTAGATTATTTAAGTTTTGAATTCAACCAGAGGTTTTTAGAGACTACAGAGTAATTTTTAAAAACTAATGAGCTAATTAAAAGTTGCTAAAATAAGTATTACACACTTAAATAAACACATAACAAAGTTGATAGTTTTAAATAAATATAAGAAAATTTATTGTTGTACTATTTATATGCCTATGTACAGAAAGTTGATTCAAATTTCAAAAATATTGTATTTCAAATTTTTTATTATGTGCCCGCTTATCCAAAATTCGACATTAATCAGATAATAAACATTTACGTAAAAAAGAAGAGAGAGGACCTAATTCCAAATTCTAATTTTTATAACAAGTACCTTTGTGGATCTACAAAGGGATGTGCATATGCAGGGCTGTGCCAGGGTGGTACTCTGGTTGGAATTTCTTCGGACTTGTAGTTAGAGAAAGGATGTACAGCACTTTGCGTGTACTCTCGATTGGTGAGATGACAATGCTGACTTCAGTCCCACCACTGGTATGGCGCCTTCTAAATAATTGGGGTGATTCTGAGAGGCTGCGGCATCGTAACACTTCTGGTCACTGTGAAATAGTCCTCCTAGTTATCTTTTTGGAGTCTCTGTTGAACCCAACTCTTCCTTTGATCCCCGAACTCTGCTCTCCAACTACCAAACTTTAACTCTTCAACTCTGATCTTCAACAACTTTCTTTCTTTTTCTTATATTATTTTCATCTCTGTCCTTTCTTATTTCTCTTGCTTCAATCAACAGAGCTGTACATATTCATTGGTCGTCTTGTCCCCGTCTTTAAACTGCAAACAGGGGAAAAATTTTACCCCTTCAAATTGGGCACTCCCGACCGTTCCACAAACTTTTAACGTTTGTCCTTTAGGCAGGGTTCCCACGGTCCTTAAAAGTCCTTAAGAACTCCTTAATTTTAGCTTTCATTTTTCATTTTTCTCTATCGACGAGATCCACAGTCTCATGTGATTTCCTATCAGTTTTCTTATATGACAAATAAATATTCTTTTGCATGCTTAAAAGGTTTAAAGTATAAAGTAAGCTGCCCTTTCCTAATAGCCAACAGTCCTGCAGATTTTAATTAAACGGAGTATGGAGGATGGGGGTTTGTAGCTATTTCAGTTACTTATAGAAGTTTAATTTTCCTTGCATTGAATGTAATAGAAAAGTCTAAAACTTTCTTCTTTCCCAGGCAATGCCAGGTATAATCAACTAGTATATATATATATATATATATATATATATATATATATATATATATATATATATATATATATATCAGTCATTTTTATCCCCAAAAAGTACTGTTTATAATATTGTTTTTATTCACAATTTATTTTTAGTTTGATCACTCAAAAAATTTTAAATGTACATTTTTCAAAATTAGGTTTTGTCAAATATTTATCTTATATTAATTTTTAGGCATTTTTAAAAACTTAATTCTGAAATATGGCAGGGCATTTATTGAACATGCCTCGTCTGGTTCATAATCATTAAAATATGTTACTCAAGAAATAAGGTTGATGTCGTTATGTCGTATATTTCAAGTAGGTCCTTACAAAAAGTTACTTTGGTCCATAGAAAGTCCTTAAAAAGTCCTTAATTTTTGTTCTGGATAAAGAGTGGGAACCCTGTTAGGGACTCATAAATAATTCCCCAAAGGTACATTCTTATTTAGTGTCATGAACGGAGACATGATTCTAATCTGGAACTGGGATCAGAGCCTCGCCCGAGAATTTCGCACATGACGAATTTGTTCAATTAATTTTTGTAGGTCCTCTCTCCTTTACAAAAGATGTGAGGAGGTCAGACTTATATCCCAAGCATTTCACTACCCTTTTTATTTATATTAATTATATTAATTAGAATAATCTAAATAGCCTTACCACAGTATGGAACTATGTTATACTTTGTACCTTAATATTAAATTGATTTATTTAATTGTCTACATTCTCCCTTTCCGTTTTCACAGCCAACTCAATTTTTACACTATTTTAAACCCTATTTTGCTTCACTTGAAGAATGAGCGCAAGCTCGCATTTGATACATGAATAATTAACGATATAAAGAAAATGCATGAGAGAACCTCACAGCTTGCATAAATAGAAATAATTATTTTTACACTACATTCTCGGGAATCAACTCCTAGATATAAAAACAAATTTAAACTTTTTAAACGCTTTCGAAAACCAATAAACATGCATTTTAAAATCAAACATAAATTACCATTGAATTTTACAACTGTAAAGTAATGATCTAAGCTATAAAAAATTCTTCGTATCAAATATTAAAATTACCCTATTTTGTTTAAATTTGCAGAAATGGAAATAAATCTTTTATACTAGATTCCTGGAAACCAGGGGCGAAATACAGAAATAAATTAAAACCTTGTAAATGCTTTTAAAAAAACTAATAAACCGATGGCTTTAAAACATAAAAGTTATTATTACTATTTTGGTTCTAAAGAAAGTTTCATGAATGCCTGAAGCTATAAAACTTAATATTTCTGACGTAAATACTTAATATTTCTGACAGAATATTTAGAATTTTTATAAAAATAATGCTGCCATCCGAAGTAATTTTAAAAAGATGTACCGCTCGTGAAAAGACGTCAATTTACTTTCAAACAGCTACGCAAATTCTCCGGGAAATACATCAAAAGCACAAAACATATTGATAGAATCATTTTGATTTTCACCGAGGGAGGTAGACATGCTTAATAGCTTATCTCTTTGAAAGAAAATATTTATTTCTCGGAAATAAAAAGTTTTGTAAATATTTCAAACATGAACCCTGACATTTTCAGGAGTTCGTGCTATTTTATTTACAAAACGAATTTAAAAAAAAAAAAACTTTGCAAAATAACTTCGTTTCAGATGAAAGAGAAGATCTCAAAAAAAAAAAAAAAAAAAAAAAAACTAATACGGAATTAAATAAATATAGTTTACAGTTTTTCAAGAGTGTGAAATTATTTTGTTTGGAAAAGTTAAAAGCTAAATTCCTTTAAGGTTTTTCTAACATTTGATACTCATTGTTGAAGAATACAAAAGATTTTAATAACGAGTTTAGAAATATTTGCCCCAATTAATATACTTTAAAGAAATTCTTTAGATTACTGAAATTTTAGAGTGATGGATTTTAAATGAAGCGTTTTAAGAATTTCTAAATTAGGCGACAAAAAAAGATTAGATTATACGATTTTCTGTTTGATTAAGGCAATAAAAATATTAAGAATGGAAGTTTTAACTTTAAAGGGAGTTTTTATATTAATTATTTTAAAAATGTATTAAAAATAAAGAAAAGGAAACTGGCGCAGTAGAATTATAAAGCACTATAAATGTGAAAATAAAAATAATTAAACAAAATTTTAAATAACAGTTAAAAATTAAAAATAAATAATAATGAATTTTAAATAATTTATTTTAAACAATAATAAATGAGATTTCTGTCTGCGTTTCACTTTAGTATTTTTCAGTTCTAGCTAATGATTTGATTGGTTCGTCAAATAAAATATTATGCAACGACACCAATATTTTATAGTTACTATTTGTTACGGTTTGGTAAAATAAAGTCTAGTTTTGCTACACAAGGTTTAATAAAATTGGGACCTATTCTTTACAGTCGTTTCTGAATGACTACGAACATCTATACCAACAGTAAAATTCCCCACGTGAACACACAAACCTTCTTATCGAATGGCAGTTCCCTACCCATTCGGTCACCGCTCCACCTGTCAACTGCAGACAATTTTTCTGTGGACCACGCATTTATAATACTAAAGAACTGTTGACGACTTTATTTTCATTATTTGTTTTATCATCTTTTTATCATCTGCCTAAATCACAGTTTATCTCTTTTGGCAAGCAAATTATCCCCCGCCTGAAGCACCTTTCCTTGTATTAAAACGAAAGTAATTTAAGGGTTTATCTCCAGAGGTTACTTGTTGTACTCACATACCCTGTGTGTCTTTAATAGAATTATTCACGTTCAGAAACCTCAACTAGTGACATCACATTGTCACGAGGTTAGACGGAGGGTTAGGGTTTGCTTTGGAATGCTACAGTCAACTGTTTCGCTACACGAAGGCTAATGAGAGTGGGAAGGACTGATTAAATCTGATTCCGAACGGCTAAGAATATTCAACGGGATTCGAACCTGCGAACTCAGGTATCACCCTACAGCATCACCCTACCCATTCCGCTATCGGTCGGTGAATTTAGTTGTAGAATAGATAGGAAACTTTGATATCGGGAACACAAAGCTCTTCATTTATCTTTCAAAATTTGACAGAAGGGATAACTGACTAACATATAAACTGTGTTATACTGCAGTAGAATTATTCTCTAGAACATTGTTTCAGAATAATCCACTACAGTGAAGAGAACAATGAGTAAAGAATAGTCTGCAAACTTCAAATCACTGATGTAGCCAGAAATTTTCCAGTGAAGATTGAAGTATTTCTTACCCTTTCATCTCACATCTAAAGGTTGCATCAATTGTTATATATAATACAGGGTGTTCCAAAAATGACCGATATATTTGAAAAATCAATAAAAATTAACGGACAGTGATAGAAATACACAGTTTATTGCAATATGCTTAGGACAATAATAAATTTTCAGGTGAACAAACTTTCAAAATTAGTCACAATATTTCACAACAGATGGCGTTGCAATCCGGAAAAATCTAAACTAAGATATTATACTGTGGGGACTTTTAAAAAACCAGGTGTACCGCCACTATCCGGAAACAATTGAATAACTGGAGCAGTACATGCGTTCTGCATATCAAGCCATCCCGTCTGAGACGTTTACACGGATTTCTGATAATTTCGTTCTGAGAATATGCCATATTATTGCTGAGCCTGGTGGATATCTGGAAAATATCGCAGTTCAGATTTTTCCAGATTGCAGTGCCATCTGTTGTGGAACATTGTAACTAATTATAAATAATTTGTCTGCATTCAAAAAATATTTTGTCCCAAGCATATTGCAATAAACTGAGTATTTCTATCACTGTCTATTTAGTTTTTATTGATTTTTCAAATTTTTTAAACACCCTGTACATGCATTCAACATAGCCTATGGGGATTATAACTCCCCATTTCCCTTTTCGTTACGCCATTGCTTCTAATACCTATCAGGAAAAATGCAAAAAAAAAATTGAATTAAAATATGTTGTAGAATATTCTGTAATGCAAACCGCACACCTTTTCTGCTTTCATACATTATTAACCCTCTAAGCGGTTCGCACGTACAATTCCGCCGGTTGTCCCGTACAATTTTCGACTTCCAAAAACGTTCCGAAAGTGGATGTATTGTACATTTCTGCCAGTGCTTTCACCCATGGAGTTTTGAGGTAGGAGGGTCAGGTCGATTATCTAGGAACTGCACCCCTCTTTGTCTGACGTTTATTGAGGGATGCACCCCTACTCTCTGAGGCACAAAGACGCTGATAGCTTCTCATGGCTTTGTCGATCTCTATTTCGAAGCATTTCGTTTGCGGTAACTGATATATCTCTAATTGCACCACTTAAATATCTTGGATGACTTCCGTAAAAAAAATATAAATATTTCTCTTAAAAAATATTTTTATTCGTACTTTTAGAATCCATCATTTCTTATGGGATGATCTTCGAGACTTGACGAGCTTTATGTGTATTAAAAATTAACAATCTATAATGTCTATTTATATATTTATAACCGGAAGTAAAGGGACAATAACGAGGCTGGGTTTCCTGTATTCCAATCTAGTCGACAAAGGGTGAAGTAAAAACTCATAGAACACTTTGGTCACTGACACAATAAAACTTTAGCGTATTTTTGGAGACTTTTTTACCTTGGTGTGTTCCACTCGGAGGGTTAACATGTTGACTACCAGAAGCATTGTCGATGGTTTGTCTAAAGCGCCGACGTGAACTTTTCATTATGCGATGCATATGCTGAAATATTGTTAAAATGAGTTATAAAATCATGCTTGAAGCAGTTTTCGTGGTGGGGGTCACCAGTGACTCCCACCGCGATGTAGGCAATTGTTACGATTGTCATTTTTTTCAAACAATCGTGCTTCGATTGCTAAGCGATTACTCTCATTCTTTAGCATTCAAAGCAGATAGGAAGAACTAGAGCAAAGAATTTCACTAAAAAGATGCTGGCACACTGTTCCGATTGCGTTGATTCGCCTTTTATTTGCCTTGAATGTTTCAATCTGACTAGTCGCAATATACATTGAGAAAATTATTTTTGTTTGTTATATATTACATTATACAAAATGTATGAGTTTCCAATGTATTTCACCAAACTGCGTTTCATCGTTGAGGTTACATAACAGGCTTTTCTTTCTTTTAATTGTAGATCTCCATCACTATGTAGTCCTTATTGCCAGAGGAGAAATTATGAACGATAATGAAAGACAACTAATGACTGATTTCATAGGCGATGCGCTTGACTTCATACTGATAATGCGCTAATGATAGAGATGTAGCAAAGATGTTAATATCAGGGCTTGATTATTAGGCAGGTACCCGGGGCACATGCCCTAGGTACAAAAATTTTTATACAGTATGATGTTTTTTAAAAAATTATATTCAGCATCCCCATTTTATTGAACCATATATATATATATATATATATGTGTGTGTGTGTGTGTGTGTATGTGAGTGTGTTATGTGTGTAATAAGAATAAATAAGTATATAATATATATATATATATATATATATATAATATATATATATATATATATATATATAATATATATATATATATTTATGGCACATATATATGTATATATATATATATAAATATATATATATAATATAAATATAAATATATATATATATAAATATATATATACTTTTATATATATATATATATATATATATATATATATATATATATATATATATATATATATATATATATATATATATTGTACCGATGTACTTTCTCACGATGGTAAGCACGTGCATACATAGTTCTGGACTGAATTTCCAAGAAGAATTTAGGTGTAGCTGTTGACTTCGAGTTTTAGTGGGGACCCCTGCGGAGGAGTTATAGCTCACGGAGTGGCACAAGTATAACGGTTAAGCCCAGGCAGGGATGTAGCTATGAGATATGGGGGCAGGGGTTAAGCGATAATGTCAACTTTCACCAAAGGGGCCATTTTAATGAGCCCACCTGCACACCCGAAGGGGATGCAGATGTGGGAAATTTTCATCAACAAGTGATTGGGACAAAGAAGAAAAAGGGGCGTTGAACCGAGGTGTAAAGGTGTGGAAAGAAAGTTTGAAAGGATCTCGATGTCTGGATTCAAGAGTGGCTGGGCATCCAGATCCCGCGAGCAAGCCAGAGAGGCCAGGGCCAGCAATCTATTCCCGAACCCGTACGCGTATGATTGGACGTATAGACGTCCAGCAAAATAACGGCCGCTACGCCAGTACCGACGTCGGTACTGGCTTTACCTGTTGACAGCCCGAGCCTGCTCCCCTGTAATTACTGGATGGAAACTTAATATTATTCATAATTATTACCTGGGTCTCATAATCGTTTGTTAAGGAATACTATTTCAAGTGTATTGATGAATAGCATAACCAAATAATTGCAGGTCATGCTAAATACTAATCAAGTGATGTATTAATTTGTAAATATTGTACATAATAAATGTTTCAGTTTAAATATCAGGTATTTTCCTTTAATTCCATTGTGTATATTACTGTGTTTCCCCTTTGAGAACGAACACTGCTGTTTGTGTTGTAAGTACATTATAACACTATAATTATGCACTTTTACCATTTGCTGCGTCGCCGGTCGTCGGTGACCCCCATGGCAGTCAACATGTTGAAGCTTTAACGGACTTTCGGCTCGCCGGTCTATTAGGTTGGGGAAATAGAAATCCATTATTTTTGCGTGAAATTAATGGCTTTATTTAACATGTTTTGCATTATCCGATTTGGGTCAAATAGGCACCGTTTTGTTGTATTATTTGTTGCCATCCATTTTAAAGGTAGCTTCATAATGCCTCTCTCATATAAGTCTTGGTTCTTATTGGTAAAAAACTCTAGTAATCGATTTTCACAATCTTATCTTGATCCCAATTTCTTATCTCTCGGGATGTTTTACAATGCGAGAAAAAATGGTCCGGAGTACATGGTGGATGCATTAAAACTTTCCAACCAAGATCTCTGAGTTTCTGGCGAGTCACTATAAACGTGTGTGACCTGGAGTTGTCATACAACACCTCTTCTGTTGGCCAATTCTGCCTGTTTCTGGCAATCGCTAGCTTCAAACGGTCCAGTTGTTGACAGTAGAGATCTGAATTTTGTGTTTGGTCATACGGGTGCAATTCATAATAAATGATTCCTTTCCAGTTCCACCAAATACACTGTAGAATCTTCCTGGTTTGGCCACCGTTTGAGCTGCTTCATCGCGCTTTGACCACGACAAAAAAAATGATGGATTTCTTTTTCCCCAACCTAATATTTATGTGGGTGTCAGTGATAATGTTTAAGAGAAATTGCTTTTTTTTACATCAAAGCTTTGCAAGACTTTTCAATCGTCAAGTAGAGATAAAATAGAGAGTATAGAAAAAGAAATAAAGGAGTCTTTGTTGCGAGTAGTCACCTTTGACATCGTTTTAATTACAGCCGCACTCTTATCTTTGGCGAAGTCATCGTTGCAGATAGGAGTCCTATCCCAGCAGAGTATCCCGAAGATCGGGAAAAGTGGACAGTTTCATTAAGCAGTTCTTTTCACACAGAAAATCGTAAAGCAACTGTTTCTCGCAAAAAAATACTACTATTTAATATTTCATTATTTTCTTTATTTATTTTGATATTTGTTTTGACGATAAATTATTCCAGTTGTCTAGTGTTTAACTGTGGTCATTATAGTTGACATACATTGTGAGATGAGAGTAACTAAAATGTATTTTTTCATGGAGAATTTGTAGTTACCCTCACCCTACACACACACACACACACACACATCTTTCTATATAAAAATCTTCTCTCCTTGCGTTTGTAGTAAGATTCCTCCTAAACGGCTGAACTGATTTTCACGAAATTTTCTGTGTGTAATTAAGTTGATTCGAGAATGGTTTAGACTCACAATTTGATCCGATAGAAAATGTTTTTTAACACATTGTATGCGGAACACGTACTAGTAAGTTTTCTGACGATTGATACTTGAGCTCGAGTCACGTACTTGTACGGGTTAGTGTAACAACATGGTTTGTTTGTGGGTACAGAAATAACGGTATATACAGGTAAACGAAGTCGAATGTTCTTGTCTACTACATAGATTCTGAAAACATTTAGACAAATGAAAACTAATTTTTATGTTATTAGTTTTATAATTGCTCTTTTCATTTTTTTTATAATGTAAAAATGTTTATAGCATAATTCGAAAAAATTAAAACTATATACTACTATTTCTATTTGATTTTTCATATTTACGACACTATTATAAATTTATCCACTAAAAAATATATTTTTGTTTACAAAAATCTTAGGGTTGTTACTTATATATTTCTACTTATATTTGTTTAGATAAATCAATAAAAAATATGAAAAGTTGGTTAAAAAATTAAATAATTTTCGATCTATTGAGATTTAACTGAATAATTAAATTTAGGCTCAAAACGTCAGCTCCCGGTACAATTCCGCTGCGAAATGTACCCGCACGCAATGTGGTAAAAATCCAGAATTAAGATTATTATAATTCCGCTTGAAACCCTTCACCGCCAACTCATCTGTGGTGCAATAGTCAGCGTAACGGGAGTCAGAAAGAGAATTCCCAGGATCGAATACCCGTACAGGAGATGTGGGAATTTTAATTTAATCTAAATAAGTTTGTAATGACTGTACGAGTGATAGCGTCAAGTATTATTAAATTTTTTTATTACTTTTCCACCAGAACGATCCAATTTATAATTTATTTAAAACATTTTTTAATTTTTAGATTTACAGAGTTAAAACAGGACAACCTCTGTCGGGTCGTCTAGTATATATACATATATATGCAATATATATCAAAATTATTACCACTAAAACAGACATAAAAAATTTTCTCTTTCCACCCTTCTCATTTTTTAATATCTAATTTCCCAGATGTAAAGTGTCAGATAAAGGAGTATTTTCAGATTTAAATTCTTATTATCCGTCTCTCAAAAGTAACGCTGGAATAATTGATAATTTTATATCCATTGGCCACAGTTTTTAGATATCTTATTAAAATGTTATTACTTCTGCAATTACTAAATTACTCCCTGTGTAGTTTCGTGCTAACATAAATGGTCAAGGTTTACACAAAATAGCTGAACACTCTTTAGTCTCATGGGAGCATAATCACGTGACGTGCTCGCTCTGGGGTTGACATCGTTAGATGATGTATTACTCTTTGGTATTTTAAGCAGATTTGTTGACCTTCAAAGACGGCGATCAGACTGATGCTTATTGATACCCAATAAGCTTTCCAAACGTTGGGCATTGTTTATGATGACTTCATAACTGCAAATTGAGTAGAAGTTCGGGGCAACTTAATATGGGCTAATTGTCCTGTGTAATCTGTGGAAGAATATTTTCCCTGGTTACGGTGTACAATATATATATATATATATATATATATATATATATATATATATATATATATATACATATAAATATATATATATATATATATATAGATATATATATATATATATACATATATTATATATATATATATATATATATATATATATATATATATATATATATACATATATATATATACATATATATATATATATATACATATATATATATATATATACATATATATATATATATATATATATGTATATACATATATA
>CM063510.1:91764261-91914261 GCA_032207245.1 Pardosa pseudoannulata
AATGAATAGAGAAAATCGGGACCAAGTAGGAGCGTATTTACATTAAAGTAAATTGAAGGAGAAAAAATGCTTGTGTTATAAATATAATATCACTCGTATTTTATTAAACAGCGTTCATTTTTCGCCTGTATCAGAAAGGAGTAGTCTAATTTAACCTATTCGTATGAATGTTTGCTTGTGGATTACCTCTTGTATGTCAAATCCAGAGCCCCTCACAGCAGTAGTTGGTGAGTCCTGACTCATCCCAACGAACCTGATATCTGATGTTCCTTAGAAAAGATACCTTGGTGGAATATTTCATTGCTTTCAGCTCCATACTTTTCAGGGAAAAAATCAAGGTGAGAGAGGAGAAAAGTAATTTTTAGAGACTTGTTGCATCCAAAATTGAAGTACTTTTCTAGGAGAACTTTTTCTAGCCATTGGTAGCTCTCGTCTTTACTGTTGCTTAGAAATCTTCATATCACATAAGTAAAGGCTTCTCTTATTGCTTTCTTTAAAATTTTTTAAAAAACTTTCTTTAAAATCAAGATTCCTCAATTTTTAGCATATTTTAGTTCTTCAAAGTTCCTACCAATCCTTCCCTCATCTAAACATTCTATCTTGAAAGGAAAGTCCCGGCTCTAAAGACTTCCTCACAAGCTAGATTGTCTCCATCAGCATCCTCCTCTTCAATCCCATAATTCCTAGATGGTTCAAGAATTGGTAGATCAACCGAATGAGAAACGTACCGAATGGCTGATGAAACTGAGAGGTCCTCTACCAGTGTCATCTTCTTTGTTGAACAACCTATCCTCAGGGAGGGTTTCAAGCAAAAATGACAATCATCTACATGGTGTTTTAACGCATGTCATGTAAGTAAACTTCCTTCTCGTTTCTTCCCACTTAACCACTATCGTATTCTCACTGAGCAAGAATTGCTACAGATATATAGGGAATACAATTTATCTCCTTATTACTTTCATTCGTCCCATAATTCCGAGGTAATTCATGAATTGGTAGATCAACCGAATGAAAAACGTATCGAATGGCTGATGAAACTCAGAGGTTCTCTACCAGTGTCGTCTTCTTTGTTGAACAACCTTGCTTCAGGGAGGGCTTCAAGCAAAATTACAATCATCTGCGTGGTGTTTTAACTCATGTCATGTCAGTAAACATCATTTCTCGTTTCTTCCCACTTAGCCACTATCGCATTGTCACTAAGCAAGAATAAGGCAATTTGTCGTAACGTCACGAACTACTATAATGTCCTTCCCATTCATTTTCATGTTTACAACAGCCAATAGACAAACAATAAACTGCCCTTCTGTTTGAAACTAAAGCCAGAATTGTCATAATTGGAGAATTTGTCCTACTGCGTGAAATCGCCTTATTGCTACAGATATGTAGGGCCCACAATTTATCCCCTTCTTACTTTCCTTTTAAACCTGAGTAATGGAAGTAAGCTGAGTTCCCAACTTGGCAGATCGTCTGTTTCTGGGCTTAAAGAGTCATTTTACCACATGCGTAACAAAAGTTGACAGAATTAACTAATTTTCGAGACATTTTGACATGACAGCTTAAATTTGGCGTTCTTAATAATCTGTTTGAGTAATTAAACATTAAAACTTTAAAAATTTGATTCCAACGAGTCTGAATCACAACAATCAAGAGTACCAACAAATACACACACACACACACACACACACACACACACACACACATATATATATATATATATATATATATATATATATATGTGTGTGTGTGTGTGTGTGTGTGTGTGTGTGTGTGTGCAATGGGTGTTTTAGACTTACCATAAATGAAAAATGGTATCAATGCTAGATACGATGAATTCGTTGTCAAGCAATGAAAAGATGAAAATTTGAAATAAAATAATACAGTTTATTAAGACATCTACTTTATAGAGCTTCTGCCGCCAAAGTGTTTAACATGGTACTTTATAGCGGAGTGTGATGCTATTGAGTCATCTATTGAGAATGTTATGAAGTAGTAAAAGATGACGCCTAAAAAGCGAAACTAAGTTACGTAAAGGAGTTATATAAGAATAGTTGGCCTAAGCAGGAATTCATTTGGGATGTCACCACTGTTACCAAAATAAAAAAGGAAACAAAGATATTTCGCTAAAAATCATAATTTCATGGATAAAATCACCAGAAATTTATTTTAAAATACAATTATAATTAAGTTAGTTAATTTAGGGTTAAAATATCATTACCTATCTAACTATCTATCTACTATATATATATATATAGACACATATGTAAAATAATTTTAACATCAAAATCTATTTTTATGTTGAATTAGTTTAATTGCAAATAATACTAAATATAATTCTAAGACTTTTGGTAACAAGAATGGCTTAAAATTTAGGCATGTAATAATTACCCAGAAGAAATATTAGACGATCTTCGAACTTAACTTGCAATCGATAAAAAGAAGTTTCTTGAGGAAAATATATAATTGGAATCTTACACAATCGCTTAAAGAAATACATTTTCAGAAAAAAATTAGTTAGACAAATTGAATAACATATTAATACCCTAAAGGCAAACTCATTCTCGCTTTCTCTATTCTTTTTTTGAAGTTCTTCAGATATAATTTAGCTACATCTAACATATTCAATTACATTCACTGCACATTTTATTTTGCATGAGTTTAGCTATTTTATTGGAAATTTCTCCAGATAAAATTCTAGAAACGATGTCTCAAGTATATTATTTTGCAAAGAAAATATATCTAATTGCATCGCACTCAAAGAATCGAGGTGTACACGCAATATATATATATATATATATATATATATATGTAATATATCATAATTATTTAACTTTAATATTTCCTTAAAAACCTCCTCTCTCCCATTCTAATTCTTTAAAATGTTTTTCCTAGCCTCTAAATGTCCTAATCAAAGGAGTGTCGCCGAACGCTGGCTGATTGGTTAGGGCGCTGATTGTCGGTACCGGAGTTCATGGGTTCGAATCCCATTATGGCATGGATGTTCGTAATCTTTCGGAATCGACTTTAAGCAGTAGGTACCGGTCTCATTAGCGCTCGTGTGCAAAACAGTAGACCGTAGCTCTCCAAACCAAAAACCAAAATCTACAAAGGAGTGTCCTCGACTTAAAATTCTTTCGGTACATTTCCCAAAGCTTTCTCTCCTGTAGATATAAATTTTCTGTATATTCAACATGTTTTCCAGCTGCCGCCGGCAAATGGCTCAGCTTTTCACCTGACCTAACAGTTATATTCGTTAACTAAGTTTCTTGTCCTTTGGGAAAATTCTTTCTGTCTTCACTCTTGGGGCATCTCTGTTCGAGAAGAGTGATTTTTGTGTTTATCTCTTGTCTGTCGTTGACTAACAAATATGGCCTTTTTTAGCAGCTCTAAAATAAAGTATTAATTAGACTTGTGCCGTTCTCTTCAATGCGGTCCGACTGCATCGTTATTACTGATAGCTGATTAGGCTTTTCTTTGCCCAGTAGCCCGGGCAAGTAAAACGAATAGGGGCTACATAATTATTGTGACAAGAGGAAATAATAATTATACACACACACACACACACACACACACACACACACACACACATATATATATATATATATATATATATATATATATATATATATGTATATATATATATATATATATATATATATATATATATATATATGTATATATATATATATATATGTATATATATATATATGTATATATATATATATATATATATATATATATATATATATATATATATGTGTGTGTGTGTGTGTATATTAATGTATATAACCCGATCTAAATATCAAAGTTGTTTATATGAGTATGGTAAAGCAAAATTAGTGTGCAAATGCCGAAAAAGTAATAAAAAACCAAGATTCCAAATCCTCCATGATTCCTTCCAGTTGGTGATAAGCACTCTGTAGTAATAAGTACTGTAGTAATAATCACTTAACCATATCTTAAAAACGTAATAGATGATATAAACAGGTCTTCTAAATTATGTTTGCATGATTGTTTATTTCACTGCAAAAATATAATTTAAACTATTTATAAAATATTTCTGAATAACTACTCTAAAATGGTGACTGAAAAATATATTGAAGAAGTTAAGGAAAAATCCAATAAGAGAAAAAACAATTCTTAAATATTTCTTGTAATAACATTTTTACTTTTTTTCTCTATATACTATTGAATTATGTTTCATTGTTTATGTAGTACAAATCAGTATCAGATGTTATACGTAAATAAAACTATAAAAATTTTGAAATTATTTTGCTTCAGCATAATATTTTTACATGGGTTTGTGAAATTTGTCAGTGATAAATTGTTTTATGATTTTACAGTGTTTTTTAACACTGCCTTTAATATAACCCTTAAGGATTTTATTTCTTTTAACATTAATGTGATCCGTAAAGGATCATATTTTATGAATAAAAGTGAAGATATTTTATTTCCATGGGACCATTTAATGAAAGGTAAGTAAAAAGAAAAAAATTGTGTAATTTTTTACAAATGTAATTTCTTTGCTTAAAATTTTTCTATGTATCATATCTGTTCCCGTGTAGTGTATGAAGTCATTTTGGTAACTAAAATATAAATATACATTGATATACAAATAAAATGTCTATAGCAAAACAATTTTCTACTAATAAATATTCATGTTAGTGAAATAATTGAATATTCTTAGTTTATTTATAGAAGGGAAACCGCCTTCGGCCGCCGCCAATTTGTTTGAGTGCGCAAGCCTTCTATATAGATGGCTGTGTGTAGACGTCACCAGTGACATATGTCGACTGTAATATGGTAGCAGCCTATATCTAAATTTCCAGATCAAATCGAATTGATATTACGCAGACGATGTTTAAATAATATAAAATAAGAAATGAATAAATGAGGTATTTAAAGTAATGACGTCATAATGGTAAAAATATTATTTTCACCTATTATGTAATAAATTGAAAATTTTAATCTCCTGCTTTTAACCGAGGAAAAATGCCTTTAAAACAATTTCATGGGATTAACGGAATGATGTCACATTGTTAGAAATATTGCTTCTTTCACTTAGTCACGATGCGATAAATTAAAAAGTTAATCGCTTGCCTTTAACCGGGGAAAACAATGCTTGGAATAATGACATGAAATGCTCGAAAAAAGGGGAAAGAATGGATTTCGAACGTTAAAAATTTACAAAAACCTTCTTAGTTATATACATAAAAATTTTCTAAATTTTTACGGCGATTGGATGTATGGTTTTGAGTCTATCGAGTACAGACAGACACAAATTCATTTTTATATATATATATATATATATATATATATATATATATATATATATATATATATATATATATATATATATATATATATATATATATATATATATATATATATATATATATATGTGTGTGTGTGTGTGTGTGTGTGTGTGTGTGTATAAAGTCGTGGTGCAGAGTTAAGGCGAATGGACAACAGTCGTTTTGATAATAATAAGTTTTATTAACTCATCGTTCTTACGAAAAGCAACAAGCGCCATTTTCAATGTTCGTGGCGAAGCTATGCGTGAAGGTGTTGACCGCTCCATGTCCACGCGCCAAATTCCAACTTATCTGTTTGCAAGCTCATCAAAATAGATGAGAAATGCTTCCGCCTGACCGGATTATCCTGAAAGCTTACGCGAGCGTGGGTCTTTTTCATTTATTTTATTATTATAAAAGAGTTCCCTTTTAAAATCGTTTTTAACCCACATAATTTCCAACTACCGCTTTTTTAGACCTGACATATATATCGTATGACATATACATATATATATATATATATATATATATATATATATATATATATATATATATATATATATATATATATATATATATATATAGATGACATTCTGACCTTTAATAATAAAAAATTCTTTTGTTTTATATTTTAATGTTTTATATATTTTTGTAACAACATTATTTAAGCTCACTCTAAAAATAGAATGAAATGTTGAGTACTTAAAAAACTTGAATTCAAGGTTCTTTAAATCAATGATAAATTCTGATTAAGAATGAAATTATCAAGACATCTTTTTCCGAAATCACAAAACCTGATTTTATTCTCGCTGCTTGCTTCATTTTTGTCTGTTTTCGACGAAGCAAAGCTTTTAACTATTACTTTCTTACCAAACTGTATCACAAAATAAGAAATCTTCGGTAACATTTTGTTAATACACTGGATTCCAACAGATAAAAGCCGGCGAGGATATCTCAAGCCACTTCTTTTCCGTTCGCTACTGGACTACAGACACGTGATTAAAATTTTAATTATTCAAACTTTTGTTGAGGGGTGACGTTGCGAAGTTACGAAGTTCGAAGCAAAAACGAAAAGAGGTTCGGTCCGCTTAAATAGAATATCGAAGGAGATTAAAACGAAAATGCTAGGAAATGGTTATTTACCGGAGATCCGCGCTAGACAGCCAAGAATAAAATAGGAAACCACTCTCTATCGCTTTTACTACTATAAAGCATATCGGGTTTTTTCGCTAACTACTTTATTTTTGTAGGGAATGAGTTATTTTTATAGATCTCGCTTTACCATGGAGCATACACTTAAAACAGTCTCCGATTTTCTTAGATATGAAAGCTTTGATTAGAAAGATGATCACTTAGAGACGTTAACAGGAAGGTGTAGTATAAATTGACGTCATGCAGGAATTATGCACATAAAAATACTGATATCGATTCTAATATTGAGAAAAATATTAAATGAAAAGAATAGAGTGAAATTCTGTTTCAAATTATGTCTTTAATAAGATTTAATCAGAGGGAACGAGCAAGACCACCAATTAGTTGGCTTGACTCAATAGAGAGGGACTTAACTACTGTCAGAAAGGGAAACTGGAGGAGTCTTGCAGCAGATAGGAACGGCTGGAAAAAACTGCTTGGGACAGCCTTTGCCTGTAACAGGCTATAGTGCTTTAAAAGAAGAAGAAGATTTAATCAATATAGAACTGGGCTCCCCAAACTATTGTAACCATAAGAACATTTTTAAGTGGTTTACAGAATCCTCTACAGCAGTAGTAACCAAACGTTTTCGAACGTGGACCAAATTTCAAGGAACATTTTAAAGCATGGACCAACTAGGCCCAGACCCAAGCAACGCCTCCTGTGTCTAGGAGGCGTTGGCCGAGGATCTCGTAGGAGCCTCATCTAGTTCGTGACTAGTTCTTAATATAAGATCATAATCCGGATACATTTAATTGTTAAATGTTATTCCCAGATATAGTCTCCGAAAAGGTGGGACTTTCGAACTCTATGCCCACAGTGACAATACGGCATTATTATGTCATGTCCAACGTGTCTAAGCCTAGGTCTACCAACATACCCCATAATTATTCCTTTAGTCGAAAGGCGGTTGTCTGTGCCTAAGTTTATGAGCTTCTGGTTCAGGCATATGTATATCTTATGAGTTATCCTTTGTACGGATATTTGGTAACGTATTCTACACATCGTCTACTTAAAATCTTTAGAACAAAATTGTAAACTATATTAATTGGTGTATGTATATACAATAATTCGATAAAAAGGGCTGACAGTGAGGTATACTTTTGCATAGGAGCCCAAAGCTTTAAGAAGTCTTCAAACGTCCCTACAAATTTCCAGTTTATTTCTTAAAAACAGTGGGTAGGTGTCCTACAAGTTGAGAAGTAAAAGACAAATAACTAGTTAATATTTATTTCTCTTAAATAGATAAAACATAATTATATTATTATGCAATTTTGTTTTGTCCACATTCTTTATCATACTGGTTATGGCTAATAAATAATCACTACATTTTCCTTTAGAATAATTTTATAGTATTAATATGTCTATTTGCATTTGGTGTAGGCAATTTAATATTTACAATATAAACTTTCAAATACAAAACAAAAATAATAATATTTAATACAATGCAAAAGTATCTTTTCGGTTTTTAAAACATTTTAAGCAAAATTTAACTAAGTACCAGAGTGACATTTACGAAAATGTTTGGAAACGTAAATAAAATGAAAAAAGTCTGTATTGCTAAATTTTAATAATGCATTTGACCAGAATAATAGTAACGAGCCAGCATTAAATTCCACTTCCAAATAGCTTTTGGAACTCATTTTAATTTCAGTTTCTGCACAATACAATGGAAATCAAATAAATTTACTATCCTTTAAGTCAAATTATGGCTTTACCCACACACTTCTTTCTGGAATACCCTCATAATAAAGTTTTTTCTGCAGAACTTCAGGGTTTCACGGAACATACTTTGGGAAATGAGGAATTTTCATGTTTTCTAATTTTAATTTTAAACGATATTAGACAAACGAGCAGGACAGTAGCTATTTTTCTTTCATTTGGGGGCCTAATGATTGATTTCTAATGGGTTTTATAGCGGACTCTTTAACGTCTCTCAAAAACGATACTTTTCCTCCGCGGAGTTTGTGACGTCATCATTCACGTTGACACCGAGCGCCTATGCTGTTTACATGTTAAAAGGCGACTTTTAAATTTGTTTCTGTGAAAGTATCGCATATAATCGGAATTAGTTTATTGTGTCTGGCATTAAAAAATCATATAATAAATATTGTATTGTGCCACTCTAAAAATACAGCAGCTAATTGCAATGAGAAGATATTTTTCAGCGTTACCAAAGATACACTTAAAATCTGTACAAATGAGATGAAAAGGGATGAGAAATTAAACCCCAAATTATCATATAAATCATCTCTATGGGTTTGTGAAGACCATTTTTCGGTAAGTAAATGCTTGCTTTTTTTAAAAAAAATATTACTAATTTAGAACAATTAAAGTATAAAAAATACATCTATACCTTTAAAAGGATTGTTGATTAACCAGTGCTATTTAATTTTTAAAACTGCTAATTTTCGAGTATTATCACAGAGTTCAAGTACAATAAATGTTTGATAAAGCATATAAATATCGTAAAACATATAAATATCTAAAGCATATAATTATCTAATAAATAACTCGGGGGAGGGGAAGATTATGTATTTTCAAGGTATTATAAATATTTTCTTCAGAGATGCATACTTTCTTATGTGTATCAATTCACAGTGATATTTTTCGATTAAATTGGTGACTAATTTGAAAAAAAGTATATAATATTTTTAAAATACTTAACGGTATTACTCTAAAAATTAAATTTAATTTCAGAAACTTTACACATTTTTTAATTTAACATTAATGTTAAAGGCAATAAAATTGTATTGCTATTTAAAAGGGTATAAATAATTTAGTAAAGTCTTTTAGAGATTTTAAATTTGTTTTCATCAAATTTAAAATACTTAAAATTGGTTTGGTTTGGTTTTGGAGTGCTACGGTCTACTTTTTGCAACACGAAGGCTAAAGGTCCCGATCTCACAATAAATACCTCCTCTAATTTTTATTTTAATATATTACATCTATCTCTATTTATCACGAGAGATACTACTACAAATGTGTGTATATTCTATATGTATATTTATTTGACTTGTCTATGTCTACAAACAGAAGAGCTGTGATTAGCATGAATAAAATATTAATATATGTTAAGTAAAATTGGATAAATATATAAATGATTTTACATACCTTTGGGTTTTAATTCCCCGTATTTCTGCTCCCATAAAATCCGGGTTTTTTTCCAAGAACGAAAACATTGACATGCTGTCAATTTTCGGGAGGTTGTCTGACTGTCCTTTGGTAAATCCAGGTAGAAGAGACATTTATGACAAATTGAGATAACTAAGCTATCTAGATCGATAAAATAAACCTTCAGGTTTAAATAAAAATAAATTTTGATAGCTAGAAAATTTCAGGAACTTGCAAAAACAAAATCGGAAAATAGTGCACGCTTACAAGCAATAAGAAAATATTGGACAACGTGAACGATGACGTCACAACCAATCACGGAGCGTTTTGATGTCACGTGATTTTCGCTTAACTTTAAAATTAATTTTTTAAATGATGGACCCAGTTTTTTTACATTTTTGAGAACATTTTTGGAATCTACGAGTCTGGAATTATCAGAAAAATACTAAGTTGTTCGAATCCCCCACATGTGCAAATTCCTCATTGGAGTTCGATGGAAAACTCACCATTACCATGACGAGAGGAGAAGATGAAATTTTTTTGATAAAAACCAATACTTAGTGTATATGAGTTGAAGTTATTTGCCCTTATGAAAAAATGAAAACAACACTTTTCGTGATTTTTTAACACATTGTATGCGGGACACGTACTAGTATGTTTTCTGACAATTGATACTTAAGGTAGGAACGGGTCACGTACTAGTACGGGTTAGTGTAAAAACATGGTTTGTTTGTGGGTACAAAAATAGTGGTATATACAGGAAAACGAAGCCGAATGTTCTTGTCTACTACATAGATTCTGGAAAAATCTAGACAAATAAAAACTAATTTTTACTAATTTTTATCGATGCGGAACCACAGAATGGGAAGGTTAATTTAAAATTCAATTTAGATTTAAAATTGGCTTTTTATTTATCATTGCGAAAATGAGTGAATTTAACGAAGATAATTATGATGAAATCTTCGCTGACGCATTATCAGATGTTTCGTGTAATAGTGACATCGAAAGTGAAGATTTCGAAGAGACCGATGAAGAGCTTATTCCATGCCTCAAACTATCTATCGCAGAGCTACTAGTACTACTTCTGAAACAAGTACTAATGAAGAAGCAGAAGAACGGTCATGATGTTATTTGATTTTTCATATTTACGATACTATTATAAATTTATCCACTAAAAAATATATTTTTTGTTTACAAAAATCTTATGGTTGTTATTTATATATTTCTATTTATATATTTGTTTATATATTTCAATATAAAATACGAAAAGTTGGTTAAAAAATGAAATAATTTTCGATCTATTGAGATTTAACTGAATAACTCAATTTAAGCGCAAAACGCCCTCTCCCGGTACAATTCCGCTGCTAAATGTACCCGCACACAATCTGTTAAGACAGTAATGTCGATGAAATATTAAAAAAGATGTTTATAATAATATCTATAACAACAAAATTAATTTTCCACAAACATTAAATGCAGCAAGTTGCCGAAGTTCTTCCATTTGTAGATACATACAATGTACTATTTATTATAAAATATTTCTACATTAAAATAATATTAAACTGTAAGAAAATATAGAAATCCCGAATTAAATGAAAACTCACTCTACTTGAAAAATTAAGTGGAAATTCTGAAAAAAAAAATTGCATAGCATTTTAATATGCACTATACGTATAAAAATCAAACGATGAATCACGTCTTCTTCTTAAAAATGCTTTTCTCCCGTCTTAAACCGCTAACTTTTGTTTGTTTCACAGATTTACTTACTACAGGATGATTCGTCCATATTTGGTCTGACTAAAGAACACTTACTTCTTTCACACGAAAGGAGTACGTGGTTTTCTGAGTAAAATTTTCATCGAAGGATCGACATTACCAGTGATTCTCAACCTTCCTACGGATCCGAAATGTGTTCAACGCCCTCTTTGTAAAATTACAGTAATTTAAAGCTCGTTTGAAGACCGAAAGAGTTTAAAATTATATATCATTACTTACCATCGTTCGGCGTTCCACCGAGGGAAAAGCAGAAAAAAAACAAAGGAATGGAAACAAAGGAGTTCCTGGAATTTTTCAGAAATAATACGCCCACCCTGCTGGTGGTCAATAGTTGTCATATAAGCAGAAGGCAACAAGTTCTATTCGGAACTGAGAAGGAGCGTATTCACATTTTATACCTTGCTCGCTTACATGGAGTTTGTCGATATGGAAACCAGAAAGCGAAATGATTGAACATTAAAACAAAAGATCGAAATTTTAAAACGTTATGACAAGTTACTAAATATGAGTCAGCTCAATGCTGAAGCGCAGTTAAACATTTCTCAGCTTCTGAATTGCATTGAAAGTGTTGAGCTTGGGAATACAACACCGCTCCGATGAGTTTAAAAAACATGATTACGAACGATTTATCAATGAGCTTCTTAGAGAAAATTCTAGACAATCAACAACTGATCAATTCTTTTTATTATGAAAACAATTCTTATATATTAAAGGATAATATACAGTACATAAATATAAGGTGAGTTTTTTCATTTTATTTTGAAATGTAGTACGTGTGAATTAAAGGGGGGAGGGTAAATTTATCTAATTTTGTATATCGTTTATTGTTACCAAAATTACGTTGTCCGAAACTCATCACATTAAGCGGAGTTCACTGTATTTACTTTCCCAAAGGATTCCATAAAATCCATATTAAAGATATCTGATGTAGAATGCGTGAAAACATTACTTATTATTAACAAAAAAATTTTGACATTTTTCTAATTAATATTTAAAATAATTGCAATTATTCCAAAATATTAATTAAAAATATTTCTAGTTATAAAACTTGACTAAAACTGTGTAATGTCACTAACAGGAGTAAAGTTATCAAACAAGATAATCTCGAAAAGAAAACTGCTGTAGCATTTGTAGTTTACTTCAATTTAACTTAGAAACTAAAAAAACTTAAACAGAATTATCTACGAATTTATAAATCTTATTCTTTAAATATCAAATATATCAATTCATGCCTATTTATTTTTATTTTAAAATAATTATTCTATGAATTGTGATTCAACAGTGTAGCATCTTTTCGTACAATTCATAGAAATTTAAATGGTTTTAGAGTAGTTTTTTTAATCAGCAGATTTTACATTGTCTTTCTGTGAACTGCGACGGCTATTAGCATCTAAATGTAATTAGCAGATAAAAGAAAATCAAGAATTTGAAATTTACCCGAATTGTAATTATTCCATAATATTAGTTTACTTCTTATTATAAAACTTGACTAATAATGAGTATTGTCACTAACGGGAGTAAGGTACTATGTTATCAAATAAACAAACTCGAAAAATCGCTATTAGTATTCAAATGCAGGTAACGCGGAATCAAGAATTTGAAATTTACCCGAACGGCAATTATTTTGAAATATTAATCCACTTCTGATTTTAAAACTTGGCTAAAAATGAGTATTGTCACGGTAATAAAGCACTAGGACAAATCTAAAAAAAAAACGCTAATCTAGAACAAATCTAGGAAAAACGCTATCAGCATTCAGATGCATGTAATACAAAATCAAAAATAAGAAATTTGAAAGAATTGTAATTATTTCAAAATATTAATTCACTCTTGGTTATAAAACTTGACTAAAACGAGTATTGTCAATAACGGGAGTAAAGTACTATGTTATCAAACTAACAAATTAATCTCGAAAATCCGCTATTAATATTCCAAATAACGCATAGTCAAGAATTTAAAATTTACCCGAATCGTAATTATTTTATAATATTAATCCACTTCTGGTTATAAAACTTGACTAAAAATGAGTATTGTCACGGTAATTAATTACAATGTTATCAAATTAATGTCGAAAAACACTATCAGCATACAGATGCACGTAATACAAAATCAAGAATGTGAAATTTACCCGAATTGTAATTATTTCAAAATATTAATTCACTCTTGGTTAGAAAACTTGACTTAAAACGAGTATTGTATCTAACGGGAGTAAAGTACTATGTTATTAAATTAACAAAATAATCTCGAAAATCCGCTATTAATATTCAAATGCAAATAACACAGAATCGAGAACTTAAAATTTACCTGAAAAGTAATTATTTTAAAATATTAATTCACTTCTGGTTATAAAAATTGACTAAAAATTAAAATTGTCATGGTAATTAAGTACAATGTTATCAAATTAATTTCGAAAAAACGCTATCAGCATACAGATGAACGTAATACAAAATCAAGAATGTAAAATTTACCCGACTAGTAATTATTTCAAAATATTAATTCACTCTTGGTTAGAAAACTTGACTTAAAACGAGTATTGTCACTAACGGGAGTAAAGTACTATGTTATCAAATTAACAAAATAATCTCGAAAATCAGCTATTAATATTCAAATGCAAATAACGCATAGTCAAAAATTTTAAATTTACCCTAAAAGTAATTATTTTAAAATATTAATTCATTTCTAGTTATAAAACATGACTAAGAATGATTATTGTCACGGCAATAAAGTACTATGTTATCAAATTAACAAATTTCGAAAAAACGCTATCAGCATTCAGATGCACGTAATAAAAAATCAAGAATGTGAAATTTACCCGAATTGTAATTATTTCAAAATATTAATTCACTTTTGATTATAAAACTTGATTTAAAACGAGTATTGTTACTAACGGGAGTAAAGTATTGTGTTATCGAATTAAAGGAAGAAGCTCGAAAATAAAACTACTATAGCATTTGAATTTTGCCCCAAATTTATATAGAGACTAAATTATATTAAACAGAATTATCTACAATTTTACAAATATTACTTTTTAAATATTAAATTTATCTATCCTTGTCTATTTTTTATTTTAAAATAATTGTTCCATTAATTGTAATACAACTGTGTAACATCTTCTCGTACAATTTATAAAAATTTTAATTTCAGAGTATTATTTTATCTGCAAACTTTCGCGTCGTTTTTCTATGAACTGCAATCGCTATTTTTAGTATTCAAATACAGATAACGCAAAAATCCAGAATTTGAAATTTACCCAAATTTATTCATTTTCTGATAACGCAAATAACACATAGTTTGCACATATTTTTGCTTATTAAACAATATTTTTTATTGAGGATTGTTATCGATATAACAGTTATATTTATGCAAACGCAGATTCTGAAATTTTAATTTAACTAGGAGAATTTTTTTCGGTCTATATTTTACTTATATTGTCTTCTTCATTAACAAAATCGATCTTTCTATCCCCTATAGAATATCTAAAATTCGTCCTTATAAATTTAGCCTCAAGATGGAAATTTACATTTCGAAACATGCCATTCGTTTGATCAGAGGATTAGATATGATCATCGCTTAATCAGATTTAAACAACAAATTTCACCATTTAATCAATTAATAAAAAAGGTTTTTAAAAAATACTATAGTTAGGAAGTTAATATTATGGATGATTAAAAATGATCATGTAAACATGAACGATGATTGAAAGAACATCATTGATTAGATTAGATTAATCATTTTTAATGTTTGATCAACACCTCAAGTTGATGAAAATTATTTTTCTTTATATATTTCATTTATCCATCTATATCTATCTATCCATATCTATATATATCTATATCTATATCTGTCTATATCTATATCTACTATCTACCTATATTTATATCTGTCTATATCTATATCTATCTATATCTATCTATTTCTGTATATCTATCTCTCTCTCTCTCTCTCTCTCTCTCTCTCTCTTTCTCTCTCTCTCTCTCTATATATATATATATATATATATATATATATATATTATATATATATATATATATATATATATATATATATATATATATATATATATATATGTATATATATATATATATATATCTTTATATCTATATCTATATATTTATATCTATCTATATCTATATTTTTTGCAATGTGATGCTAGAGGTATCACTTTAAAAAATTATTTTATGATGTTTCAGACCACAAAATTAGCAATTTTTAATTAGGAACAGTGAATTAAGTAAGCTATTGATATTGTAGAGGTATTATTAATTATATATAACAAAAGGTTTTATATAATATTGATAATAACTTCAGTGAAGTTTTGTAATGTGGCCATTAAAAATATTACAAGAAACAATGGATTTTTTCTTTAAATCAGTCATAACCCATAACGTAATGCGTTTATATCATTGTACTAAAAAGATTTTATTATACTTAGCTCAAAAATAAATCAATATTTTAGTGATCCCTCAAGATTACATTTATTCTAGAAAATAAACACTTCAAATATCACTAAACTTATTGAGGAGTACTCGAAATTCTTAAAATAGCTTGTAATATTTTCCCAGAGTTCATCCCGTTTTCTCCAAGAAACAATATTTTTTTTGTACAAATTTTCTTCGGAAGATAATCCAAAGCAAAGAAAGGCTCCAATTACTTTCATTACAATGAATAAGAAATTCTCAAGAACAGATCCATTTCTGTAGATGTCGTATCCTTTATTGACTTCTCTTTGTCGAAAGAAAATTTCGTTGTTTACAAAATACTCCAAGAATAACATTTTCCATTAATGTTTACTCTTTACTTAAAGCTTTGTAAACCTGCTCTAGGAAATGTGTATAGATATTTAAGAAATGTTACCTGTAGTTTTGTGGCAACGTCAGCCGTTTATTTAGACTCCATCTTTCTGAAATGGCAAAAAGAAAATACATAGGAGATACTGAAAGACATACGGAAATGATTCCCGGTTTCAAATATAATTTTCTGTCATGTTTGAAGATCATTGAGAAATTTCCAAACCGTAGTTTTCATATTCTTTGGGATCCATATTAATCTATAATAACAATTGTTCTACTTGTAGGTGATTTGCATTTTAAGATTTCTTTCGACGAATTTTAAGTGATAGAGCTGAATATTCTGCATAGTAATGGGGGATTTTCTTTTAAATTTATAGTGGTAAAATGTCGTTATTTTGCGTCCTAAGAAGACTATGTCAAAATTTTTCACAAATAGTTTAAAATGAAACATATTTTTAAAACTCTTCTTTTAAATTAAACTATGTATTTCCTTGTATTATTTTCTATTTTATCAGTTGATAAAATTTTTCTAGAGAAACTTTAAAATTTACTATGAATGTTTATGAAATATATTTATGAATGTTTTATTTCCAAGCTAAATATTCTTCCTTTTAGCACCTCATTCATTAAAATTGCTCTTATTGCAGCTCTGCAAAACGAATTTATACTATAATATATATATATATATATATATATATATATATATATATATATATATATATATATATATATATATATATATATATATATATAATATATCAAAATTATTTAACGCTAATATTTCTTTAAAAACCTCCTCTCTCCCATTCTAATTCATTTAAATCTTTTTCCCAGCCTCTAAATAGTTTAATCAACGGAGTATTTTCCACTTAAAATTCTTCATAAAGCTGTCTATCCTAAAAATGTAAACTTTCTGTCTATTCATCACCTTTCTCAGCTGTCGCCGGCAAATGGTTTCGCTTTTTGCTGATATTGCTTTTAATTCACTTATTAAGTTGTTTTTTTTTTTTACCGTGGAGAAAATTCTCTCTATCATTTCTCTTGGGTGCACCTCTGTCCGATCGGTGGCTTTTCTTTGTCTGTCGTCCAGTAGAATGGATGTGCGTTGTAGCTGCTCTGAAATAAAGGGTGAATTAGACTACTGCCATTCTCTTCAATGTGAGGCTCGACTGTATCTTTATTACTGCTAGATGTTGAGCTTTCTCCTTGTCAAGGAGTGTTATAAAAATGGATTACACAATTCTGTAGATAATCCCCCCCTCTCACTCTTTCTATCTCTCTCTCTCTCTCTCTATATATATATATATATATATATATGTATATATATATATATATATATATATATATATATATATATATATATATATATATATATATATATATATATATATATATATATATATATATATATATATATATATATATATATATATATTACATATATATAGATTACACAATTCTGTAAATAATTCCCTCTCTCTCTCTCTCTCTCTCTCTCTCTCTCTATATATATATATATATATATATATATATATATATATATATATATATATAATATCTAAACTTTATAAAATTATATATATATATATATATATATATATATATAATTTTATATATTTTAATTATTAATATTTACTATAACTAATTTATATAATTAAAATATAAGGAATAAGGAAAATTAATTTTTACATAGCTTTTAATTAAATTTCTTTTTTAGTTAAAAAAAATTAGGAAATATATCTAAATCCTGGCTACGTCCATGGAAAATTTAAGCTTAAAATAAGGATGTGCGACAGTCAGTAGGGATTAATAAAGCAACATACATCTTTCAGTTGAAAAAATTTCATTTCGTTATGAAACTTAAGCTTATCTTGAATTTTTCAGGGAAGAAAAATTATTTCATGTTTTTTGCCCAATTGAAGATCTCTTTAAAAAAAGATCTAATAATTCTACCCAATCTACCTTCATTAATGGAGTTTATCTTTTTGAAATATGCATTATTTTTCTCTTTGAATATAAGTTACAAAATATACACCGCCTACTCTGATGTGAAAATGTAACTTTTAAGCTTTAAATAAGGATTTGCGACAATCAGCAGGAATTATTGAAACACCATAAATATTTCAGTTGAAGAAGTTTCATTTCGTTATGAAACTTAAGCTTATCTTGGCTTTTTCAGGGAAGAAAAATCATTTCGTAATTTTTGTTGAATTGAATATCTCCTAAAAATGTAATAATTCTACCTAATCTACCTTCAGAAATTAAGTTCATCTTCCTGAAATATGCATTATTTTTCTCTTTGAATATAAGTTTCAAAATATACATCATCCATTCTGATGTGAAAATGTAATTTTTTAAGCTTTAAATAAGGATGTGCGACAAGCATTATTGAAGCAACATAAATCTTTCAATTGAAACAGTTTCATTTCGTTATGAAACTTAAGCTTATCTTGGTATTTTCAGGGAAGAAAAATCATTTCTTAATTTTTGTTGAATTGAAGATCTCCTTTAAGAAAAAGATGTAATACTTCTACCTAATCTACCTTCAGAAATTGAGTTTATCTTCCTGAAATATGCATTACTTTTTCTCTTTGAATATAGGTTACAAAATATACACCGTCCACTCTGCTGTGAAATGTAATTTTTAAGCTTTAAATAAGGATGTGCGACAATCAGCAGGCATTATTGAAGCAACATAAATATTTAAGTTGAAAAAGTTTCATTTCGTCATGAAACTTAAGCTTATCTTGAATTTTTCAGGGAAGAAAAATCATTTCGTAATTTTTGTCCAATTGAATACCTCTTTTTTTTTAAAAAAAAAAAAAGATGTAATAATTTTACCTAATCTACCTTCAGAAATTGTGTTTATCTTCCTGAAATATGCATTACTTTTTCTCTTTGAATATAAGTTACAAAATGTACACCGTCCACTCTGTAAGAGAATTTTAAGTGCGTTAACCTATGCGTTAATCAGATACGTAGAAAACTGACATTTTTTTAAGTTCAAAGAGGTTAATTTGGAGAAAAGCAGCGGTTTAGGCAAGTTGCCAGTATTAGCTATGAATAGAAAATTTCATCGGTTTGGGTTTAGTCTGACAGTTTTATTAATAAAAATGCTTCAGGTATCTCAGAAATTTTAAACATTCAAAAAATTGAAAAAATTATAAAGAATTACCTTTTCGCAATTAATTTTTAAGATATTTATTATACAGATATAGATATTATATCCCATACATGTGAAAATATTTAGTATAGTAGTTATTTAGATTAATTTTTTAAATAATCTATTTCTAACATTTTGATGATAAGACAAACAAAATTAAAGATAAAAAAAATTTTCATTTTGACACGTTTTTCTGAATTATATTTATTTCACAGGAAAGTAGTTAAAAACCGCATTGAAAAATTCATTCTAGAACACGAGTTACAGACTGATATAGAGTATATTACACGATTTCTTTTCATTTACGACTGGTTTAACTTAACAGCTTTCTCCTCAAAATTCTAATTTGACCTGTATCCATAAGATTCAATTTTGATAAGTTAATCTGTTTTGAGTTTCAATATTTCATTATATGCTTGTTGTCTATAGAAGTATAAGAATATAGAATGTATCCATAAGATTCAATTCTGATAAGTTAATCTGTTTTGAGTTTCAATATTTCAATATATGCTTGTTGTCTATAGAAGTATAAGAATATAGAATGTATCCATAAGATTCAATTCTGATAAGTTAATCTGTTTTGAGTTTCAATATTTCAATATATGCTTGTTGTCTATAGAAGTATAAGAATATAGAATGTATCCATAAGATTCAATTCTGATAAGTTAATCTGTTTTGAGTTTCAATATTTCAATATATGCTTGTTGTCTATAGAAGTATAAGAATATAGAATGTATCCATAAGATTCAATTCTGATAAGTTAATCTGTTTTGAGTTTCAATATTTCAATATATGCTTGTTGTCTATAGAAGTATAAGAATATAGAATGTATCCATAAGATTCAATTCTGATAAGTTAATCTGTTTTGAGTTTCAATATTTCAATATATGCTTGTTGTCTATAGAAGTATAAGAATATAGAATGTATCCATAAGATTCAATTCTCATAAGTTAATCTGTTTTGAGTTTCAATATTTCAATATATGCTTATTGTCTATAGAAGTATAAGAATATAGAAATATGATTAATATAATGAAGATAACAACTAATTTAAAAAGTAATTTGAAATTAATAGTAAAACAAATAAGAAACTTTCAATTTAATTTTAATTTTTGAAAAAATATTTCCAATATTAGAAACTTTTTATTAGATTTATTCATCATTTTATAGATAAATAATATGAAAATATGAAAAATTGGATTCGAATATAAACAATTTCAGAGAGATTTATTCATTATATTTTTTAATCTTACAAATGGATGTTAAAATCATATATTTGAATTTTTTATTCAAAAATATGATTTTCCGTTAAAGTTAAATAACCCATAGAAACTCATATACTCTATTAATATCTATAACAATTGTTCCAAATGAATTTTTTCGATGTGGTTTTTTCAATATGTTGAGAATTTATTGTAGAAACATTATTCATTATGAATGTTTTATTAAATTTATTTAATTTTTAAAATCTCTGATATCTTTTAAACAGCAAAGCCTAGTAAATTAATTAGTTTCAGACGCTTTATACCCTTTTCAATAAATCACGTTAACAGATGCTTCTTGACTCAGAGTCAGCCATAGAGAACGATATTTGACAGGATAAATATAACCCAAAATTATGCAGAAAATTATTAACTAAGAGTTATTGAAATCTTAGCTGTCCGGAGCAATCGTATATGTCCCGTCAATAATCCTGGACATTTCGCCGGACAGTGTATATATCGATAAGCATTAAAGTAGGTTTGTAGGCAACTGGTTCACCAACGTCTTCAGACGACTCTAAAAAGATGACTCCAAACTCCACGTGAAAGTCCTCGTGACTGAGGTCAATGATAACACGTGATCACGTGTCAAAAAAATCACACGTGTTATCCCACGTGCAGCGGCTTGCAGAGATTTAACCTTGGCAATGACACCGTGCTTCGAAAGGGTTAAGGAAACAAAAACAAAACAGAATGTTGGCGATAATTGCTGGAGACGGTGAGAGAAAGGGAAAGTATTTCGGGCCTGTCAGATCATAACTAATCGCACGTAGTTAAAGAAACCAATTTGTTGATAAATAGCAGACAGACCGAAGGGGGATGATAAAAGTAAATAAAAAGTATATAGAGTTGGAACCGCTGAGAAAATGTGCGTCATTTTTCGGAAAATAAAGAAAAGACCTTGTCCTGTGAGGTACAATCCATCAAATTGGACCATTGACATATTCTAAACACGCTCCGATTTTCCATCTCTTCTGGAAATCCAACAGATAAAAAGAGGCTCTCAGAAGTGTAAATGAAGGCATTTGCAACCGTAATCCGTCCGGAGTTAAGTGTACAACTTCTTTTATTAGATAAAGAGTAACAAAATCTGCAGTGCTCTCTGCGGGGAGCTATCTCTGCCAATGTCTAACTATGGGTGTTAAACGGTGTTCTGCTTTTTCTTATTTTTCTCTTATTCTTTTTTTGGCAAACAAGAAATGCCTGCTGTATTTTTCCGCAGATATGGGAAAAGGTTTTTGTTTCCGCTCATTAGTTTCTTTTCCCTATTAATTATTTTCTTTTGTATTAATTTTATTTGAAGGTGAATTTGCTTGTATATTCAGTGGGTTGCAACAAGATACTGAATAGAAAAAATGAATTTATCTCTACTGTAGATTTACGGCTGAATATTATAAACCTATACTCTTACGTTTAACTGCCAAAGGTGATATCATCATATATAAATGCATATTTATCCAGCATTAAATGTGAATTCAACGTGAACAATGCATGTATAATCAGAGAAAGTGCCCAGACAGCTGTTTCGCTGCTTCGAGCAGCATTCTGCTTTTACAAAACGCTGAATTTCTTCTCATTGTGAATACTGATACCAAAAGTAATATAATCATATATAAATGCATATTTAACCAGCATTAAATGCGAATCTAACGTGAGCAAAGCAGGTACAGTCAGAGAAAGTGCCCAGACAGCTGTTTCGCTGCTTGACCAAAAGTAATATCATCATACATAAATGCATATTTATCCAACATTAAATGCAAATCCAACGTGAGCAAATTAGGTATAGTCAGAGAAAGTGCACAGACAGCTGTTTCGCTGCTTCGAGCAGCATTCTGCTTTTACAAAACGCTGAATTCCCTCGCATTCTGAATACTGATCGCTCGAAGCAGAGAACCTGTCTGCGTATTATCTCTTACTATTTGTTTTTTACTTACGCTAGCTTTGCATTTTGTGCTATATATTCTGGTACAAATATCTTACCGTCTGGTATATATTTTATTCATTGTAAGGAATTTGCACCCACTACTTGTGTTTCGCATATGTGTGCCCTTCATGATATTTGCAAAATCGCCCTTATTGACCCCTTCCACCCGGCGTTCCTGGGGAAATAGGAGCCGGTCGGCAAAAGGGGGCTGATAAGGTTTTCGGATGTGTCGCTGTTCTGTTTTTGCAGTGCATCTGAAAGAGAGGATTTCTCTTTTCGGATGGAATCAAGTTTCGGAGGAGCTAACCCCCCGAGGAAGGGAGAGAAGATCTGAAGAGAGAAGCTAAGTTCGGGGTAGTCGACACAGACCCTGCGACTGGAAGATACCTATCTGTTTCGATGTGGGAGAACACGACGTCGGTTATATTTTGATTTGGAATGCTCGACCATCTGATCTGCTTACGTCAGGCTTTGAGATGCCCAGACTCAAAATATGATATTTTGTTATGCTTTAATTTTTTTAATTCAATCTCGCAAATAAAGCCCCGTTTACATGTGCCAAAAGCAGCGTAAAGTGCAGGGTAGATCCGTGAATTGTACTCCCCTTTCAAGAATTATCCCTAGCTAGGGAAAAAATTGAGGGGTAGAAAGAACCCACCTTTCTACCCGGGTAATTGCAGATTTTACTCTCCTTGCCCATCATCCTTTGCTCTTGTAGACTATTTATTCCAAAATGGCCGCCTTCGCTGCTGCTAAAGGTGTAATTGTTGGCACAGGGCTAATGGGACATTTCAGTTTTTGTGGTGTAGCTGTAGGATGTGGTCTTACAAGCTTGAGTGTAAAAGGAATATTAAAAGAAGATAAAATATAATACATCTTGTTCTGCTGCTATCCTATTCTATTGTTTTCAGAAGCCTTTTTATAGGTATTTAAAATAATTTTACTCTGGTAATTATAAGAAATAAGAAAAATTTTGTAACTGACTTAATTTTATAATGGTAATATCTACTCTTACAAAATTTTATAAATTTATCTTATTTCTGATAATTTAATAACACTTTCTAATAAATGAGTATTTGATGATTTGAAACAAAGTAAAGGTTACAAAACTTTTAGTCAAGCTATTGTACATTTCAAGTATCATTTTATAAACGTAAACCAAAAAAGATATTTCATCTGTGTCATTAGCCCCTCCCCTTTCACCTGCCCCTCCCCCCAAAAATGCCCTTTTTCATTAAGGATTTTTAAAAACACAAAATCCCATTCTTTACAAAGGAATACTTGATTTGTGTAATCTTAATCACTATTTCTATTACTTTAAATTCTTTCAATAACAAAGTAGTATACGCACGGATGATGGGATTGCCTTCCTGTATGATCACGTGACTTCTAGCAACGATCCTGGCGAAATAAAGGGTAGAATTAATTGACCATGTAAAAGGGATTTCTCTGATCCTCCAAACATAATCCCTTTACCCGGGTAAAATGAAGGGTGCTTGACTGGCCCATGTAAATGTTTTTTGTTGTCCTAAGAGTTTTCGGAGGTATTTTCATGCATCCTCTGAGAAGACCGGACACACCTGTCCCAGTAAAGTAGCTTGGCAGGTCCCACTCAAGCATAGCGCTGCAGAACAGTGTGGTATGACATTCATATTTACTTCCAATGGTATATGTAAAAACAACTGTTGTTGTTACTTATCTCACTAGTGTAGGAAAGTTTTACACCAGGTCCAAAAGACCCTTCTCTATATGCGAGTAGTCCATGGCTAAGTGTAATATGCAGGTTTGAGCGAGGAACCACGAAAGTTGAAGTCTGACGAAACCTCAGGAAGGATCCTCGTAATTTTGAAGCAGGCAGCTCCAAGCAGAAGACCTCCAGGTTTAGCCTGCCACCTCCAGAGTTATCGTTCGGGATCTTGAAGAACATGGCGACCACGAACGTATTTTGCGTGCCCCAGCCGCGATCAACAAGCACGGCAGATCTTTGACCCTCTCAAGTATACAATCCGGTTATTAGATCGCTGACTTTGGCGAATGAGTTACTGCGGCCCCAAAACAACTGTAGATAATAAAAGATTCAATAACAATAAGGTACTAACAAAAAATGTAGAAATGTAAAACAAGTCTACAGTAAAATCTATAAATGTATAAAAGTGTTTTTTTCCTTCCAGTATCTTTCTCACATATGTCCGGAGTCCAGTGCAAAGAAAGATTTAAATAGGTAACATCCCTTTCTTTATTATAGTTGTATAACTGTTACAGAGAAATAGAGTAAATACTGATTCAGAAGTAATACTTGGATTGCTATTCATGGACAGTAAGGCAAAAATATACAAATATATACTTTGGACGTGAAGGAATACTTACAAATTACTTTATCCACCCTTTACCTTTGGTGACCCCTCGCACTGTTACCTTTCCAAAGGTCTTCAACGAAAGATCTTTTAATAAAACTTTTGGCAATGTAGAAAAAAACATAATTATTAGATATTGTATATTTTTTACCATCTTTTTCGCCAAGAAGTCTACTGTTTAGTTTTCTTGTAAGTCAAAATAGTCTGGCATCTATTGAATAACAACATCCTTATAATGTGAGATCAATCTTTTATCCATTCACACACATACACACATTCTCTCTCTCTCGCACACACACACACACACACACACACACATATATACATATATATATATATATATGTATATATATATATATATATATATATATATATATATATATATACTTAATGGTTGAATTTTACCCACTACAAACTTTGAAAGCTATCTATGCTGGATAAAATACAATCAATAGATTAGGAAAAAAAACAGAAAAGGAGTTTATCACATGGTAACATTGAGAAGGGGAACTAAGTTACATAATGGAGTTGCGGCGACGTAACTCAAAATATTACTCCGTGCACAAGCAAATGCCGCTACTTCGATTCTAACTTTTCCTTTTCCCCGATGCAATGTTTCATCATGTAATGTTTTTCCACACTTCTGCCATTTTCTATCAAAAAGCTGTGCTCTTTATTTCTTTCCAGATGTTATCAGATGTTATGCAAATTCCTATGAATTGTATATTAAATATTTAGGCTTGCGATGACATATTTGTTGTTCCTTTTCATTCATTTCCTACTCAGAGTTATATAAGATTAGTTAAGCAAAGCAAAAATTATTTCGGTGTTCTCGTAGTCACCAAAGGTTACTACAATTAAAAGAGGAACAAAGATGTTTCGCCAAAGGTTGTAATTTGTAGAATCTCCAGAAATTTATTTCAAAATGTAATTATGATTAACTTATTTATTTTTGGTTAAAATATCATTAATTATATGAGTAGACACACATGCGTAAGTATATATAAATGTGGGAGATTTATTCCCACTGTGGAAAAGATGCACAGCTTAACCAAAACGAACTTATTTAATGAAACTATTTACAAATTATATGGTGTCTAGGGACAATTAAAATGAAACTGGACATCAGTGCCCGTCTGGCATAACATCAGCGCCCGTCTTGGCGATCAATCGGTCATCGAGAAGTGCCGTCTGCACTCGGTACCGTCCAACTCACGTCAGGCCTCCGTCAATGTCGGCGTTCCACTGGGGAGAGTTGTTGCTATACCGTAAAAGTTCCCCTTCGCTTGCTCGATGCGCGCATCGAACCTGGTATTCGATCAACCAGGCTACCACATAAATATGAATAAAGAGGGAATAAATTGCTGCGAAGAACTATAGTAGAATATGGCAGCAATTAACACTTGCGGTACAACAAACAGAATTTTGGACACCTAGTATTTATAAGAGATAAAAGTACCAGACTTTCTATTGTTGTAATAAATATTATATGTACCATAGTAAAAATATGGAAGACTGTGGTACCAGACGTCGTAGACTTTTAAATTAGGATAGTCGATTCAGCGCGTCTAAGTCGAACATCGGTGAAGGAATTAGCAAATCTTTTGGCTAGAAAAAAAGCGTGTTATCAACCTTTATGACAGTGCACAGCACTTACACAATTTTCAGTCCTATCTTCCATTGAGCTTTAGTCATTTTTCCTTACCAAAACTATGAAACTCTATTTTAGTATTATTTATGCTAAAGTGGCAATTCGTAAACCAGAGGAGAAATCACGTAATGCTTTTAAGCGATGCCACTGGTACAAAGATCACTGACTTCCCATACAGCCTCTGGTTTAGATGAATATTCACTCTATTTTAACCGCTTGACTTGGCCGAAGAAGGCCAAGAAAATCTTTTACTCTTACCATCTCCTGAATGTGAAATATACATTTAGTCACCTTTTAGTATGGAGAGAAATATCTTGGAGCAGTTTTATCCTACTCGATATTCTACTCAAGGATATTACATGGAACCGCTATAGAAGCGATCTCATGCATTAGTTTCTTCTTTTAATTCATAATTTATTGTCTGTACAGCAATCGCTTTTTCGTCAGACAGATCTCCGCTTTCTATGCTGTAAACTATATAAAAAGGGATCTAAAAATGTAAAGATAAATTAGGACAACTCCTCCGTCTCTTGCAATAAACATGGATAAACACGGGGGGAATTATTAGGAGTTTGAACTCTGTAACCAAATTTTGCCTCTAGTGACACTTTCGTAATTAGAAGCTGCTTTGAAAGAAGAATGGATTAAATTATATTTCTGCCTCTATTGTGACATCTTTCATGTAATTTTAATATACTGCATTTTAGAGCCCAGAAGATTTTTTTTCCAATCTTTTTTTTTTCTTCTTTTTTCTTTTTTCTTTTTTTTTTTTTTTGTTTTTTTTTTTGATTGTTTGAATCTTTTTTTTCCAGCTTTTTAATATTGCATTTTTTTTGTTATGTATTTTCTTTCCACCTCCTCCTTTATCCATTTGTTGTCGTCCTGTTTTTCCAGTCAAAGTTATTCATAAAGATTTTCTCCTTACACACACACACACACACACACACACATATAAATATATATATATATATATATATATATATATATATATATATATATATATATATATATATATATATATATATATAGCTTCGAATTGAATAATATAAGTTGAAAGACAGGTTATTGTTCTAAAGAATACCATTTCCAGTCTGTCTAATGATTAATTATCAACGGTACAGTCAGCTTTTTTTTTACACAGGAGCTTGTTAAGCGGAAGTTTACTGCTAAAACCTATTTCGAACAACTACAAATATCCGTGACATCAGTTAGAAAAAGTCCGAGTTTTTAGCTTTGTCACGGTTAAGGTAATGCAAGATTTCTTTCTAAATGTTATGTAATTTCTAAAGGATAAAGAAGTAAAGGTTTATTTGTCTTCTACAGGTAAAGTGAATAAGCCTTTACTCAGCTACCTTAAAAAAGTAGTATTATCGTTTATGAAGTTCTTCTTTTCTAGTTATTTTGGCTTTTCCAAGAACACATAACAATTAAATTATACTTTAAAAGCCTTTTTGATAACTGAAAAAGTAAATATAAGTGCGGAGTAAGATTAACCTTTTCATAGGGACTGGGACAGCATATGTCCTGAAGATGAATTATTTCTTCAGAGAGCCCCTTTGTAAAGGTTAAGCTTACATTTCTATAGTATTCCCTTAGTAAATGATTTAGTACGGATGGAGGAGATGATCAGTACTAACAGCAATTCCAAGTTTTGAAATAAGAACGATTTAAGAGTAATTTCAGAGACTCAATATGGCTACAATGTCACGTTCTGTCTTTCGAACTGATTGGTTATGGGTTCGATCAGGAAAAATGACTTCACTGTGGTATAAAATCACTGCAAAATGTAATGAAGTCTACACGTCGGATGATGAGATCTTAGTACCAGATATATCAAACTACCCTCCCTTAAACTAGTTAGATAATAGTTTCTATCCTTTTGTAGACTAATCACAGGGGGGGGGTCTACGTCACACCATACATACTCTCTTAGCATGTTCCAGAAGATGCGCTTTAAGTTTTTGAACGAGCAGCCGCATACGGTACTTTTGACGGCTGAATAGTTGCATTTATTTATGCTGTTACAAACGTAAGATTCTTTTTCATAGTAGTAATTAAAAACAAGTTAGAAAATCAATTATACATATCGTCATTAAAATCATTAATTTTAATTCTATTTTCTAACTTTCATTCATTTTCGGTGCAGAGTATCCTTAAAGAGTGCGTAAAATACCTTTCCATATAATCATTTTTATGATTATTATTTTATACAGTCTAGTACAGGAGTGGCCAAGAACATTTTAGCGAAAATCCGAGAAATTATTTAGCGAAAATTGGGATATATCTCTTGCTGAGATTGAGAACGATACCCTGTGCCTTGGGTTTCCTTTTTAATATAATCCTCTTCAGGATTGATTGCATATTCCCCTTAGGAACTCTAACTGTGTTTTGATATTCTTCGAAGAAAACCAGTTGTGATCTCTACTTATCACGTCTAATTGAGAGTAATTTCTACTTAATTACTTCAGTGAACTTTCGCGCGATCTACCGAATTGTTTCTTCCGTCGGATCACCAATATTTCGGCAGAGACAGATCTTAGATATTGCACGTCTCTACTCATTCCTACGTCTACGAACTCACGAATCCACCATTCTATCCTTCTTTCATCTTTTATTTGTTTATACTCTGCTCGTTGTCAATTTCTCTGCTTTACTGTAAGAAATTTCTGGATTTGAGGGCTAGACCAGGTAATCCAGTTGAACCACCTTCAGGAAGGTTCTTGAAGGCCTACGTCTATCGAATCACATACTTGTGATCTGAATTTTTTTTTTGTGTGTGTATATAGAAATGATGTATCTAGCAGAGGTGTAAATAAATTCATTATTTCAGACACACCTGATTCTTCATTGAATTACCTAAAACAGGGACAGGATACGTTACAACGGTATAAAAATCACTTCAAAATGTAATGAAATCTACACATCGGATGAGACCTTAGTACCAGATATACCAAACTACCCTCCCTTAAACTATTTAGATTATAGTTTCCATCATTTTGTAGACAAAGCACAGGTTGTGTGTGTGTGGGGGGGGGGAGCTACGGCACTCCATACAGACTCTCTTAACATGTTCCAGATGGTTTTTTTTTGGTTTTGGTTTTGGAGCGCTACGGTCTGCTTTTTGCAACACGAAGGCTAATGAGACGAAGGCTAAAAGACAGAGCACCATAAAATTATATTCTACGGATATTGTTGTCTTGTACAGTGATCTCGGGCGGGGTTCTGATCCCAGTCCCAGATTAGAATCCCGTCTCCGTACTTGACACTAAATAAGAATGTACCTTTGTGGAATTATTTATGAGTCCCTAAGGGACAGTGCCCAATTAGAAGGGATAAGGTTTTCCACGTTGGCGGTCTCAAGGCGGGGTTTAAGCAGACCAATTAGATTCTTACAACTATCCCGATTGGACGATAAGAAGGAAGAGGGGACAAGGATGAAATTAATAAAATAAGAAAAATCTAAAAAAAAAAAGAGAGAAGGTGTTCGGGAGTCCAGACGAGGAGACAAGTCCGACTGGAAGTGTTCGCGGTACAGTGAAATGTATACATTCAGAATCAGCCTTGTTACGGGGCCTGCAAATTCTCTGAATTTTCCTTTAGCCAACTGAACAGTTTGCTTAATTTGGTTTTAGGTTTGGTTTCTGGAGTGCTACGGTCTACTTTTTGCAACACGAGGGCTAATGAGACCGGGACCTACTGCTTAAAGCCGATTCCAAACGGTTACGAACATTCATGACATAGTGGGATTCGAACCCACGAACTCCGGTCCCGAAGGCCAGCATCCTAACCATTCGGCCATCATTCGGCGCATGTTCTAGAGGATGTGCTTTATGTTTTTGAACGAGTAGCCGCATGCGGTACTTTTTACAACTAAATAGTTTCGTTTATTTATGCTGTTACAAACGTAAGATTTTTTTCATAGTAGTAATTAGAGACAAGTTAGAAAATCAATTATACATAACCACCATTAAAATCATTAACTTTATTTCTATTTTCTAACTTTCATTCATTTTCGGGGCAAAATATCTTGAAGGATGTATAGAATACCTTTCCATATAATCATTTTTATGATTATGATTTTATACAATCTAGTAAATAATTTTTGATATGAGTAAAATAAAGTAATAACTCAGCATAACGTATATATACTATATAATTCTGAAATTAAACTTTAAAACGTAGAAAAAATCCAATATAGTCAAACTTGGTTAGTTCGAATTCCAAGGGGAATGCAAATATTTCGTACTTTTCAAAATTGGAACTATCCAATATCATAAAAAATATGTAATAGTCTATTTCTTTGTTAATAGGTACACGTGAAAGAAGCAATGAATTAAAAAGCAAAAATCAATGTTTTACTTATTTCAAAAATTTTTCAATTTTCTTTTCCTTTGTTATCTTTTATTTAACACGATATACGAAATATTCAAATTCATTTAAAAAATGGAAAATAGTATCTTTAAGATTCTTTGTTCTTGAACAAACCGTCTCACTTTTTGTATCACAACAGTATGCAGTATAGGTGGTATTGCATGGCCTTATTCATCACTATCTTCTCTTTCTCCATCTGATAGATCAATATCTTTGTTCTTCACTTCATCAATAATTTCAGTATCGATTGCCCATGAACTACTTTTTTCTTCTGCCCGTTGTCATTTTTGTGCTTACTGTTAGAAATCTCTGGATTAGAGGGCTCGGCCCATGGAATCTAGGTGCACCACTGTCCCGTAGGCCTCGTAAGGAAAATTCAGGATCTCTAGGATAAATTAACCTATTTTTTCTAAATCTGAGACTTCTCCAAATTCTAACTAACTAATTTTAACACATTGTGTGGGGTACATTTCACAGCGGAATTGTACCGGGAGTGGGCGTTTTGCCCGTAAATTTAGTTATTCAGTTAAATCTTAATAGATCAATAATTATTTAATTTTTTAACCAACTTTTCGTATTTTATATTGAAATATATAAATAAATAGAGAAATAAACAAATATATATATATATATAAATACAAATATATATATATAATATATAAATATACATACATATATATATATATATATATATATATAAATATACATACATATATATATATATATATATATATATATATATATATATATAATATCAATTTCGCAGGGATAAAGTTAAATAAAAAGTTAATTTTAAATCTAAATTGATTTTTTAATCAACCTTCTAGTTCTGTGGTTCCGCATCGATTGATGTAAAAACTAGTTTTTATTTGTCTAAATTCTTCCAGAATCTGTGTAGTATTCAAGAACATTCGGCTTCTTTATCCTGTACATACCGTTATTTTTGTACCCACAAACAAACCATGTTGTTACACTAACCAGTACTAGTAAGTGACCCGCGCTCAAGTATGAATCGTCAGGAAAAGTACTAGTACGTGTCAGCATACAATGTGTTAATCTTAATATGTTAATTCAATGGCAATTTATACAATTAGAATCATTTGAAATTCCTAATAAATATAATTAAGCTTATTCAAGTTCAATTGCTTATATACACGACGGGAGCTCTTATATTTAAAATTTTAATATGAGTTCGTAACACTCCCTACTGTTCTTCCTTTTATCCCAAGAAACAATTAGAGGCCTCATTGGCTCAAATCAAAGTTTCGAAACACAAGCTGCGTTATTGTAGATAAGGAAACCATGTGAGTAGAGGTAACAATTTTTTCGTTAGTGTCGTGATCCACATTCCGCGGACGCTTTTTTTTTCATCCCAAATCTGCTCTAGTAACTATTCGAATCAAATTGAGTGCGATTATGCCTTTTATTTAAGAAATAAAGGAAATATTTACTTAATTGGTAGTGAGATTTATCAAATTACGGAAAGTAAGCATTTATTTAACCGGAAAATACGATTTATACTATTTTATATATCAGGGGTGGCCAATCTGTGGCTCGTGAGCCACATGCGGCTCTTTAAAGAATTATTTGTGACTCTCGATAAATGTACCCGACTTCCCTTTTCATTTTTGCGTTAATATATTTTTAAAAAATATTACAACTGATGGAGCTCCTGCAATGCTGGGTAAAAAAAATCAGTCTTATTGGGCTTTTAAGAGATGATTCTCAAATTCCACAATTCATACCGATTCACTGCATAATTCACCGAGAACATCTTGTTACAAAATATTTAAAATATCCTGATGTTATAAAAACAGTGTAACACATTGTAAATTACATTCGCACCAAAGCAAAAAATCATCGACAATTAAAAAATTTCATTGAAAAATTAAAGGACGGAGAACTTCCAAATGACATTCAATAAATATAATTTATGTAAAAAAATTTTTTGATACCTTTTTTGCATACCTTTTAAATACGTATGTAATTGCGGCTCGCGAAAAATTTCAAATGGCTGGGACTATAAAGGAGCTTGGCCACCTCTGTTATATAATATGGGAAGTCAAACTATCATTGTGTGAAAGTGCCAACTTAGTTGTGAGCTAATGCCGTAGTATTTGTGAGAAGACGGGATATATACAGCTTTGTGTGAAAAAAAAGTTATGCACAAACTATGGAAATGTTCTCTTGTTGATTTTCAAAAAAAGTACCCACCGTAAGTAAAAGATCCGTTGTTGTTGATTCCCATGCCACTTGGACAAAGAAAGCATGATTGAGCCTGCAGGCTCTCGTATTAAGGCCAAGTAGTGCGCCTTTCGTTTTAACGAGCACCATTAAGGTGAAATAACGACTTCGCTCAAGTAGGTCCTCGTAATTTTGAAGCACGAACCAAGCAGAAGACCCATAGACTTGGCCTGCCAGCCCCAGAGGTATTAATTGATAACTTGGAGGACATTGTGACCAAGAAAATATTTTGCGTGCCCCAGTCACCTTCAACGAATACGGTGGATTTTAGGCCGGCGCGGGTTCAGAACCCGTAACTTCTCAGTTACGAGATTTTTGCCTTTGCCGACTGAGGTACCACGGCTCAGTAAAAGATTTAGAAGAACTATGAAGTTTTATGTTAACTTTAAACAATGTATTTGATATTTCTCATAGTAATGTTTTAAAATACTGCGCTTTTATTTTGTGTGTTACACGAGGGCTAATGAGAGCTTAAGTTTTAGATATTACAGTACTGGTTTGGTTTGGTTTTGGAGCGCTACGGTCTACTTTTTGCAACACGAGGGCTAATGAGACCGGGACCTACTGCTTAAAGCCGATTCCGAACGGCTACGAACATCCATGCCATAGTGGGACTCGAACCCACGAACTCCGGATCCGAAGGCCAACACCCTAACCATTCGGCCATCGTTCAGCTTACAGTACTGGAAATAAAGAGAAACTTTTTACTAAGTCAATGGAAACTAAAATGAATTGGATGGCTTAAGAAATCCAATATGAAGGCAGCAAAGAAGTGAAGAAAGAGCATTATTGAGAGTCGGGGTCAGAAAAATAGACGAGCTAAGGATCAGTATAGATTGGAGATTACTACAAATCGCTTGGATATAGCAGATGACTTTCCTGGTATTGGAGTGTGATTTTTAAGGATATTTCTGATCTACCAGAGAATTCGGCATTACCCAGTTGTCTATTGAATTAAACACTAATATGCAGAAGGACTTATGGATGAAAAATATACATTAGCGAAAAATATTTTAAGCAAAAAAATTAACCTCTGTTCTCCATCGATACCAGGTCGAACGATGGCCGAATGGTAGAATGAGGTACTGGAGTACGCGGGTTCCAATCCGGCTGATGGCATGGATGTTCGTAGCCGTTTGGAATCGGCTTTAAGCAGTAGTTCCCGGTCTCGTTAGCCCTCGTAGCAAAACAGTAGACCGTAGCGATAGTAGACCAACCCAAACCCAAACCCACAGATACTAGATTAGATTTTATTCTTGGAGTTTTCCTTGAGTTCTTAGAGTAACATAAATAAATTGCAATCAATCTAAATGCGATTGAAAGATATCGGAACGATTTTTGTAAGATGAAGACTACTAAAACTGAAGAATTATTTAAAGAAAATTGACCTAATTTGTCACATGCTTTAGAATATGAGAGATTTTAAAAGGGAAGGTGTCATTATAACAAATAAACGATCAAGAAAAATTGATCGGGGTACCAAAAGTAGAAAATTCTTCGGGGAAGGATCAAGTTATGCCTATATGGGATGTTATTAAAGATTGGGAAAGGGAAGATAAGGCTCAAATTCTCTATTCAAGCACAAACAATTTCAATATTAGTCTACCAATCACACATCTAAAGCTGTATGCACATAGAGAGATGACGTATTTTCCTTGTTGGCGTCACTTATACGAACTAGTGGTACGAGATGTTTTTGCACTCGAAGTACTTCAAATTACGAGTAGTCCACAGGTTCAATTCTATAAAAATATCACAGAAAAAATAGGATAGTTGGAAGAGAGATTCATTTTATTATGAAAATAAATCCACCATCGGCTTTATATCATGCTTAATGAATTTGAAAAGCAATTAGTTAACTATTTTAAACTAGCATATAGCCCGTCATATGACGGGATCAATAAAATTTTTAATTTTCCAGAATTGTAAAGTACTTAATGAGGCAGGTAAAAAATGGTTTGGGTTTTGGCTGAGAATTATCTGGCACACGATCAATAATTTGTTTATCTTCATACTCCTCGAAAGTGTACCGGTACTGTGAATGCAGTTTAGAATCACGTTGAATTCATTCAGTCAAACAGTGTGGTTATGTATGAAAAACAAACACACAAATGAACAAACCTCTTAAGTTTTAAACATATATAACTTAAAAGCAAGATATTTATTAGTCCGGGAAATAGACTCCTAGACTTTTATGAAAATAATTTGTTGTCAATACCGGTGATAAAAATTTCATTGCAACATAATATAATCGATGACCCAATTTAAAATTATCACATATGTACCTAATCTATTATTTAAGCCAAATATAAGGCGATTTCACACAGCAGGGCACATCTCAACTTTTGACAGTTTTGCCTTTAGTTTTAAACGGAAGGGCAGTTTATTGTTTGTCTATTGGCTGTTTTAAACATGAAGATGAATGGGAAGGGCATTATAGTAGTTTGTGCCGTTGCGATAAATTGCTCTATAAAAGAAAATTATTTAAGTAATATATAAGTTCAATGATAAAACATAAAAATAAAGCATAAGTTAAATAATTTAAAATAACAAATGATTAAATGAGATGGTTAAAGAAATGACGTCATAATGTTAAAAATAAATATTGTTTTACCTATTTATTGTGGGATAAATTGATAAATTTAATCGTCTGATCTTAACCGGGGAAAATAGGAGTTGAAATAATGGCATTAAAAGCTGGGAAAGGGATGAAGGGTTGGATTTCGAACGTTTTAAAGACAACAGTATTTTTTGCTGTGATATGAAGCATATTTATATCAATTTATTTTAGAATTGAATCAATAGTTTAGGAGAAGATAAACATTACTCGCTTTAAATTTTGCTAAGTATGGATGCCTCTATCCATTCCAGGTACAACCGCTTCATAAAATCGAGGGCAGACGGACAGATAACTTAGGCTATTATTATATAATCAAAATAAATCCAGCATCGGCTTTATATCATGCTTAATGAATTTGAAAAGCAATTAGTTAACTATTTTAAATGCTTTATTTTTATTTATTTATTTTTTTTTATTTTATTATTATTATTATTATTATTATTTTTTTGTAGTGACAGCAATTGGCTTCAATAAAGTTTGGAGTGAATGGTCCGCAGAAAATTTGTTTTTCTTGTGATGGTGTACATTAAACCATTGTTAACACTAGATTGCCCAAGGCAGTCATTTTGACTGTTTTTTTAATTTCAATTAGAAAAACAATTATGAAATATAATGACACAATTTCTTAAAATTTGGTGACTTTTTCTATAAAATATAAATGGGTTTATGAATATTTGTAGTTACTTCCGCTCTCCTTTATTATATAATATTTAAAATAAGAGATTTGAAAAAAAAATTTCAATTTTACAACTCCTCTTCAACCTCCACTCAAAATACAGTTTCTTTTAAGTCAAAGAGTTTTTTGCTGGATGAGATCCCGCCTACCCTCCCTCATCCCTTTGGACTAACTTTCTCTTGGTCTATAAATTGTAAAATTTAAATTAATTTTACAATTTACACTAAATCACAAATTTGTGATGAAAATCACACTCAGTTTATTTAATTTGTGATTAAGTGAATGTTTCAGTCTATTTAGTATGAATGTTATGTGTTTCCTTTGTGTTTTCTTTGTTAATTCAATTAGATTTTAAATATTCAATTTTTGTAAAATTTTTCCTCAAAATGTTGTTTTTGTTTATGTATCAATTTGTTGAGTTACGATCCCCTCGCCAGATTTCAAACGCCACGCTGCAAGCACGCCAATTTCGCCAAATGTGGTTGAAGCACCAACAAGATCCATGATTAGAAACAGGAGAGTGGGCTAAGAAGAGGAGTTGAATTAACTGTAAACAAATTTCTTTACATATTTGTTATTTTTTTCACAATGCAGTCATTTTGACTGTTTTGGGGCAATATAGGTATACAAGAAATCTTGGGCCATCTAGTGTTAAAGAAAGTCTCGGCAGTTGGCGCTCCACTTGATTTAATGTTCTTATAAGATTTAAAGAAATACGAAAACATAAATAAGGGAATGTCATGACTTGCTCTGAATACATTTTGCAATCACGTATGGTATTTAAATAAAGAGTAAAGTATTTTAACAATTTTTGATAAAAAAAAATTAATATTGGACCTTAAAAACATTAGAACCAACATTTAAACAATATTATTTACCACAATTAGAACAAACATTAGGAACATTTAAACCTTAAAACATTGACTTTGGAACTAGAAAATTCGATTACTAAATGAATATGAGTTATTCATCCTAATAAAGTTCACCTTCTATTAGATAAGATTTTAATTTTTATACCATCTGTTTCTGTTAACCCTTAATTTGACAAGATGTTTTTTCAAATATTTTTTAATTTCTGTTATTTTCCCATGTGTGTATAGACATTAGGATCTCTGTAAAATAAACATGAAAATATATCATTTTCCATATTTGAGATAATTAATGTCCGCTGTGGCGAACACTGACAATTATGTTACATAGTAGTTATAAACATATATGTCCGGTGTAGCGGCCAGACTTAGCCATGATTCATTTATGTTATAGGAAAATATAATTTAGTTTCCAGGTATTGGCAACAGTACAGCTAGAGTTCACGGTGTTGATGGTTCTAGCATGTATGTAGCTGTAGGTACATTGAATAAAAGCTGTAGTAATGCTATTAAGTTAAAGTTATAATTTATTTCTATCCATAACTAGCTAAAAACATTTTTAGTTTCGTGAGAACGTGCTTATAAAAACCGTTTCCTTTTATAACAGTCAATTATTTTACCATATACTAAGTTTTCAGCAAGTTTTTTTTACCAAAGATTATTTACAAATTAATCCTCCAAGTGGAACAAACACATCGAGGAAAAATATCTCCAAAAAATATGCTAAAGATTTATTGTGTCAGTGGCCAAAGTGTTCTTTGATTTTTTACTTCACCCTTTGTCGATTAGAATGGAATACGGGAAACCCACCCTCGTTATTTTCCCTTTACTTCCGGTTATAGATATATAGACATTATAAATTGTTAATTTTTTAATACATATAAAGCTCTTCAAGTCTTGAAGAACCATCCCATAAGAAATAATGGATTCGAAAAATACAAATAAAAATATTCTTTGAGGAACTTATATTTTTAACGAAAGTCATCCAAGATATTTAAGTAGTACAATTATAAATACATCTATTACCGCAAACGAAATGCTTCGAAATAGAGATTTACAAAGCCATGAAAAGCTATCAGTGTCTTTGTGCCTCAGTTGAGTGCATCCCTCAATAAATGTTAGTCAAAGAGGGGTGCAGTTCCTAAATTATCGACCTGACCCTCCTACTGCAAATTGCATGGAGAAAAGCACTCAGAAATGCATATTACATCCATTTTAGGAATTGTTTTGGAGGTTGAAAAATGTAATTGAGAATGGCTTTGAAGACATCATCAGTTTGGCATTGTACGTGCAAACCGCTTAGAGGGTTTAATCCATTTAGAACCTAGAAATATCATACAATTAATTTAAGTTTTTTACAGAAAAATCTTACTGTATATTGAAATTACTTTCGTGAATCTAAGTCCAGATCTTTGAGATATGGACAATTCTTATTTAAAGACACGATAAACATTCCGGAATCTCTGTATTGCTAATAATACAGCCAAAAAAAGGGTTGAATGATGCTAGATTTTAACCTTCTATTGACACATTGACGGACAGTAGGAGAAAGTGAAGTTCGAAAATTAACACTAAACGTTTTTGTAATTTTTTGACTATTAGAAGTGTAGTTTTACTCTTTCTGGTTGAATAAACTTAATTTTGATTAATTCAACTCCTTTAATTAGGTTGCGGCCATAACCGTCATGGCGCCAGCGGACTCTAAACACTAAGGAATGGGACGATTGCGGCAAACAGCAAAAATTTAAAAAACGCAAATTACTGGTGTAATGACTCAAATAACAATATTTTTTGTGTGCAATAAAGTTTTTTTTTTTGGAGTTTTACACAAATGTTAGTTTAAAATCAAACAAAAATAAATAAATGACAAAAAAAAAATTTTTATTCAAGAGAAAACACGATCGCATTACTCCTTTCACAACCATGTGCATACTGAAGCAAGTCATGTAACAGGTGGAAAACTAAATTCAACCTAAAAAATTGTTTCTAAAACATGACACTAGGCTTCTACTTGTAAGCCTGTAAATGCACATTTGTGCCGCCATAACAGCAGTGTCTGAACACGACCGTTTCGTTTTGGACGGCTATTGCCGTCATGCCACATAGTGAACGTCGCTTTCACGGCTATAGACGCAAGTGTCCGTCAACGTGTTAATAATGCAGGAAGATCAAAAACAATTTATTATCCAGTGCAATGGCGCACGCAGAATTTTTTCAAGGGTGAGGGGTTCATAACTATAAAAAATAAGAGCCTGCATAATTTCTACTAAAATTTTTATTTTTGCCATCTGAGTTCAAGGAGGGGGTAGGGGTTAAACCCCTAACCGCCCCCCCCTTGTGTACGCCCCTGCTCCAGTGTATGAGACATTACAGAAAATAATACCTAGGACTGAAAGAAGGTAACGATTAAAAATGTTTACTTGAATATATTATTAAAAGTGAAATTTCTGTATTGTATGCTACTATAAAAATTTAGTCTTATACTACTATTTGAAATCAATAGCAAAACTAAAATTTAAGGTTTAAAATCGGACAATCTGCAATTTCTTATAGGAAGTGAGTCAACAAAAAAGAATAACATGAGTGTAATGTATTGGTAAACATTCAAAACATTCAAATGACTTCAATTTTGTACGTGGCTCTATTTTAAAAGTGTCATCTTTGCTGTAAAATTCCCTAACTGAAGAGTTTAATTCACTCTAAAGCTCCATAGGGAAATAGCTTTATTGTCTGTAAAATTGTGCGTATCATTCCCCAAAAAAGTTATTGACGTAGTTTCATAGAAATGACTCTGCTATGTCATAGTCAGAAATTCTACTATAACACTATCAGTAAACGTCATATTATTCCATGACGCAATAATTTCATGCACCAGTGTATGTTTTATAATTCACCAACACTTAAATATAAAAGCCCAAATTTAGTTTGGAATTATGGTACGCTGGGTGGATTTAGTCCATCGGTTGCAGATGAAATCGATTCGAGCCTTAAGTAACGTATTGGTTATATTTAATTGGGAACCGAACCTACAGATTCATTTGAATATCAATAGTTGATAATTTTTTCATTGGCGTAGAGAAGAGGTGATGTGGGTTGCTATAACCTCCCAGTAAAAATTGTTATAGCTTCCTCGTTTTTTTTTCTTTGCAAAATAAAATTATTTGTTGTGTTGAATGCAGAAAATACACTCGTTATTAAGCATTTTCTAAAATTTATTTCAATTTCCTGGAATAAATAAAGTTTCAGACACTTTAAGACTCAATTTCTTTCTTTTTTTCAAATGTACTTGATTCACTTTAGTTGTGAACCCCTAATATATGTTAGCATTGCTGTGTAACAACATAGAAAATTTCTCTATATTCCTCTCATTCTAGCAAAAAGATGCCCATATATAAAGTGAAGTGAAAACGGGTTGTTAAAACGTCTAAAGCTTAACACATATATATTGACATGTGATAACGTCAACATATACGTGTTGATAAAGCAGAACATGCAGTTTAGAATATCCTTTCCCGCTGAAGAATATGCAGAATTTTCATATGATAATGGAAAGTTTTAAATCGATTAAAGGTCTTATCACAAGTCAACCTGAACTAAATAAATCAGTTGAAATGTTTTCATTGTAACACAAGAAATCTGCACATTCTTTACCAGTGAAAGGAATCATAAACTAACATATAAGTGATAACGCATGTTAAGACCTTTATGTGACCCAGTGTTCTTAATTGGCACTCATAAAACTCTCCTGAAATCATACAAAATCCTAGAGCGTAAATCAACAAAATGGTCTATTTGGACAACTATTGTTACATCCAAAATCTAGCATATGTTCTACTAAAATACCTTTTCCTGTTCACAAATTGGGCTCATAACTTTACACAAATATACAATTTTGGTGCAAAATATCCCATGTAAAATTGTAAACAAATCCACACATATAAGGTTACCAGACACACACATATGTAAAATTCTAAAAATGTGTTTTCAGAGCTAAACTAAAGTGAGCAAGATTTAAAACGTAGACATTCTTCAAAATCTCGAGGTCGAGTTATTTAGCGGTCAAAGTACCCTCTAAATTTCTTTTACAATAAAGTAAAAATGCACTTCGGTGTTTTTTCTTGTTCTTCTCAATCTATCTATATATAACGTGCTTCAAACTAGAATACAGACATGCTGTAAGCCCTAGGGATATTAGTCATAGCATAACATTCCCATGTGCGATAAAAAGTCACAATCTAATTATTTTTATTAAACTTGAGTGGAAAGATACTAAAACAGCCTTATGAAAGATCACGCGTGTTAATTTTACTGATCGTGAAATTAACTAGACTTAAAAGTGCAGGTGGGATCTTTTATGTTAGCACCGAATTTGAAACAAAGCAAAAGGAAGAAGAAAAAAAGAAACCTTCTGCATTCCACTTACGCAAGATCACGTAAACCACTTAATATAAGTGATTTCAACAGCTGTATTTTCCTTTTTCACGGCCTACATAGGCTGCCCTTGTCGGTAAAATTTTATGCAAACGCTATTTGAGTCGGTGAAGTTCCCTGGAGATCAGCTGTCAAAAGTCCCGTATTTTCGGTTTGAGTTAAATGGGAGCCATCCTTTTCAAGGCTACTTTGTGAGTAGATACCCGTTAAGTGACACACAGCTAATTGTGGGATCTCTGGTTTAACCCTCACCTCTCAAAATTGTAATTTAAAGATAGCAATGAACATTAAAAATTGGAAACTTTTATCTTATTCATGAACTTCTGGTGCGTCAGAAACAATTTAAAGATGCTAAGATTTTCTAACACTCTAAAGAACTTTGTTTATCATTTGCTGAGCGAGGAGAGGATGGGTGCTGAACCTTTTGGTATTTATTGCTCAAGGTCTGCTTTACAGGAAATCGGTATAAACTGGACGCGTTAGGGATGAGAAATTAGACATCATCTAGTATAAATATATTTCTGACTATACCCTGGTTATGTTTGAGCATATGCATATAGTTCTGGTATTATAATTATGAACTTACATTCAAAGTAATTTTAAACTTAATTAACCCGGAATTCATTAAAATTTCTTATAAAGTATTTACCTGTAGAAACGATGGTTAAATCAAGTACGAATAAATGGACGTTTAAAACTTTGATTTTCATTTATTTTCTTTTAATTCGCATATGCTAAGCATTTCAGATTAAACAACTTTAATTGGAAGTTGATTTTAACGTACTAAATATATTTTCAGTCATTTGTGAACTCGCTACTTTTTCTCTCATCAACGAAAGATTTAATCGGACAATAAACTTTCTAAACTGTAATTAATTATCGATGATTTTTAATGCGACTATAATAGTTATTTGCAGATCAGATAAGTGTAATCGAAAATTGGTACTAACATATTACCTTTTGTTTCAGTCATTTGCAAACTTGCCATTTTCTCATGCAAAAAAAAAATGGAAGACTTGATGTAACATAATAATAAAACTTTAAATATACTAATGGTAAATTTTGATATTTTTATAACTCGGATGGATTATTCATTTGAACTATAACTGCAATCAAAATTTCATATTAGCGTGTTAAATATGTCTTAAGTAAGATTTAAATATCTAAATTATTAATATGCTCGTTTTTTAGTTTTTTGTATACGTTGTATAGAGAAAGTATTGTAATAGTATATTATGCATCGAGATTTTGATTAATGTTCAAATTTTAGACCCCCATGAGTCCGAAAATACCATTTTTAGAATTATGTCTATAAACATAATTCTACAAATGTGTGTCTTTATGTGAACAACGTAAGTTGAGTATGTTTTGGCTTAGAGAAAACAGATTTTGAGCGTACATTATAGCAAAATTGTAGGTTTCTATCAACTTTGGGGTTACTTCCAACAACCAGACAGGCAGTATATATGTATAGAGGGCCGAAGTAATTTACCTGTTACTATTCAGTTATCCTAATTAATTGAAAAGATAAAAATCAAAAACGGACGAAAAAACCGTTTAATTATGTGACAAATGTATTTTCATCATTGTCTATTTGGCGTGTATAATGAGGGTCCTCTCATTGTTTGCATCATCATCGCCCAATATTTAGTATTATGTACATAGTATTATTTTCAGTCATTTGCAAACTTGCCATTTTCTCATGCAAAAAAAAATGGAAAACTTGATGTAACATAATAATAAAACTTTAAATATACTAATGGTAAATTCTGATATTTTTATAATTCGGATGGGTTATTCATTTGATCTATAACTGCAATCAAAATTTGATATTAGCGTGTTAAATATGTCTTTTAAATATCTAAATTATTAATTTGCTCGTTGTTTAGTTTTTTGTATACGTAGTATAGAGAAAGTATTGTAATAGTATATTATGCATCGATATTTTGATTAATGTTCAAATTTTAGACCTCCATGAGTCCGAAAATACCATTTTTAGAATTATGTCTATAAACATAATTCTACAAATGTGTGTCTTTATGTGAACAACGTAAGTTGAGTATGTTTTGGCTTAGAGAAAACAGATTTTGAGCGTACATTATAGCAAAATTGTAGGTTTCTATCAACTTTGGGGTTACTTCCAACAACCAGACAGGCAGTATATATGTATAGAGGGCCGAAGTAATTTACCTGCTACTATTCAGTTATCCTAATTAATTGAAAAGATAAAAATCAAAAACGGACCAAAAAACCGTTTAATTATGTGACAAATGTATTTTCATCATTGTCTATTTGGCGTGTATAATGAGGGTCCTCTCATTGTTTGCATCATCATCGCCCAATATTTAGTATTATGTACATATATATATATACATATATATATATATATATGTATATATACATTTATATATATATGTATGTATACATTTATACATATATATATATATATATATATATATATATATATATATATATATATATACATATATATATATATATATATATATATATATATATATATATATATATATATATATATATATATATATATGTATATATATATGTATATATATATATGTATGTATATATATATATACACATATAGATATACATATCTATACATATATATACATATATATACACACACACACATATATATATATATATATGTATACATATATGTATATATATGAATATGTATATATATTTGTATATATCTATACATATATATACATATATATACATATATGTGTATATATGCATATATATATGTGTGTGTATATACATATATATATTTATATACATATATATATATACATATATATGTATATATATGCATATATATATATATTTATATATATGTATGTGTATGTGTACTTTGTTAAAATTCGAGTGTAAGTAAATGTATCTATATCCTTGAATTTAACTTTATGTATATGAGGCTATCTTCTCTCTTTCTCTCCCACCTGAACGCTAAATTTATTTAGACCATTTGAACTCCTAAAGAACACTTAATAAATATATTAATTACAGACATCAAAATAGCATGTGACGCCATATTTTTATTATAGCCACCACTGTCAGTCATGAGCTATAATTTTTTATTTTTAATTAAAATTTTTTGCCTTCGAAAGGTTGCAATATTAAAAACACTTTCTTTTACAGGAATATAACAAAATCGAGAGTAAACTATTCTCGCTTTTTATTTCTCACATTATAATCAAATTCAATTTATTTAAATGTTTTTCTTAAAACAAAACTTCATGTTCAACCTAGGCCAGTGCTATGCAAGATGTGAAATGAATTATCAGATAAAATGAATTATAAGTGTACAAAAATTTGGCACTTATTTCGAAGAATTGGCATGCCAACTAAACTTCCATTGAAGCAATCTGTTTGATTCAACTTTCATTATACTATAATTTTTTTAATTAACATTGACTGCATAATTAGAAGACGATTTGTTTATACCCTCATGTGTAAGTCACTTGGTGTACTTCTTGGTTTTTTTACTTTGTATTCTGGGAATACCCGAATTTTATAATCACTTTTTATTTATTTCGTTGTACTTCAATTTGAACATGGCATTTTCTTCCTTCAGTGTAATTGTATTTTGTATTAAACTGTTCAATCCGTTGGTTACAATAAACTATTTCAATAAAATTTTAAAAGTTGGTGTTGAAATTAAAGTTTTTTTTAATTCGATGGTGAAATTTGCAGTATAATTTGTGTTGATGGTACCTTTTTACTATTAAGAAGGTAACACTGTAAAAATCGTAGATTACTAATGGGAATTAACTAAACAATGCTATATTAACAAAAAAAACTGTATTATAATTACTTCTCAAGGGATGGCCAAACTTACTCACGTACTTTTAATTCTCGGATAATATATGACGACCCTTTCTTCTTTGCTTCTCGTTTTTTCAATCCCGCACATGCGCATGCTGTACGTAGGCGTGCTGTATGTCGTGTAGCTCTCGTTTATATTTAGGTATTAACCTGTGATCAAATGTATAGTGGTTGTTTATTTCTTTTAGTCCCAAAGACTTAATATTATTTGGGTTGCGTTGTGTAGATATTTTAAGTTTAAATCCAACCACAGGCTCTGAGAGACAACAGATATAAAGTAAAAATAAACTAATACGCTAAATTAAGAAAGACTAAAAATAGCTTTAAAGTAAAAATAAGTCAATTTATTACAATTATATATACATACATTATTAATATACAAGATTCAGATTAAGTTTCATACGATTTACTATTAATATAATCAGAATAGGTGCCATACCAATTAAAATATGATAATAATACTTTTCTACCACTTAGCAGTCTCTATGTATATAGGAGAGATAACCCAATCTCAATTTCAAATATGTATAATAATGCGTACCTTTGTGGATCTTTTGGGTGTGCCAAGGCTGTACTCTGGGGAGCTCTTGTAGATACCTTTCGATTGACGTGATGATAATGTGGACTCCGTATCACCGCTGGTATGGGGCCTTCTAATATAACTCGGGGTGATACTGAAAAGCGGATGAGCTGGAAACTTCTGGTCGTTGAGAGATGTCGAGGTGTTCCTTGGGCCCAACTCCTTTGATCCCCGTACTCTGTCCTCGAGTCTTGAACACTGACAGTCGGACTTGTCTCCTCGACTCGACTGCTCTGCTCCCTTCGATTCGACTCCACTCTCCAACCTCTCCTTCTTTCTTTCTAGACCTTTCTTCTTTTATATCAATTTCATCTTTGTCCCCTCTTCCTCCAGTTCGTCGAATCGGGATAGTTGTAAGAATTTTATTGGTCTTCTTAACCCCGCCTTGAGACCGCCAACTTGGAGAAACCTTGCCCCTTCAAATTGGGCACTAACCCTTATGGACTCATAAATAACTCCACAAAAGTACATTCTAATTTAGTGTCATGTACGGAGACGTGATTCTAATCTGGGACTGGGATCAGAACCCCGAACGATAGTACCACACACGACGAAAAAGGCCGTTGAAATAATTTTTATTGTTCTCTCCCCTTTACAAACGATGTGATGAGATCAGATTTAGATCCCAAGCATTTTACTTCTCGAAGTAATTAATCAATTATATTACTAATCTAAATCGCCTCATCACACTGTATGACTTATAAAATGAATTTTTACTGTACACTAGTTTGAATTTTTTTTTGTAATAAAAATGAATTGTCTTTGCTTTATAAATATGTTATATGAATTTCATTATTGTTTTTATTGCACGATTTTTGAAGAAAATGTTTAGCTTAAAAGATTTTTTTTAAATTGGGGAATACATCCCCAAATTTATCATATGTCGCATGTCTTTTTACATGATTTAATTAACCCGGGTTTCTAAAGAACGTGTAAAAATCATGTAAACAAATTGGGTTCATTAGTTCAAAAGCATTTAAAAATCAGTTGTTTACAATTTTATTTTATATTATTAATCACTGGTTACTAAATTACCAAATAACTAACCTATTTTTTCAAGCTGTAAAATGCAATAAGAAAATTTATTTATTGAAATCGGCCGAATACCGTAACTTGAATATCCATTACAGTGTCATGTCCTGTGATAGGATAGGTAGAATATAGATTTTATTAATGACAGTGATCGTCTGATGGTATGAAAGAATATCTGCCCATAGTTTGAAAGACAGAAATACAAATCGCAGTATACAACAAACGTTTTGGACTTGTATGTCTGAGATCCTCGAAGAACCAAGACTTAAAAACAGTATTACTAAACGAGTGGGACTAGTTGCCCCCAGGAATTCCTAAATTGCCTTGTTTCCAGTATGAAATCTTGGAGTGAGAGTCTGTATATTTGTAAGAGGGGACCACCTTTACAAAACACGAAGAAATGATACAATATAAGACAGGCAGAAAAACCTTATCGTCATCTCCGATAACTTTTTGCCGTTTTACTGAGGCGTGCTATTTTTTTATAAGTGAGCTCATAATCCTGTAAAATCTCTTTTTCGTCAATTAAATGCTCAATATTTTACTAGAAATATAAAAATATTACAACATTTAACATTTATTAGAAGTATATGGAAATAACATGCACAACTGGAAAGCGATGGTGGTTTTCAATTGTAAGCATCCATGTATGCTTGTAATTTTCTCCACTGGAGGTGTCCGATGGGAATTACAGTTAGTTGCGGTTTCCTGACACTCATATTAACTCATCCTTTTGTTCAATTATGAAAGCAGTATTTCATTCCTTTCGACTCCTGTAAGTGTTAGGGGAAAAATTTATGTGCCTTAGGTAACAATGGTGGCATTGAGAGTTGGCTCTATTGAGATTTTACGTCATATACACTGTTAATTGCAATCAAAAGTGCACAACGAAATGTTGCAACAGTCCTGTCTAGAAAATATGATATTTCACTGTGTGTTCTGGACGAATTATTCGACGTTCATGCACAAAAAGGTTTCACACCGTCAAGCATTCTGTGTTTATTCCGTACTTCCACAGTCCTAAATACAAAATTTCAACATTCTACAGCTAATTGTTTTTGAATTATGCTCAAAAGTGTTGATATCCGTTATATTCATGTTGATTGCAGTAAAAAAGTGAGGAGAACTGCTAGATGTTATAACAATTCCAAATACAATATTTCAACATTTTACAGCATTCAACATTTTTGGTTTATGCGAGAATATGTACTTTACATACTTACAGACGCCACGATGAAACAAACCAAAATGTATTAAGATAGTCAGAATAAATATTTATAACGTTTCAAAGTTAATGTTGTCTTGTAAGTACAGACGTATGCTTAAACTAATCAAAGTGGATTCAGGTATAGTCAGAATGGATAATTCCATTGAAATCTGAAGACCGAATATTTTTGAGATTACATTACTTCTTACACTTTGTAGAAGGAAGTAAACTCCTTATAAGGTAAGTCTTCCTTTCATTCTTCATTTTAGAGGACATAAAAACCTCTTGGGGTGGCAGGCCAAGCCTATGAGTCTTCTGCTTGGTCCCTGCTTCTAAATTCCGAGGACCCACTTGAGCAAGAAGTCGTACTTTACCCTTGAGATGCTCATTAAAACGAAAGGAGCACCATTTTGCCTTAATACGAGTAGCTTATAGCTAAATCTTGCTTGGTTTCACCAAGGGGCATAACACAACAACAACATAGGTGATGAAAACTTAATCCAAGGAAAAGAACATCATATTAGTTAATTTTGCATAGGGAGATTTCTGTTTGGAACCATTTACAATAGTAGTACTGTAATTATGAATATAAGTGCTGTTGAAAGAAATCGAGAGAGGGCGTCGAAGAAAACAAGATTCTGCAACTAAACTTTTGTTTTCGGAACTTATGACAACTCAATTTTTCTGTTTACTTTTTGTTTGGATTCTGTTAGTCCATGAAAAGAAGGCTGGCAACAAATATCTTTAAACCTATTCAAATCATTTTAATTTATTGAATAAATTGTGTGTTGAATTTTCAAACGTGTTATTATTTGTGACGTCATGCACACATTCACTATAAGAGAATGTGCGCATGACGTCAGGTGCAGCAAAAATTGCAGCTCAACTTCCTCGTTGGCAAAAACATTTGAATTTCCTACGGATTGTGCTTGTTACTGGGGTTTTAATTTTGTCGATTATCTGAAAATGGTAACAAGCTGTTGTGCGTAAGGCTGTATTAAGCTTTTCAAAAAAGGTGAGAATATTGGATTTTATTGCTTTCCTAAAGATTCTACATTGCGAATGCTTTGGATAAAAGCTTTGAAAAGGCAAGACTGGACTCCAAGTTTTTCTTCGAGAATTTGCGGCAAACATTTTCAGAATGGTAATAAAACGTTAACCTTACTGTAATATAATAGATTATATAAAATTGTTATGCTTTAAGAATTTTTTTATTATTACTGGGGGGTGGGGCAGTGATTCTCCTTAGCAGTGCTACGGCGCAGCTCTGGGGATGAGCCTCAGGGTGTTGTACTACGGTATCTCACCTAGGACAGCTATCAGCCTCCTCGTGCTACTAGATTTCCTAAGCCAATGATAGCTTCTGAATCAAGGGGTATACCTCCTTAGGTATACTCGGGTGTCACGAACCCGGGGTTTCCTGAGTGATCCTTCTCTTCAGACTTCCCTGGTAGTCAAGAAACTTACTTTGTAGTATGTTCCTTACTGGGGTCGTCAACATTATTCTCGAACCATGACGGAACTCTTGTAGGCCAGTAACACCTTGTGGTGTGGTGGTTGCCTTACTGGCAATAATAGTTATATAAAATCGTTATTCTCTAAGAATTTTTTTTATTATTACTAAGTTTTTTTCATATTTCTAATTATATTCTATGCTTTTGGGACATGTACTGTACCTATAAATGTAATTATTTTTTGTCCTTAAAATGATGAGATTTTGCACATTTTTATTAGATTCTTATTTACGTATTAGTTTATTGTTCCTGTTAACATAATCAAAGTAGTTACACTTTGATTATGATACTTAAGAGTACTGTGTAAAGAGTTTTATTTAAAAATATATATATATAATTTTGTAAGTGCCAAAAAAATCTATTTTTAATTACTTGGCCAGTTTCTGATGTTTCCTTCCCCTTCCCTTAAATAAAATTTAGTTTTATTGTATACGTGATCCATATCGAAGCTCATAAGATACAATGAAAACAAGCAATGTTTTGCCAACGAAAAGTTGAGTTGTAGTCATCACTCGTATTTGTTTACAAACATGCACTTTCTCTATGCTGTATGAATTAAGTTTTCATTTAGCTTTTGTTTAGCTTTAATCAAGATTAACGATTCATAATAATGTCTTATTTTATATTATGATGAATTTGAAGTCACTTTAAAAATCGCAGACAGTTTTGTTTAGTTTAAATTTGTATTCACAACGTAAAATTAGATTTGTTTATTTGTTCTTGCAAAACAAATATCGAATGACATTGTTTACATAGCAAAATTTCAGTACGAACCATTCACAGCGATTATAAGAAATCTATTCTGCCTTGCAGAAATTCCCCACATTATTCTATATTCTCAGCCGTGCAAACGCGCCTTAGCTAAGCAGATTTATTATATCATTTCTGCACTGACACAACCTATACATATGCCCAAAACACCTGCGCCATTCGAGCCCTTTTACGATGGATACTTGAATATGTAAGAACGATTTAAAACCATTTTTAAGGAAAATAGAATAAATTCGGAAGGGAGAATTTAAAAATACATCGCCTTTAAAAAGAATAAATGTTCACAAAAACCCGGCTTTCGAAAGCTTTTTAATAGAAATTTTTTTTTTTGTTCTTAATGTATTATTGATGTTTTGTAACAGCTCATTCGTATATTTCTATTTATAGAAAACTCTCTTGTAAATTTTGTAAATTTTTAATATCCTTTGCGATTTTATATTCAAATTCGATTAAAGAAAATCTTACGGGACTATTGAGCATTCAAATAATCGATAGCTACTCTTACATTAGCTGTAGTTCAACTCAAGGGTTACCAGACCAGAAAAGAACAGAATTATTTGGCGCGTGAGGCTGCTACGGACGTGCATTTAATTTAATACCTATTTAATCCACTAATCCTCTGGTGCACAAATCATGTATTACAATCCCTCTGGGGGTTCCAAAAATATAGGGCTTTTCTTCAGTAAGTCTCATATATTATTAAAATAGTGTAATAAATTTATATTATCTATAAAAATCGAATGTGGACACGTCATGACTTCTGTCAACGCCTCGCACGTCCTCGGCTGCACTTTCTGAAGTCTACACGCCTCGTTCTATACCTGCCCGTCTATTTTTACTGGAGCAGGTATCTTGGGTTCGATTAAAGCCTATGTGCCCGACGATAAGGTCTGCAGCTACTAAACTCATGACTAAACATTTATTATTAAGAAGATTTGTTAAAACATATATACACTCCAAATCATACTCAAAACAGGGCTCAAATAAGACCGAGGACAAAAACAAATTGTGCCGAGCGGAAAACACCTCCCTCGGTCTCAGCTCCTTTCACAAGAATGTCCGTTCTCCGTCGATCCAAGCGGGCATCCCTGCTCTCCTCTTCGCAAGGGGCCGGGGTGGAATCCCCCCCAGTCAAGCTTTCTCCTCCACGGAAAAATGTCCTTTTCTGCAGCTGGCGAGGGCGGGGGTGGCATCCATCGCCCCCCTCCTGTTGAACCTCCCCCCGGAACAGGGCTTGCCAACCCCCTCTCGGGGTGTCCGTCTTCGGCCGCCGAAACAAAAAACAGGGACCCATGTAACACCAGCTCGAGTCTTGAGTCTAGTATTACAACTTCCTTATGCACCTAATCAATTATACGCAGTGTTTTATTTTGTTTGTCAACTGTTATTTACACTTCTCTTCAAAATTCTAATTTTATATGGTTTCTCGAGGCAATGCTTTTGTCTGAATAAAGTTCCAGTACTGCAATCTGATGGCGAACTGCAGTGTTGTATCTGCTATATTGAGATTTTTTGTTATACAGATATTTTATCTTTACTACATACCAGAAGATGTAGTAATGAGCCTAAAACGTAACCCTGGTTCGGATCCGACTTCTTAATTGGGGAAACTTAGAAGGTATTTTGTAATAGAATCCAAAGCGACCTTGATTCAGGCCCCACCTTTTTGGAGGAACGAGGCGTACAGCGAAAAACCGAGGAGACCAGTTACGGTCCATCCTTATTAGAGGAGAGAGATCCGGAGGGAATCCATGGACTCTAACGCAATTCTGCATTGTCCCTGGAGCCTGGAAGGGGATATGGAAGAGAAGGTAGAACTGCGAATGAACTCTAGCTCTGCTTGTTCTCGTATAACCAGGACATGGCCATCCTCCTAAACGCATCCCCTTTATAACTCGTCAGACTTGCTCAGGATAGGTTAATGGTCGCTGTCTACACCTAGACTTTCCCAACTTTCCCAACTGTGGTGTAGCTTTGGTTGTCTCAATGAAGATCAGGTCCTCCAGATCTGACATTTTGGGTCTGCACTTGTTTCCGACGAACGGAAATTCGTTTCTGAAGTAATTCAACCTGAGGGGCTTGTACCTCTTTCAACCTTCGATGGACGTATGAGTGACAGGACATCTAGTTGTGTTATCGGGGTGGTCCTGTGAGGCACGGATCCCAGGCCCCTTGTGGATGTGTCTTCTGTTAAAGTCGAGGCTTCTGTTAGAGACGAAGTAAAAATTACATTACAATCCCAAAACAATAGAGTTTTGTAAACAGTCCCTTAACAGGGTAAGTATACTTGAACAAATATTGACAAATAGAAAGAAAAAATAATAATCCATAGACAATAAATAAAAATTAATAATATAATTAACCCTCTAAGCGGTTCGCACGTACAATTCCGCCAATTTTAGACCTCCAAAATTGTTCTGAAAATTGATGTATTGTATATTTCTGCCAGTGCTTTCCCCCATGGAGTTTTGAGGTAGCAGAGTCAGGTCGATTGTTTAGGAACTGCAGCTCTCTTTGACTGACATTTATTGATTGATGCACCCCTACTTCCTAAGGCACAAAGACGCTGATAGCTTTTCATGGCCTTGACAATCTCTATTTCGAAGTATTTCGTTTGCGGTATCAGATGTATCTCTAATTGCACCACTTAAATATCTTGGATGAATTCGTACAAAAAATATATAAATAATTCTCTCAAAGAATATTTTTATTTGTTCTTTTAGAATCCATTATTTCTTATTAGACGATCTCCGAGACTTGATGAGCTTTATGTGTATTAAAAATTAACAATCTCTAATGTCTATTTATATATCTATTTATAACCGGAAGTAAAGGGACAATAACGAGGGTGGGTTTCCCGTATTCCAATCTAGTCGACAAAGGGTGAAGTAAAAAATCATAGAACGCTTTGATCACTGACACAATAAAACTTAACGTATCTTTCGGAGACTATTTTTCCTCGGAGTGTTACACTAGGAGGATTAAAATATAATTAAAAAATGATAGTTTATTATTGGGGATGATCACCTATATTTACTAGTGAATCGATTTCTAGCACCAGCTCTGTTAATGCTAATTTCAGAAGATACAGCAAAGAAAAATTGTGTACATTGAGTTTTTGAATGAATTCCATACAAGAAAAAACACTATAAAGCAATGAAATATTTAACTTTTCTTGCAAAATCCTTCGCGGTTAGCCAGTTGGAATCTTTTCGTCTACACTTTTTCGTACAGAGGATTCATTCAGTGGATTATAAGTCATAGTGTACTTTTTGTGTCAAAATATTCAAAATACATTATTATTGTATGAGAAGAAGAAAGAGTGTGTGTGTGTGCGGGGGAGATGAATATTATGGTTGAAAATACCCGATGAATATTATGATTAAAAATTGAGTCTCAAATAATGAAAGGTTTACAAAATCTGAATTAAAAAGACATAGCACCTTTTGCGACACGAATCCTTTATCACAATAGCTATTTTTCGATTTATTATAATAGCGAATGCTTTGCTCTTTTTAGAATAAATTTCTTGCAAGTTCTTTAATAACACTCTGGCTTTAAAAAAAAAAGAATTAAGTCTTTTCAGTAGTATACTTTTTTAAATAATATAAAAAATGTACTCAGATTGAAAGCAAAATGAATTCCCTTACCTGCAAGATCATTTTAGAAATTAAACTTTTTATATCAAACTGAAGTAAAATATCTTTTTTATTCTGTAAACATAAAACTTTAAAGGTATCTCACATTTTGAAATTAAAAGCGTTAAGATATTTTTAAAGTATCCTCTATAGTGCTATGAAAATAATACAATTGAATTTCACAAAATAAAAATGACAATTAACTTCTATTTGAAATAAAAATTGTGCATTTTAAATATTTTTACACATTTTGAATATAGTGTTACATTTTTAAATAGCATTATTTGTGAATTTTAAATGTAAGAATAAGCATGTGAAAATATTTTATTCTTACACTTATAGTTTATTTTTACATTTAAAGTGTGTTTTAAACGTAAGAATAAACATTCTTTTGTACATTTTATATATAGCATTACATTTTGAAACAATGCTATTTGTAAATAAAAATAAACATGAGAAAATCAGAAATCAAATTAGAAAAATATATTTAAGAAAAATAATTAAAGCTCTTTTAAGTTTAATTAGTTTACAATTACATAAAAGAGTGTTATTAAAAATAAAACAGCTATTATATTTCAAAACAATTAAATTTTGAATATTATCACGCAACAATATCAGCATATTAAATTATACAGAACTCCAAAAAAATTTTTTTGTTTTGGTGCCTAAGATTTTAAAACTGGATTTAGCTATGTTTGGGGCGCTGATTCTAAATATGAAATCAGTTTTTCTCTATCAGCTCTACTTTTTTAGATAAGCGTTTTTTATTGTGCAGTACTACAGGAAATGTGAACCACATAGCTCCGGGAAAATCCACCAGATAGGCTAAACATCCGTAATGTAAGTGACTTTCAACCCTTCGACTACAGTTGAAATCCTTTTAAATTGAGTAAACATTTTTAAATAATAAATTAAACACTTTTTTAGTTTAATTTAGTTTAAGATTTGTCGTCGTGTAGGGTACATAGAAATTAGCCTTGTGTAATATTTAAGTTTAGGAAAGAGATGTTTTAAAGTTAACCTAAAACGTACTATGCTGTACATTGTTGTACTTGTATCGATAAGTAGAAATAAAATGAGTTCAAGTTGAAGAAGTTGTGCAAATCATCTAGTGAGGAACAATGTGAAATATTTCACCAGGATATTAAAATTATGGAGGTCCGCTATCAAGGAAGATAGGCACGATGGCTGATTAATGGAGTTTTAAAGGGACAGTACATTTAAAGGACTTCAAGATTGTCACGAAAAAGAAGCTTCTGAAGTGTTCAGTAACTAAACTTCATCTCACTTTAATAAAATACTATTGGGGAAGGCATACGAGCCTATTTACACTAGTTTCTAGGTAAATTATTAAATATTTAATTGTATTAATAAATTTTTATCCTATATATTATTGCTATAAGATAAAACTTAATTTTTTCATCATTATACTAAATATTTGAGACAGGATATAGTTGATTTCTTCGTTTCCTTTCTCCCTCTATCTTTGAACGCAATAATATTTGTGTAATATATTAATAATATAGAAATAAATTAATAATTATTATATTTGAATAAGATATTAATAATATTATAATATATTAATAATATATTTCCATGTTTAGTTTATTTTATTTGATTTATAGATTAAACTTGTAATTGTATAACGTATGTTTTACCGAAATGGTAAATCTCAGAAATACGAGCTGCTAGGCAAAATCTAATGCTATATTTGAATTCAGGGCATCAAATTCATATAAAATCAGCTCTGAATACCCAGGCACCAAAACCACTATTGACCTGTGTTATTCTAGAATTAATATTGACAAATGGCAAGAAAAAAACACGAAATGTAATGAGGTGATTTATATTTCTTCAAATATAATTAAAATTCTAATTAAATTACTAAAACAAACATTTTGAGATCTAAATCGGACCTAATCACATTTTAAAAATTTTATTGATGCCTGATTTGAAATAAGTTTGAATAGATGTTTTATTAAGGCAATAACTGTTGAGAGGTTGATCCCAGACTGATATAGGATTGTCGCCGAGGTTAAAGTAAAAGAAGAAAGAGTCATCGAGTACTTATTTATAGATACCTAGGGGTCAAGTTTGTGGTGACCAATGATATCTAAATCGGACCTCATCAAATTTTAAAATTTTAGGGATACCTGATTTGAAATAAGTATAAATTTATGTTTTATTAAGGCAGTAACGGTTGAGAAGTTGATCCCAGACTGAGATGGAAATGTCGCAGAGGTTATTAAAGTAAAAGAGGAAAGAGTCATTGTGTACTTATTTATGAATACCTAGCGGCCAAGTTTGTGGTGAAAAATGATATCTAAATCGGACCTCATCAAATTAAAAAATTTAAGGGAAACCTGATTTGAAATAAGTATGAATAGATATTTTATTGAGATAATAGCGGTTGAGAGGTTGATCCCAGACTGATATGGGAATGTCGCCTAGGTTAAAGTAAAAGAAGAAAGAGTCGTTGTGCATTTATTTATGGATACCTAGGGGCCAAGTTTGTGGAGAATAATGATATCTCTATCGGACCTCATCAAATTTAAAAATTTTAGGGATACTTGATTTGAAATAAGTATGAATAGATGTTTTATTGAGGCAATAATGGTTGAGAGATTGATCCCAGACAGAGATGGAAATGTCGCCGAGGTTAAAGTAAAAGAAGAAAGAGTCATTGTGTACTTATTTATGGATACCTAGGGGCCAAGTTTGTGGTGACCAATGTAATCTAAATTGGACTTCATCAAATTTAAAAATTTTAGGGATACCTGATTTGAAATAAGTATGAATATGTGTTTTATTAAGGCAGTAACGGTTGAGAAGTTGATCCCAGACTGAGATGGGAATGTCGCCGAGGTTAAAGTAAAAGAAGAAAGAGTCATTGTGTACTTATTTATGGATACCTAGGGGCCAAGTTGTGGTAACCAATGATATCTAAATCAGGCCTCATCAAATTTTAAAATTTTAGGGATACCTGATTTGAAATAAGTATAAATCTATGTTTTATTAAGGCAGTAACGGTTGAGAAGTTGATCCCAGACTGAGATGGGAATGTCACAGAGGTTAAAGTAAAAGAAGAAAGATTCATTGTGTACTTATTTATGGATACCTAGGGGCCAAGTTTAAAGTGACCAATGAGACCTAAATCGGACCTCATCAAATTTTAAAAATTTTAGCGTGACTTGATTTGAAATAAATATGAATAGCCCCTCTAGGTATAATCAAACCTAGAAGGGCTAAAAACGTGGGAGGTGCAGAAGGCGATACCTCCAGGCGACCTTCATCAAATCAGAAGTCAAGGGGTCTCGGTCAGCGAACAAAATAATCCTACAGGTTCCTATTGGTCAAGTGTGCGAGAGAGGAGTATCAGGAAATAGGAGATAAAGACAGAAAAAAAGATTTAAAATACTTAGAGAAAGAGGATACAACTTGTAGATAGGGCTGAAGAAAATCTGTAGATGGACGATGAGTCAGACCCGGTCAACCGCTTCTAGAAAAATGCTCGAATGCCATGTAGCTCTCTTTAAAATAATTCTCCTTGTTGTGCGATGCCTCATCATAACATCTCTTCTTGCCTCTGAAGATCTCATCCCCTTTCTAAACGACCCGTTCTGGAATTCAGTTGCTTTTTTGTATTATGAATTATTTCGGGTCCTTGCTAATATATATATATATATATATGTGTGTGTGTGTGTGTGTGTGTGTGTGTGTGTGTGTGTGTGTGTGTGTGTGTGTGTAGCAATTTAGTGCCACGCATCCTCGCAAGGTCGCTTTACCCGCAGTGTCATCAATCTGAGGAACTTCATCAAGACAAAGCTAGCAGTCACACATCAAAATCCACTGTATATTTCTTAAAAGAAATGGAACAAAACACCAATATCAAGGCCATACCCTTCACTGATATCCCTACTAAATCTCCCCATGTATCACCTATGGATTTTTGTGCTTTCTGACTTTTAAAATCTGCATTATCCAAACGTCGTCCCACAACCCTTACTGGACTCAGGAAAGCTGTTCAGGAGGAATGGGATAGAATAACTCTTCTAACACTTCAAAAGGCATTATTATCCTGGAAATTACGATGTCAAAAGATAGTTCATAATATCAAACAGAACATTTCAAACACAAGAATTTTATGTAATTTAGTTTTGTTAATACAATATACATCGTCTAAAAAATGTGTGAACAGCCTCTGTAATTAATAGTTTTAGTGTTAAAATATTTAAAATACATTATTATTGCACGAAAGAAAGAATAGGGTTTCCCGATGATTATGAAAATTGAGTATTGGGTTTCAAATACTGAAAAGTTGAGAAACGCTGGATTAAAAGGACACAGTATCTTTCGAGATACGAAATCTTTAGTATAAGTCATTTTTTGATCCACAATAAAAAGAATGTTCTGTTCCTTTTAGAATGTATTTGTTACAAGTTCTTTAATAAATATAAATATTGAAATAAATATTTCAATAGTGTTTGTTCTAGCTTTAAAAAAATAATGTAATCTTTTCATTGATACATCTTAAAAAATAACATACAAAATGTACACCAAATAAAGATAAATTGAAATTTACTTAAATGAAAGATAATTTTTTAAATATGTTTGTTAAAAATTAAATTTTTATGTCAAATTGAAGTAATGTTTTTTCTATTCTGTAAACCTAAAACTTAAAACGTATCTCACATTTTTAAACTTAAAAAGTCTTTAGAACACCAAAAAGTATTCTTTATGGAGATATAAAATTAAATGTTCTGCTCATATTAATATAATTGAGATTCACATAATAAAAAAGATAACTAGCTTCTATTTGATATAAAAAATAACAACCGTAAAAAGCGACTAGTTTAATCAAATAACCAAAAAATTGCTCTTTTCGAGACTCAAACTGATGATCAAATAAACTTAAAATATGTAATAAAAAAAGTTTTCAGAAAATAAAATGAGAAAAAAAGTTTGTTGTCATTTTAATGTAGTTGATGTTATTTCGTTTTATTAGACACAGTGTTGTAGCGAAGTTATTAGTGAAGCTTTATTAGATACAGTGTTGTTTGGTTTGGAGCGCTATGGTCTACTGCTTTGCAACACGAAGGCTAATGAAATCGGGATCCACTGCTTAAAGCCGATTCCGAACGGCTGTGAACATCCATGCCTGCAGTGGGATTCGAATCCATGAATTCCGGTACCGAAGAGAAACGCTGTACCATTCGGCCACCGTTTAGTCAGTACCGTAGCGAGAGATTAGGGTAAATCTATCCAGGGTCTATCATGCCCCGGATGCCCCATGCAAATGGTTGCAAAATGGTATATTCTGTATTTATTAAACCAGTAATAAAATAAATAAACAAAATACCTTCACATATACATCTCAGTCTATAAAGATCATTGACAAATTGGATTGATACTGTACAGTACGGTATACCGGGTGGTCTAAAAGAAACATCCCCTGTTTATGAGTCCCTAGTGGCCAAACCGTTCAACCAATCGAAATGAAAGTTTAGATATAATTATTTGAATGTATGGGGTCCAGATTGTAATGATTTAAGACATTAAATTTCTTACAGTTAAATTTCTCACAGTGACAAAATTTCGAAATTTTCAAATGGCAATACCCACTTTTCCAGTGTGCAAATTGTCAGAGCATGGAAAAACCTTAAATAACGTTGGAACGAAACATCTATGACGTAAATTGGCTGCGTAAAACATTTGGAAAGAAGAGCATCGTAAACAACTAATCACAATAAAAGGGAAGATGTATTGATGTAATTTGCATAATTCACTGGGATAGGCAGTAGAAGCACCAATTACAGAACACTCTTGCAAAGCACTGCTTGTGGTATAAGCAGTGTGGGAACATTATTTCTTTATGTTCGTGCTAATCCGTATCGTTTCGTGCAAAGAAAATGACACTTTGAGGGAAACAACCAGGTGAATTGCTCTTTTTTGCATTGATGTACTTTGCATAATTCACTGGGATAGGCAGTAGAAGCACCAATTGCAGAACACCCTTGCAAAGCACTGCTTGTGGTATAAGCAGTGTGGGAAGATTATTTCTTTATCTTCGTGCTAATCTGTATCGTTTCGTGCGAAAAAGATGACATTTTGAGGGAAACAACGAGATGAATTGCTTTTTTTTTTGCATTGATGTACTTTGCATAATTCACTGGGATAGGCAGTAGAAGCACCAATACAGAACACTCTTGCAAAACACTGCTTGTGGTATAAGCAGTGTGGGAAGATTATTTCATTATGTTCGTGCTATTTCGTATCGTTTCGTGCGAAGAAGATGACACTTTGAGGGAAACAACCGGGTGAATTACTCTTTTTTTTTCTTTTTGAAAATGTTTTACGCCGCCAATTTGAGTCATACGTGTCCCGTTCCAACGCCATTTAAGGTTTTTCCATGCTCCGATCAATTTACACGCGAAAAAAAAGGGGTGTTGACATTTTAAAATTTCGAAATTTTGTCCCTGTAACTGTAATTGTAATAGTTCTATTGTTTAAAATCATCATAATCTGGACCCCATACAGTCAAATAACTATATCTAAACTTTCATTTCGATTGGTTGAACGGTTCGGCTACTAAGGACTCATATATAGGGGAAGTTTCTTTTAGACTGCCCGGTAGTATGAAAAAAACAATAAATAGTGCAATAGAGGCTCAGAAAAGTGTTTAATTAACAAGATATTCTTAAACTGGTAACAAAATAAATAAATAAATAAAGTTCCTTCAGAAGCCCCGCAAATGATAAATTTCATACTTTGGGTACATTAGATTGATACTACACAGCACAGCACAGTACGGAAAAAAAATAAATCATTCAATAGAGGTACGTAAAAGCGTTAAATTAATGAAATATTCTTGAACTGTTAACAAAATAAATAAGTACATAAAATTTTTTCTTACACGCAAGTGATAAATTTCGACTTTTAAATATATATTATACAACTTATCTACTTGAAATTATGATTTTTTTTTTCTAAATATATAAGCTTATCATAATTTAAAACGATTTATTTGAGTTTTATTTAAAAGAAAAACAATATATTTCTAATAAATATATACGTTTAATAGGTGGAAAAATTCTTTTTGTCTCGGGCGACGTAATTGCTACAGCTCGCGCTGCTGAACTACTGTTACAAAATGTCGGTGATTTTGCAATTTTCTACATGGATTCCTGCACGTACTTCCCAATTAAAATGTATGAGTTTCCAATGTATTTCGCCAAATTGCGTTTCATCGTTGAGGTTACATAAAAGGATTTTCTTTCTTTTAATTGCAGATCTCCATCCCTATGTAGTCCTTATCGCCAGAAGAGAAATTATGAACGATAATGAAAGACAACTAATGACTGATTTCAGAAGTGATGCGCTTGACTTCGTAATGATAATGCCCTAATGATAGAGATATAGTAAAGATGTTAATATCAGGACTTGATTATTACGCAGGTTACATGCCCTGAGTACAAAAATTTATACAGTATGATGTTTTTGAAAAATTATATTCAGCATCACCATTTTATTGAACCATATATATACACTCAAGAGCCAAAACATTATGACCACCCCTACATTTTGCAATGAACTCGCCTGGATGACTTGAAAGACACGTGATCAGGAAGTGGTATTTAACTGCTGCTGGAAAATCCGAAGAATCATTCTTTCACTTACATCTGTGTGCGATGGGAAAGGCTGTGGATCTAAGCAATTTTGATAGAAGCAAATTGTAATGGCTCGAAGGCTCGGAACAAGTATTTCCGAAAGTGCACGTCTCTTGGGTTGTTCGCGATTTACAGTTGTTAGTACTTATGCAAAGTGGATAAATTACATTGAAACCAGCAGTAGACGACATGGTGTTGGACGTCCACACGCTATCAAAGAAAAAGGTCGCCGGAGACTGTCTCGCATGGTGAAGCAAAATACAAGCCAGACAGTGGCTCATCTGATAACCCAATACAATGCAGGGCCCAATACAATGCAGTAGAATAGTATCGGAGCATACTGTTCAGCGGACACTGTTGGATATGGGGCTACGCAGCAAACGTACCACTCGTGTGCCTTTACTGACCAAGCGTCATCGCCAACTGCGCCTACGCTGGGCCCGGGAACATCGAGACTGGTCCATGGATCAGTGGGAGAGAGATGCCTGGTGAGATGAATCACAGTTTGTCATTCATCACGCCGATGGCCGTGTCACGATACGCCGTCTTCCAGGCGAACAACTGCTCCCTCAATGTATAGTAGGTCATACACAGGCCGGTGGTGGCGGTATTATGCTTTGGGGGACGTTCTCTTGGGTGTCTCTGGGACCCGTGGTTGTGGTAGAGCAGACCATGATTACTACAGTGTATCTGAACCTCATTGCGGACAAGTTGCACCCTTACATGGCCTCTGTTTTTCCTGTTGGAAATGAAATGTTCCAACAGGACAACGCCCCGTGTCACAAAGCTAAAATTGTGTTGGAGTGGTTCCAGAAACGTGATGCTGAATTCCAGTCAATGTCCTGACCACCTAACTCACCGGATCTCAATCCGATAGAACACATCAGAGTTCAAAGTCCACCAAATCGCAATATCTCGGATTTGCGTAACCGTTGCTTAAACATCTGGTACAATCTGTCTCCGGACATCTACCAAGAACTTGTAGCATCCATGCCAAGGCGGGTTGAAGCTGTGTTGCGCACCAAAGGCGGGCCAACTAGTTATTGACAGGTGGTCATAGTAGTGGTCATAGTAGTCTTGAGTGTATATATGTGTGTGGGGGTATATATATATATATATATATATATATATATATATATATATATAGCATATATACACGAAAGTTACACGAAAATTGATCGGAAAAGTTTTTACGGATTTCCTTATATCGTTTGTGAAAATATATTCATTCATTTTGATTTTTTGGATGCGATGTAATGTTTTATTCTTGTGTATATTTTGTAACGAAAAATCGTATTTTTTGACCGATTTTCGTAGGATCGTAATTACTTGCTAAAGTCGTAGAAACTGCGATTTTTTCGTAGCAGTCAGCAGGTCTTCTTATGAAATTAATCCCTATTTTGATTAATTGCTCGGGCTTATTGGGCAGTAAGAGAATCTAAGGGATTTGGAGTAGTAGCTTCATTAAAAAAAAAGTAATGTCCAACGTTGTGGAGCTTTAAGTTTATTGAGGCTGAAATAGAACATCTCTACATGGCAAGAATTTTGCATCGAATGCTCACAAATACACACTCTTTATACAAATGTCGAACCCAACAGCAAGCGAATGACGTGATTTCATTGCCACGAGACATCGATTATTTAGCATTTGAGAGTCGAGAATGAACTTTTTATCATTTGAGTTTACTCGCTGGCATCGTAGCAGTTTGGAATCGGCTTTAAGCAGTACCTACGGGTCTCTTTCACCCTCGTGAGCAAAAAAATAGACCGTAGTGCTTCAAACTATACCCAGTCTAACATACTCATATACACATGTATAACTTACTGGATGAAGTACCAGCATTACCCGGGCTTTATCCAAAGGAAATAAGTTTCAGTTAGGGAAGGAGGTTATTTTTTTCTTCGATATATCTGATGGACAGTGATTTTGGGGAACTCTTCTCAGGTAACTTAGGTAAATTTCATTCTTACTATCTTTTCTTAGCAAATTTAAACTGCTTTATCTCCGTGTTTGTTTCTCACGCTTTAAAAATGTTAAGGCTTATGGTACAAGTGTTGAATTTTCTTACTCAGATTTTCCATTATGCACTGAATAAAACAGTGCATGGGATTACAATAAATAGTTCATTTCCTTTTTATATACAAATATATAGAAGACTCTCAAATTTTGTTATTTTTCTCTGCATCATTTAAAGTTTTTTTTTAATTTTTTATTTTTATAAAATATAACTTTACAGACATTTGAATATCCTGGCACAGTTTTGCTTACAAAAGCTTTAATAGACGAAAAAAAGCCATGGAGCAAAAAATATTAATGTTTAAAAAAATATCATGATGTTACAAAACTTTAAAGATTTTTTAAATGTTTAATATTGTGAAGACCCCCTTTTTCCAGAACTAACAACCGAAGTCAGCTTATTTGAAGCCTCCTGTTCCGACCAGCTACAATAACGCGGAGACAGAGTGTCTGGGTTGGTGACAGTTCAGTTCAATAGGTGTTATGCCCTGATCGGTTGCTAGTAATGACCCCCGGAGGATTGCTTGGAGAAACTGCAATCGGGACAGCCAACGAATGAGGATTCAGCTAAAAAAAACTAGCTGTAACCTTAGCTGGAGTTCTCAAGTAACTGGGATCTTAACGGACCAAAAAACGGTTGGCGGGACCGTAATTGACCCCCAGGTATAAAAAGCCTAGAATTTTTTGACTCGAGAATTTTCGAGATTTTTTTACGTAGGTGCTTTGACCTCGTGGAAGCTTTCGCGTCTTAATAGTAGCAACACTGCTGTAAAAGCACTACGCAAACAAAACCAAAAAATGTCATGTATACCAAACGTGAGCTACATACCTACCTTACTTCTTAGCAAAAAGACTTGTCTCTCCTATGTCATGCGCATGCAGAGTGACTCGAAGAACTGATCCTTGTATTAGATTGCGGTCTAAGTAAATGTTGTCAGGATGTTTTCAAAACAAAATCAACGAAGTCGGATTAAAACTGGATGTGCCAGAGGTCGTAATCCACGACAATGTCATTTAGGACTTCAAGAATCTTACAGAACTGTAACAAGATGGGTAAAAGCATTCAATGAAGGACGCCAAAATGGAACAGGCATGCATCGGTCAGGTCGTTATAGAGTCAGAGAAGCAGAAGTACATGCTTTTGCCGCACTAATTGACAGTGATTGACGCCAAACGATCCGTGAGCTGACCCGATAGACAGGATTTGAGCACAGGACTGTGCTGCACATTCTGAAAGAAGGCCTGGGCATGAAAAAAATTGTTTCACGATGGGTTCCACATCATTTGACGGAAATACACAAATGGCTACGATACTATGCTGCTCGAACCCACCTGGAACGCTATAAGCACGAAGGAGAGGTTTTTTTTACGCCATATCATTACGCTGATTGAGACTTGGGCCAGATCTAAGCCCTTGTGACTTTGACTTAATTCCTAAAATGATGGAACCACTACGTGGCATTCGCTTCAGATCTGTTCCAGAGATTCTTGCGTCAATAGACCAGTCCATTCGAACTATTAACTGAACAGGCACTGGTACAAGTGTTTTGAGACTTCCACATCGTTGGCAACGGATTATACACAATGCTGGCGACTATATTGAATAAATGTAAAACATTGTGCCACGAATCACTTTTGTATTCCCTGTAGATAAATAGTTGCCACTATTAAATTCCATCCCTTGTATTTTGAATTTTTTGTTACCACTTTAGTGTAAGATATTGTTTATAATTCTTATGATTGCAATAAAATAAAGAAACATTAAGAATCGTTATACTTTAAAAAAAATGCACCCTCCAGCAATTTCCTGTTTGTCATATGTGCCCAGTAGGGGAATAAGGTTAAGAACCTTTGGTCTACAACATAGGTTTCTTATGGGGGTGGTATCCCCCCTCCAAATGGACACTGAAGCTTACCATGGAGCTTTTGTGGGTTGAAAGGCATATGGGGGGGTTAGGCAGTCAAGTGGGAAAGCGGGGTGGCCAGTAGAAATATTATTATAAAAATATACGTCATGTCTGTAAAATCAATAAATTAATTTAATAAAAAAATATAATCAATACCTTAATAGGATAAAAGAATATAATCAATGAATCAATCGAATAAAAAAATATAATCGATAAATCAAACGAATAATATTGTATTTATCATGTTAAATAAAATAATTTTTTCAATTATAAATTTCACCAATTCCACCACGGAAATTTTAATTGCATTTCTTTCATCGTATTTGACAGAATGTCCACTCAGTGCAGAAGGTAGTTGACTATAAGAATCTAACTGAACGTGGAATTTTCCGGATGATGTTAATGAAAATGGAACCTGGCATTGACAAACTGTCAAAACTCCCTCAGTCTCAACCACATGACCATTTTTTAAAGACTCCTTATTGATTTTAAGCTTATTTTAATTTTTAATAAGCCATTTTTTACTACATTTGATTGCCGTTTTAATTAAGATCTACTTTATGATTCTTAACTGACAGGCAGATAAAATAGATATGAATACTGTGCAATAACAATTTAATATTTGATATAATGAACTATTGCAGAAGAAGAAGTGTTCGAACGTTTTCTACTTGTAAAAGAGACTGGGGTTCAGACAAGGTTAAGAACCTGTGGTCGACAGTTTTGTTCCGATCACGATGAATTTTGCACTTTAGACATCTTGAAGAGATGAAGCTCACGTTAAATTTATCACTCTGCATTAAATTTTACTTAGAGATTAATTAGCGAAGATATTAATTAAATATTTAAGAACGTTTATTTTTTCACCCTTCAAAATGTACTTTTCCAGTGAAGCTAGTGGAAACGACAATCAGGATGTGTGCTAAGAGTTTCGAACATTATAAATTTTCTACCTGTTCGTTCTAGAAGGTGTTAGATTAAAAATAGACTGAATCGTGTAGCCCAATTATTTCTTTGTCGTACTAAATGATAGTAACGATTTTTACGAATTTATTCTCTTTTTTCGGAAGGTCGATTTTGAAATATTTTTACAAATCAAATTTTAATTCGACCTGTGCATCATCGCAATCTTTCTATTTGGTATAATGTTACATTGTTGAAAAGTCCAAAATTGCCTCCCCCAAAAAATGTAATTAAAAATACATGCTTCCATATTTTTTACGAGTTTAAAAAAATCAAAAATCTACTTAAACATTTAATAACTGTCATCCGAATAACACGATTCTTTTTTTCGAACGTGTGTATGCAAAAGAGATTTTTTTTAGTAAAGCCAATTCAATTAGATTCAATTCAGTTTACAACCCATCAAACCTTTTAGCTGATGGACACTACCATTGCACTCTGCTGAATACTTAATCCAGCATTAAAAGGAATTCAATTCGTATGCATAGGACAAATAGAATTAAGAAAACGAGAATTAACAAAAGTCTCAAACTGGATCATATAGCTGGAGAATACAACCAAGCAGACATTGCCACTAGGGGTCTTCTGAAAGCTTTAGATGTTTTTCTTCAGAGATCAAAGACAGTCATCATGTCTGTCTTTGATATCCATTTCACTCATTTCATATTTTCCATTTTTTAAAATCCTTTTCACACTTGAATGAAAATCTACCGAATGTGCTGTTAGAGAACTGAAAGAAAGATTTTAAACTTATCTGATGTTTTCTTTTATAAAGAAAATTTTAAAATCTGTTAATGGGATCTTTTCAAAAATGAGTTGTAAACTCTTACTATTCTTGCAGTAGACTTAAACGAACAAAATTGTATTCAAAAGGTTTGAAGAATCATTTCAAAATACTCCTTTGGACTATCATTTTTTTTTTCTCTATCGCAGTAATATAGTATAGCATTATTTCTGTGGTCTTTTTCACCTCAGCCAATTACTATTAACCGGTTTTCAAATACATTTAAATGCATTAATACATCTAACCGTAAATTTTTCCTCACTAAAGAAGTAATAGACAGTTAACGCCTGTAAAATTTGTTCATTTAACCTATGGCCATGTCAGAAATGATATATAAGAGACTGCCATACGAGGAGGTAGTGTAAGGGTATAAGCATCGAAATCGAAACATTTTAGGGTTGACATTTCAAGCTTAATCTTAGTGAGAACAGCTACAGAAATTAATCTCTGGTTAACCAAATGTGATGGGGCTAATTTTATTGAAATGAGATCTTAAATATGAGCTCTAAATAATCATGAAATGTTATAGCATTTAAAGTTCGTATTAAGTTTCATCTAAATCTGAATGGTGTATTTACGCTTCCCAAAATCATTTTTTTTTTTTTGTTTCCAAATACCTGATAGTATGTTTCAAAAGCAGAATACCATTTTTTAAAAAAACTATATATTCGTTTATACAAAGTAATTAATTTCTTCGATAAAATTAAGAGGAAAAATAAATCACGTTCCTTAGAATCAATATAAATTTTCTTGTTTTACATGAATTAAAAAATTGACAATCAAGATTATTCAACTATTACAAAGAAAGGATCGTAATTTTCTCTATTTGTCAATATTCGGGCATATGTGAGTCGAATTATTAATGTAAAATGTAATATAAATGTTAATAAACGATTTAAGGAATTACAAAAGTATGGATTATAATCCGATATTTCTTAGTTCCCGATACACGTTGAGCCCTTACAAACGCAATTTGCAGCACTTTTGACTCTGATAAAACTTAAAAATTTCAAGTATAGGCTGAATGCCTTCAGACATTCAGAATCAGCTTCAAGCAGTAGGTCCGAGTCCCGTTAGCCCTCTTTGTAGCATAAAAGTAAACAGTAACAATCCAAACGAAACTTCACATATGCTTTATTAGAATTTTTTACTTATGAAAAAATAAGCTATATTTATTAAATAATCGTCAGAAAATTATTTTGTTCCAGCAAAAGTTTCTAAAATAACTGCTCTGTTTTACAAAGGGAAAAACAAATATTGCGAGGTATAGCGTGAAATTTCAATTATTTAATATTCGAAATTAGATTTTTTTTTTCTAGTTGGACTTGTGTGAAATAAGTTTTATCGTCTTTCTGTAAAACAGCAGAATTTTCATCAAGAATTGAAACGGAATCTCGATAAGGCCCTCCAGCCCACTCGGTTTTAATGATTGCCGACGGGTATAACTTCGGATAGGAAGAGCTCTAAAAATGTCGCTCGCGTGCACCGTTAATGTAGCCAATCGCGTTCCAGAAAGATCTGAGGGCAAACTGCAGAGGCGCTGCTGTCGTTTTGTTTTGCAGTTTTGATATGATACGTTCGCTGATGTTAAAGTTTGTATGTGGATAATTGCGAAATTTGTGAATTTAGTCGGTCTTTTCTGACGCGGAAGTCGCTGACTTTGCGATCGTGAATTAAAATTTGTTCGTGTTCTTCATGTGCCTAAGTTTCTATATTAATAATGAATAATATCATTTTATTTAATTTATCAATATATTACGTCTTCTCTGCTTTTCATACCTGTTACAGGTGAGATTTTTTGCGTTTTTCCTTCTCTGTAAGATACTTATTTTTTTCCTTATCACTTTTTGACCTAATGTATATTTTTCACTGCTATATTAAATAAGTGTTTTTAACACAGATAATGATTTTGTTTCTTTTTAGTCTCTTGTCCTCTAAAATTTAATTTTTTAAGAAAAATACAGGAAAGGTCATACGTGAGCAGGAATTTCTCCAAACCTTTAGGTTAATCTCCTTTCTACTAAGTAAGCTGCTAAAATGTAAACACTGTTGTACGATAAGATAAACAACATGTGTTTTTGCTGAATTTTAAAAGTTCGATATCCAAGTGATTGTTCCAAACAATTCGGAAATTAATAATTTTAAAATTAATTTCTTTAAAAATATGACAGTGATGACTAGAGCTAAAATAGAATTGTGCGTGTTATTTTTGATCGAAATGCTACTTCAGAGATCTTGTGTTCATTTTAGATTAATGTAAAATTTTTTAGCTATAATAGTAATTACCAAAAGAGAGAAATTATGTAAGATAATTTTATAATTTTTTGGAATAATTGATTCTTTAGTGTTTGTCGCATGTTTTAACTTTGTGTGTGTGTGTATTTATGTAAATTTAAAAGATACAGAATTCTAGAAACAATTTGTAGAAAAATGTTTTATAATCTAGCCGTATAAATGTAATGTAAATATTTGTAAAATTATAAACAGTTAGTATAAAATTATGTATCATATAATTAAGATTTATTAGATTCTGCTAGTCACATATAGCATTTTAAATACTGAATTTATGTTATATATTTGCATGAACACCTGTTTATTTGAGCTAGATTGGTGTGTAAATAAGTTAATAAATTAGTTTTTTTTATGTAATATGTAATTTTATATCTTTCATGCAAAAAGTTTAAAATAAAATATATAAATGCAAATTTTTTCATTCATTAATAAAGCTATCAGTGCTGTTTAATAATAGGTATCCTTTAATTGCTTGTTAAGAATTTTCTATCCATTTAAAATTAATAAATTTTTAAATTAAAGGGAGAGACACCCCAGCCTTTTTTAATTAATTAACATCATTTTTAAAAAAATGTTTTCTGTTTTTAATTAGCTTTAACTAGTGTATTTAGGAAAGCCCTTCTGACTTTGTTTCTAAGAATTTACCTTGCATATATTTTATTACATATGTACTAAAATAAGTTAACTTAACATTTCTACCTCTCAATAATTGCTTTTTTTTTTTTTTTTTTTTTTTTTTTGTAATCAAACTTTTTCAGTGCCATATTAATGCCTGTGGTGAATATTTTTTTCTACATAGATTTGGAACTACTTTGAGCAATTCTGATATTTATGTTTATATTTAGTAAAGTGTTCATCCCCTCTTTTTTATTTATTTATTTATTTTTTTGAGTGAAAATGGGAATGTAAAGGAATGGGGAACCAGATATTGACCTTGAAGAGAAAAACAAGTGCAATCAAATTCAAAAGTGGATATATATATATATATATATATATATTTTTTTTTATAATAATCTTACTTTTTCACTTAATCAAATAAAAAAAACCTTAAGAGTTGTTTTATTTCAATATCTAGTATTTATTTTAATGATGATTAAATTTGTTATAAAGATAGGTTTAGCTGTAATTTTAAATAGGTTAGGTTATAACTATTACTTTAGTTTTACAAACTCACAAGAGTATGTACTATGATAATTTACAGCATATGATCAAATATTAAATATTTTTCTGCAATAAATACTACATACTTTAATTTTCACCTTTTTTTTCCTGTATAATTTTACTATTCAAGTTTGTCAGTTATTTTTCATCTTGAAATCCGGATTCAGTTTACTTATAAATTTTTCAAATTTACAAATATGTAAAATTAAAAAATAAAATAAGATTATAGGCAGTTTTTATTATAGCTTTTTTTAAAAGGTATCTTAATATCACTTAAATTTATGCATAAACAATCCAAGATAATAGATCTGTAGATTATTTCAGCTTAAGTATATTGATAAAAGCATTACAAACTTTTAAACTTACAAAATATCTTTCTCTTTTTTTTTTCCAGATTTAATTGATTTCACATATTATCTAACTAACTCTGATGTATTTTAAAGTGGTAAGCATTATTTAATTTTTTTATGTTCTACAAATTTTAAATATAGTAATGGATAATTTTATAAATAATTTATATTCTGGCTGTAAGAACAGTCTGATTAATATGACTTTTTGACCACCATCTTGAAATATTTTTGTTTTTCTTTGATGTACTTCAAAAACAAGTTTTATATTTATCTATACTTATCTGTTTGTGTGTATATATATATATATATATATATACACTATGAGGAGAAATGTGCAATAAGAGTAATTGTATAAATTCTTAAAAACTCTTTATGAAAGCTTTATTTATTTTATGAGATGCTGACATTACTATCGCAATCACATTATATATCTATTAATAGAAAAAATAGAAGTAAATGTATATTTAATAAATGCAATTTTGCATAATTACATACAAATGCTTTTGTTTATAAATATAAAAAAAAAATAATTTTTTATTTTGTTCGTACAATATCTTTCTGCTATAAGAATGTCACAAGTAACTAATATAACACAAAAATTTTGCTGTAAAATACTTTTTTTTCTTCATGTAATTGACACGTTTAATGATTCTAATTGCTATTGTTATGTTAATTATAATATTAATTATATTGTTATATTAATTTTAAATTTGCTTTTTAATAGTTGTTGTATCTAAATTATATATGTGCATTAAAAATGCAATTTAGCTTCATTAAAAACCAATTTATAGTTCTTATAATACCATTTATTTTAGATTTTCTTAACTATTCATCAAAGTATATTCGTATATGAAGGAAAAATTATTTGATATTTATTAAGTATAAGTGACTTGATCCTCCCCTTAAAACACTTTATAGAAATTCCCGTCCTTTTATTATTTGTATAATTTATGTAAATTATGCTATCTGATTGATTTCTCAACTTTGATTTCATTCAGATATTTTAGAACTGTTCTTTAGAAAAGTTCAGGAATCAATTCATTAAGTAATTGCATTCCGATAAACTAAAGACGTATCCCCTTCTATTATTACATCTTAATTAATTTCAATTTATATTTTGTTTTGAAATTCAGTGCATTTGATCTTCAGATTCTTTACTACATGACAGAGGTTTTTAATGATAATAGTATATTTTTCATACCTGCATGACTTTTTGATATATTTAATATCTGATAAGTGCCCCTTATCACTTAATAAGTATTTTTTTATATTTATTGAATCTTAAATTGAAAAATTTCCATTTTTCCTATATATACCTTTTTTTAACCATATTTCTTTGACATCATTACTTTATTATTTATACATAATAAAGGTAGCTAAATATTTTCATTTGTAGAATAACCTTAGCAAATGTGTATTTTTTACAAGTATGAAACATATTCTAGATTTCTTTATGAAATAATTCACCACAGATAAAGATGAAGGATTAATATTATTTTCTGCAAAATGTTTTATAATGCTGTAAAATGTTACAATTTGTTGCCAGAAAAGATTGTTAAAGAGTTGGTTTACAGGAGCTAAATTTTTATAAAGTTATGTATATAATCAAATTCATATTTGAAAGTTTATATAATATCCATCTATGCAATATTTATAGTTTTTAAATTTGACTTGTATTATATTATTTATTTGTGATTTAAGTTTTACTTTAAATTATAAATTTGTAATATGGATAATATATGCAGCTATATGAATTTGCCAATCTCATGGATGATCATATTCTAGATTTTCTTATGAAATATTGACCAAAGATAATGATGAAGGATTAATATTATTTTATGCATAATGTTTTATAATACTCTAAAATGTTAACAATTTGTTATGAGTAAAGATTTGTTAAAGAGTTGGTTTAAAGGAGCTAAATTTTTATAAAGTTAAGTATATAATCAAATTCATATTTGAAAGGTTATATAATATCCATCTATGCAGTATTTATAGTTTTTAAAATATATTATATTATTACTTGTATTATATTACTTATTTGTGATTTAAGTTTTATTTTAAATTATAAATTTGTAATATGGATAATATATGCAGCTATATGAATTGTCAATCTCATGGATGAAAAGGATGAGATTCGGAGGTAAGTTGTTTTTAATTTAATGTTTATTTAAATGCTATGCTTTCTACTGATGTTTTTTAATAAAGAAAATTAACTAGGTGACCTGTGTCAAAGCCACAGTAGGCCAACAGATGAGTTTACTCATAAAGGATTGTGTACCATACTGACATCACAAGATAAATAATATAAGATGGAAAAATGTAAGATTGTTAAATTTCCACTCAAAGATGTTTTTTTATTATTTTCATCTATCAGTCATACTTTTTTATTATTGATTACTTAACATGCATGCTTTAAGTGATTAAAAATGCATTTATTTGTACTGCATGTTCTGTGTTTGGCAAAATGAATATAAGCCATACATATTTTCATTTTTTTTGGTGTTGAAAAATATTGACTTCCCTTGCTTGTTTTCATTCTTATATATATATATATATATATATATATATATATATATATATATATATATATATATATATATATATATATATATATATATATATATTTATATGTATATATATTTATATGTATATATATATATATATTTACATGTATATATATATATTTATATATATATATTTATATATATATATATTTATATATATATATATATTATATATATATATATATATTTATATATATATATATATTTATATATATATATATATATATATATATATATATATATATATATATATATTTATATATATATATATATTTATATATATATATATTTATATATATATATATATATATTTATATATATATATATATATATATATATATATATATATATATATATATATATATATTTATATATATATATATATATATATATATATATATATATATATATATATATATATATATATATATATATATATTTATATATATATATAATTATGACACTTTAAGAAATGTTGTAGTTTCAACCATGTTAATGTTCTTTTATGAAGGTTTAGATATGATTAGTAAAATGATAAAATCTCTCAAGCTTAATTTTAAAAAGTATTAATTTTATTTCTCTTGTTAACCTTTATATAAGCATTTATATTTAATTCAAATGATAATTATAGATATAAAACATTTTAATGCATTTTTTATGTGAAAAGATTAGATTATTTATTATATTATTAAACTTATCCAGTTGCTCTATTAGTTTAATCCTTGCAAGTTTTAAATATATGTTAACCACCAAAAGTATGTCCTCCTTATTACAACTGAAATCCTTCACCTTACTGTTATACTTTCATGTTAAACTAATTCAATTGCAACATTTGAATGTGCTTAAATGTCCTGTTCGGAAATTTTGAAATATTATGGGAGTTCATGCTCAAGATCTAAACTTAGACTTATGAGATTTAAGTTTTTTCATATTTCTTTTCAATAAGTTTTCTTGTAACACAATATTCTCGTAATCTTTTTTCTGTAGAGTCAATCAAACTTATGCAACCTCTTCGTTTTGTAGTTTTTTTAAAAGTAAGATTAGTCATTTGTGTTTTTAGTTTCAAATTTTGTTGTGGGCTGAAATTTTTTAGACTCAACTTTTTAACTTCTTCATTTTCTGAAATTATCTATGATTAGATAAACAGTGTTATCTTTTACTATGTACAGTGTTGCTTTGTAGGTTTTGATAATAAATTACTTTGAGGAATTATAGTAACTTGATAAATTTTCTTTAACACACAAGTTTGAATGTAACAGATAGCTGTAATAAAAGTTGCTACATCATTTTTGTTTTCTTAAAATTGGCAGGAAAAAATAACTCATAGTAAAAAATTTAGACCCTTGCCATTAGTTTTCTCTTTATGTAATAAACACTAAATTATTTTAATCTCAGTGTTTATTATATTATATTTTATTTTTATTTAGTTTTTGAGAAGCCTTCAAATGTATAATTATTGTGTATTCAGTTTAAATGAAGATATTAGCAACAGTTTTGCAGCGAACTATAATTTTATTTGCAATATTTAAACTGAAAAAAAAATATAATTCATTTTGTCTTATAAGCTCTTTAGATTCACTCAATTATCTCTAAGTGCACTTATATCGCATATCTTTTACAGATTTTTATGGAAATTAAATTTGTTATTTTTATATAAATTATTTGTTAATGCAAATTGATAAATCTTCTGGAAATTTAAAAAATATTTATTTTCTTCTTCAGTTAAAATTTCATAAAGACTTGTTCATGAACACTGAAAATGTCCTTGGACAAAATTTGCAGCTTTATAAAATCCCCCCCCCTTTTTTTTTAATTCCTGGAAAAAAAATTCTAAATTAAAAGGTATTTTCAAAATTTAATTAAAAAGAATTTGCAGTGTTGTGAGTAATATGTGAAAGTTTTATATAATGATGTTTAAGAACGAGGGGAATTTTTATTATTATATTCCCCTCTGTAGGTACATGTCCAGGTACAAGACTGAAAAAATGTAAGTAGAACTTTTACTTATCTTTTTTTTACAGATTAATATGATACGTGTTTCACATTGTAGGCTTTTGCACAGAATGTTCGTATAATCTTCAACTAATTTTTCTACCATCGAAGTTTGCTTTTCAAAGTGCGTACTTTAGACTTAGATATTTACATTTGTAGTGCAGCTCTTGACTAAAATTGTCCCATGCATTATTTCTTTTATTATACTATATTTTATTGCGTGGAGGTGAGTCATCATTTATTCCCTTTTTGGAGGAGGTAATATCTATGTTAATGTTAACCATATTTTCTTATTAATTCTAGTCAGCATTTCTGTCATAAATCTTTGCTAAAGATGTTTAAGCTTGCAAACTTCTTCAGAAATTTTACTTAAATAATATATTTTATTTATGTGTAAAATTAAAAAATTTCTTCTCACTTTTAAATTAGTTCATATTATCCTATTAATGTATTTTATAAAAGAGTGAGTGACAAAAACATGTTTCTTTGTTTTAAAAGCTTTATACTGTGATACTGTTTAATTAAAAGCAAATTTTTAATGGATTGCTTTGAAAGTCTAAAAAATGAAAAGAATATAAAATGCATGTAATTCAAATATAAATTATTTCTCTTAAAATATTGTAACTTCTATATTTGCTCTTATTATTTTTTTTCGGAGGTGGACTTTAAGAATAACTTAAATGGACTTTTATAATGAGAAATTCGCTAAAGTACATTTTGAAGATGTACCAGTAACTTGTGTTTACTTTTTTTAAAGTAAATTTATATTTATTGGTAGAAATAAAATTGATTTGGTAGGTCTTATTTTAGGGTTTTGTATTATTTATTGTTTAATAGATATTTAAAAAAATCATTAGTAATAAAACAGTTAAAATTCGAGGATTTATGCTATTCTGTTCTAGAACAATATCTTATTTAACAGTGGGTCATTTATGTTTATTACCCATTTAACTAATTTTTCCTACTGCAACAAGTACTGCTTAAAGCCGATTCAGAATGACTGTGGACATTCATGGCAGTAGTAGACAGCAGTACTTGCAACCAACCTTTAATCAAGTAATCTTCAAATCTTTGGATTTGATCAGTACAAGTGTATTGCGGTAAAGTAAAATTTAAAGGATATAACTGTATAACAAAGGTTAGAAAGATATTTTTGAATGCCTACATTCATGTACCATATTTTTCTGTGTAGTATTATTTCCATGTGTAGATTTTTCTATGTGGAATTTATTTTTGACTTCAAGTGTTTAGCATAACTCCTATTTCTTGTGGAATGTTTTCATTAGTTTATCTGCACGAAACATCTGTAAAAGAACTCTGCATATACTCAGACACATCCATTAGAAATTAAACTTATGAAGAATAGTGGTGGTACAGCAATCATTATGCAGTAAGTTTTCTTGTTATATGTCCCATTCAAAGGTTCAAGTTGGAGTTCAAAGATTCATTTATTATATGTGAAGAATTTCCTATTTTGAGTAAAAATTGGGTATGGAAAGTTGAAACTCCTCATAAAGGTTGAATTTCTTCTGTATGATTATATCTACTTAAAAATAAAAAATAAGATGAGTGTTTGAGATTTGTATTACTTGGTGATGGGAGTTGTTGGAGTATATTAGTAATTCTAGTTTAACTCCAAGCTATTGTTTTAGTACTATAGGATAAGGATTTTCTTAAAGGGCTAAAAAGCAGCAGATGTTTCTGCTTCTAGAGATTCTACAAAACAGCATTTGATGTTTCCCTGGAAGAATATTAAAGTATGTTCTGTGCTAAAAAAATTTAAATTTCATATTATTTATATTTCATATTGGTTCCTTATTATTATTTGTTTGGTTTCTTATATGTAAGTATTTAAATCAAAAAAAGATGTAGAGAATTTCTTTGGGAAATTTAATTACCTTGTAAAGCTGTAGTATATGTGTAGATATATTAGTTTATAATACAAAACAGTATGTTCAGCATTAATTACAATTTGGCTTTGTAATTGATTATACTGAGGATTAACTTTAAAATTTTTAAATTGAGATTTTTTTGTTTTGTTTTGAGTTGAATTGTTTTTTCTTTAATACAAAATAAAAAAAGGAATTTATTTCACATTTATATATGTATTGAACTTCAATGTACAAAAATCTTATGTGTTAATTTCTGACTTCTTATATCATGTTGTTGCTTATATGGATCCTATCCAAAGAATTATTTTTGAATGTTTAGCAGAAAAATCTTTGAGAAGGGGAAGATAAGAGAAAACAAAAGAGAAAAAGAAAGGATTATATTATGTGCATCCCCAGAAAATGAAAAGTATGAATGTATAGTTATAACAACTTCATCTTAATTTGTGATGGTTGTATACTATGGTGCATTTAAATTGTTTTATTTGATTACCTAAACTGATCTATAATTTTTAATATCTTATGAGGGTTATATTTTTTTAAGTTCATTTATATTAAATTGATTTTAAATTTTAAAAAGTTAAAGATTTAATATAAATAATAAACATGTATTAATATTTTAATGAAAAAGATATTTTTGTTTTTATCAAGATAGATTCATTATCACTGATTATTAACAGGTGATAATTGTACTAACAAAAATAATTTATACAAATTATTAATTTATATAAAGCTTAAAATATTTAATACTTAGCTACCCACTTCAGTGTAATAATAATAGAGTTTTTTAAAAAAATGAAAATATCAAATACAGGGAGAAAATGCATAAAAGTGAACCAAAACTTTTTGACTTTGTTTACTTCTAACCTTTTCTTTTCACATTTTCGCTTTTATATTTTCTGTGCCATATTCACATATACTCATGTAAAGCATAAATATTTTTTATATAGCTTAGCTAATGTGTTAATATCAGTATGTGAAATTATACTTTGCTGTAATATTATAGTAAAATGTTTTATCTTCAGTCTTCACTTGCAAATAATGACTTTAAATGAAAAAAATTTCTGATACTTAAATAACTATGTATTACATAATCATAACTAAGAATTCTAATTTGTTTTATTTTATTTATATTTTTAATTGTTTATTAAATAGTATCTGTATAACTTGAAATATAAACATTTTTCATGTGGTAATAAATGCCTTGAACCACCATTACATGTGATTTATTAATTGCTTGCTTTATTACATTTTTATATCCCAAGAATAGGTTTTCATTTTTTTTATGGTAACACAAAGAAAGTTTATAAAAAACCTTCTTTTGTGTTTTCACCTACTTTGATTAAATGTATTTTATCTTTTCTTTTATCTTAGTCTGATTTCTTAAAAGACAATTTTTTCTCTTTTACCTCTTGAACATAAGAAAGCTTCTTTCAGGAATCATGATATTATTCTATATTTATCTAGTTTATTGTAAGAATATAGTTGCTTTTATAACTTACATCTACTGATATAACTTATGATTGTCCAGTCATTTTAAATTTTGTTCGCTGAAAGATATTCAAAGGATAATCATAAACTTTATGTAAAAATTTAATTCTATACTCTTAATACTTATTACTTATTTTGTAGATTATATTCCTTTAATGTCTTATCAAGATCATTCAGATAATTGTAATAATTCTGATAATGTAATAAGAAGTGACAGTCCAAAATTTGATTAATGAAATTTATTGAAAAATAGGATGATCACATGCTGCATTCTGTATAATGCTCTTATGTGCATCACCTGTTTCATTAATTAAAAGTTACCTATTCATGTTTCCTGGCTTTAATAATCTATTAGTGCAGATAATCGATAGTTTTTATTAAATAATAATTCCTCAAAACATTAAATTTTTTGCATTTATATTTTTTTCTTTCTTTATCTTTAAGTTTTGATCCAATATTTTACATTTTTTCCAACTTGAAGTACAATTTTCATAATAAAAAAGTTTTGAGATATTTCGATAATTTAGTATAATTTTATTATAAAAAATCAGGATCTAATTATAAAATAAATGGATAAATATTTGCATGTAGGACAGTATCTTATATTTAAACTAATAACATTTGCATTTTAGAAAAGGAGTTTTCTTTTTTTTATTGTGTACAAACAGACCTTACAAGTTGTATAAATTAAGTGCAAATTTTAAGCTTCTTTACTTGTAACAAAATATCTTTATAGACCTGAACTCTAAAAAATCAATTTTTAATAAATATTAAAGTTACAGATTGAATAATAAAACATTCCTTTGAAAAAAAAAATTCTGTTTGCAATGAAATAAAATGTTTTTTCATAATCAAAAAGTGCTTTAAGATCTTTTCTATAATTTAGTATAATTTTGTTTAAAAAATAATAAGATTCAATTATAAAATAAATAGATAAATTATTGCTATAACATTTATTAATAACATGAAAGTTTTTTATCATATTTGATTTCTTGTCTCTAATTTCATAATTAATCTATACTGTATAGAGATGTATGTTCCAAGTGTTTTAGTTCCAATGTCATATGACTTTAAAAATATTTTTCTTTGTCTTGCTGTGTATTAGGGAATGCACTTTTAATTTTAGGTTTTCTTTGATTTATGGGGTATTTTTGAAGTTGATTTTTAAGTCTTAGCCTTATAGTCTGTCCTTCAAAACCTATAAGAATGCCTTAATTTAGAAAATGATGTCTTGACTTTGTATTGGACTGATATATTAGACTTTTTCAATTATCAAATTATTGCTTTTATTTGAATGTAATTTTTCTATTTTTTCTTCTTTTCTGTCAGCTTCTCTATCACGTTTTCGACTTATTAGATTTTTTTAAAGTCAATTTAGGTTTATAAATGCTTAGCTACAAATTAGATACTTTAACAATAATTTGGTACAAATATATACATTATTTACAAAATTTTGTATAGATGTAACAAATAAATTAAAATTATTCAAAATAACATAAAAATTCACTTTTACATTTGGTGTATACTTTTATTTAATGTCCAAAATAAAGAGTTATACATTTATGGATGGGTTTATTAAATATAAGAATGTGTTTTTAACACAAGATTTTAGATTAAGTAAAATCAACAGAAACATGACCAATATGTAAAAAGTATGTCAAGAAAGGAAACTTTAAATACTTATAATTGCTTTTGTTCATTAAAAATATTTAGAATTCGATTATTTTAAAACTTTACCAAGGCAATTAAAAATTTTATTTTTTTTACATTGAGCCTTAAAAGTTCTTGATGTTATATATTTTTTGTATAATTATTTTGTCATACTCACTCTTAATTATTATTAGCAGATTTTATATTCCTTAACCATTTTGTGCTGTTATAGTTGATAAGCAAGTATTAAAAATTAGAATATTTTTGATATTTTCAGTTATTAATTAATGCTTCAACACTTCAGTACAGGTGTATCATATGAGTCTCTAAGATAAAGGACATAACCAATTTATTTGCAATATTATCAATAGACAACAATAATTACTGTAGAACGCAGTTATCAAAACAAGTATTATTTATTCTATTTCATTTGACAAAAAGCAGAAAAAAAAACTTAAGCGCATTGGCTTCTCAATGACACATACATGTGACAGTCATCTGGAAAGGGTTAAGGAATTAGTTTAATAAATGAAAAGGATTTTGTACTGTTTAAAATTAATATCAACTTAAAAATTTTCTTTAAGCAATTTATTTTGACATTTATTCTTTATCAAAAATAAATCTTTCAAAAGCTAGAATTTATTATGACTTACTCTGCTACATAGAACACTTCTAAGACATTAAATATTCAGTAAATCATTCTTGATTGTTATGTTGATCTTTGATTACAGTTTCTTTAAAAGATTTAATATTATACAGAGTATAAACTTATTTGGTCCAATTTTATGTTTTATTATTATTATTTATTTGTGTGTAAATCAGATGTAAATAATAGTATTTAAAAATTCTAACAAAACAAATTGCTTTAATTTTAGAGTAACTATTAAAAACTAAAACAAATCTGTACTATTTAAAAGAAATTAATGTCTTTAATTGTTTTTAGACTTTTCCCCATTTTGTTCTATTTTATCTGTTTGTTTTCCTGATATGAATTTTATTCATTATGGTAAAATAGCTCTCTATTTTTAAGATGTATTTTGTACAGAATGTTTATTAATTATTTGCTCACTATTTCAGTAAATCACGTAATCTTAGTGAAAAGAAACGAAGGGATCAATTCAACATGCTTATCAATGAATTGTCATCCATGGTTTGCCCTTCCAGCCGTAAAATGGATAAATCATCCGTTTTACGTGCAACTATAGCTTTTCTAAAAAATCACAGTGGTAAGTTGTGTGTTTCTATATATTTTTTATTATTATAATCAAAACTTGTACCTTTGACTTGAAAAAAATTGTTCTAGTTATTCTTAAAATAAATTATTTATTTCAACCATCTTAACGCAAAAATTCAAACTTACTATGTAAATTTAAATATTTATATACAGAAATACAATAAAAAAAATTAATAAAATTTTCATATGTTATGTAGATTAAAAAAGAAGAAATAACATTTACATAATAATTATTACAGTGATAAAATCAATATGAAAAAGTATAAAATGTTTAAACTTTTTATACATAAAATTCTATTTATTTGTGCTCAATTAATGAAAATAATTATAAATTGATTTAAATATAATTGTTGATCTCTAAAAGTAATTCTATCAACTTAGCATAAAAATATTTTTTTTCTGTTATAAAATAAGTCTATTTCAAATGTTTAAATGTAATTTTCATTTTATAATTTTTGAAAAAAGAATTAGTTTTGAAGAAATACTTTTACAATTCAAACTGCATTTTAATGTAACCATTTTAATCCCAAGATGATCCTAATTGGGTTGTTTTGAAATGAATATAAAATAAAGTGTTAATGGAATGCTGTTAGATATTTAAATCATATAGGATGTAAAATAAATTATTATAAATGTTTTTAACTGATTTATTTTTTATAAAATTAAATAAGATTATTAGAGGTAAAAATAAAAGATTATATGCCAGAATTTAATACTAAGTATTGAAAAAATCAGATAAAATTCTTAATTTAATTTTTTAGAATTGTCAGTGCAATCTCAAAATGTTGAAGTGCGAGAAAACTGGAAGCCACCTTTTCTGTCCAATGAAGAATTCACTCATTTAATGCTTGAGGTAGGATATACTTTTTTTAAATAAAAGGTTTTTAAATTGGAAATTCTTTTTAACTAGAAAGTCAGAAGCAGTCATTTTGACTGCAAATGAATTTCAATCTCTCATATCTCCCTTGTTTATTCTTCAGTTTCTTGTTTGCTGATTGCCTTTTCCTACTTATGTGTTCAGTGTGCATATTGTAAAACACCTTACACAGTCGCACACATTTTGCCATCGTGTTGTTGTCTCAGATCAATGTATATAAAAATTTTTTTTAATTTATCGCCAAATTGTGACACAATCATCAGTGAAACACCACATCCAGGCTTGTTTCACTTTCTTCACTGTACAAGTTTTTATTATGAAATCTAAATTCTCTGATTTTTTACATTAATCTTTATTTTCAATTTTTAATCATTAATTTTCAATTTAACAATTTTTGACTTTCAATTTCTCAATTTTAAATTTTGTTTTTTAATTTTCTTATAATGTAATAATGTATCTTGTATGTATTTGCTATTTTACTATTTCTGTTTGTTTGATTTTTATTTGCTTTTAATGTTTAACTTATTGTTTCTTCTATTTCATCCTCAAAATTCCTTTATCCTGTGTTTTTTTGCTTTTTTATTTGTTACTTTGTTTTTTATTTTCGTCTTGTTTGGTGCAGTTTGTCCTTTCAGGAAATAGCATCACTAAATTCCAACCAACCAACCAACCAACCTACTTATGTGTTAAGATCATATAGATAAAAAATTATTTAGTTTTACTTATTATTATCAAAGTTATAAACATGTATATATTACACCTAAAAAGGATGATTCAATCACTTTAACTGCTGAATAAATATCTTGGTCTGAGTTATATCTTATATTCTATCTTCAGTTCTTTTTGGGCTGAACGATGTCCGATTGGTTAGGGTGCTGGCTTTCAGTACCGGAGTTCGTGGAATTCGAAACCCACATTGGCATGGATGTTTGTAGCTGTTCGGAATCGGCTTTAAGCTGTAGGTCCCAGTCTCATTAGCCCTTGTGTTGCAAAAAGTAGACCGTAGCACTCCAAACCAAACCTCAATTCTTTTTGATGGAAGGAATGTGTAAACAAAAAAAAGTTGGTTTAAAATCAACTTTAACATTTTTTTCTGAAATATTTTAATAAACAATTTTTGATCTATCATAAATTGTATAAACTTTCATTACAAAACAATGGTTTGTGATAGCTTCAAACCACTAGCAAGAAATCAGTATTTGTGGTTTAATTACTCTTTGAAACAATCTGAAAGATTGTATATAAACACGTTGTTGTACCAGAAATTTGAAACATGATTTTTGAATTTGTTTGCTTGTTTATAAAGTGAAAACATAATAGTAGATAAGTAGCTAGGTCCATGTAAATCATTTTATTAAGTATGTTAAGATGTTTAGTTATATTATTTTTCTGACATTCTTATTCTTTTTTTTATTTATATTGTATCTTTTTATAAATTTGCTTAATCATATTTGACAAGAAAATTTAATTCAGCATATCATTAAAGTCTGATATACAAATGCTTATTCCTTTTACTTTATTTTTGATAAGTTTTGTGTAAACAGTAATTTGAAAAAAATAAATTAATAAATTATTTTCATGATGTATTAAAAATATTTTAAAACAATATTTTGAAAATCATACCATCATATAGTCCCATAAAATTTACATATAACTGATTTCATTGCTTTACAGTCCTTTAAATAGAAACTTCCTTGTATTTCAAACTGTCATCCTATATATTTTTTAATTTTCATTAAAACTTTTAGTTTTTAATATTTTGATACGTCTCTTCCTAAAATATTGGTTAGAGAACAAATAGTGTTTAATTTCATTTAATAATTAATAACTTCATGAATTTTAAATCTTCTTAATAAGATATAAAGTAGAGACAGTAAAGTGATGTAATGTAGTAATATTCTGAAATTTACCCATATCATCAGACTTTACAATTTAGAATTTATTCCTAAAATAAAATAGTCTCCTAAAGGAAAAGAGTTATGGTCACCAAACTAGCAGATAAAAAGAATTTTAGTCCTTTTAATGTAACAGTAGATTTATGGTTCTTGTCATTTTGACAGATTCTTACTTCATGAACAAAAAACAAAAACCATTATTTTTATAGTTTTCTAATTTATACGGACAATTATCAATATAATGGTATGAATTCATTTCCCCTTCAGCCCTTTAATTTCAGATTCAGTATGATGTGTTTCTATTTTGCATGGATGCCTATCATTTTTACAGGAAAGTTACATAGTTTGTCATAATAAACTACCCTTCCCCCATAATACTGTTGACTATCCCCTGTAGTGCCAGTTATTCCTTTTAAGAAGGTATATAAGTTCTTGTATACGATCCATATATCTTCTTGCTTTGGGACTTAAATTATCACTCTGTAGTTTCAGTTTCAGGCATTACCTGGGTTTGTGTTTATTATTCTGTATAATCAGAATCCCCTTTGATCTACAATACTACCTCATAGTCTTGATTTAATATTCTTCCAGCCAAATCATGTTACAGAAGGAAAGAAATAAGGCAAATAGTTGAGTACTTAAAATAAATTTTGCTTGCTTATTAAGAAATATGTAACACTTTGTTTTTTCAAAACTACCCAATATTGCATACATCAGTTAAGAAATTTCTGATAATAGTCAAGCTGCTAAACAAGGAGAAGGAGTTTTTGTAATGGTAATATTATTTTAAAATAACTTCACATTTGATTATTATACAGCCATATATCATGGTATGATGGTTTTGATACAGGTTTTCAGTTTTAAATATTTGCATTCTTCAAAGAACTTTGCAATGTTTTTCAGCTTTTAAGAAATATGCAAGTGCTTTTTGTACAGTAAATTCTGTTTATTAACATACAAGAGTGATTGTAGGTCAGATATCCCATTTAATTATAGATTTTTCAACTGTGTTAAATTCAGAATTCCAGGTTTTTTAGGTGTTTTTAAAATTTGAAGCAAGTTTAATGACAGGTACTGTTGAACTTGCTTCTACATTATCACATAAGATGTTATAATTTGATGATATGACATACTTTCCCAGCAGTTAGAGGCCTCTCTGGGGACATGCTTAGTCTTCTGTATCCTGACAAGATTGTGCGATCATAGCAATGCCATTTTCATTTAGGTGATCCTTATATGAAGGAAGTTAGTGAAATTTAGTTTTTATGTAAAAATTTATGACTGACGATATTGTTGTAATGTACTTACAATACTGACACCAGTGTTCATTTACAAAGGGAAAACACAGTAAAACTATAATACAGCATATTTGGACTACAACATTTATTCTGTACAATGTTTACAAATTGCTACATTACTTGATTGCCATATAACATAATCAGCAATTATTTGGATTTTATATTCATCAATACATAATAATTCTTACAATTCTCTGCTGTTATACGCTATCCCTTAATCAAAATATTGAATTACTAACTGAGGCCTAAATAACTGTCATGAATATGTTAAGTTTGTTTACCTCCAGTCATCACAGGAGAGCAAGCAGGGGCTTTCATCATGTTATATGTCAATCCGAGCTTTCGGGTGTACAGGACGTCAGTGCTGGTGTGCAGGCCTTGGGATTTCAATAGCTGGACAAGCTACTCTTGAATCCCGACTTCGACTTCACTTTCTTCACTCTCTTTCCCAACTCATCACCTCGGTTTTAACATCCCTATTTTTTTCTTTGCCAATTGCTTGTTGGTGAAATTTTCCCACATCTGCACCTCCTTTGGACGTGTAGGTGGGCTTATTAAAATAGCCCCTTTTGTGAAAGCTGACATTTTTTAGCCCCTGCCCCCATAACTCACAGTTACATCTCTGTAAGAGCTTGCCCATTACGCTTGTGCCATTCCATGATCTATAGCTCCTTCGCAGGGGTCCCTTAAACTCGAAGTCAACAGCTGCACCTAAATTCTTCTTGGAAATTTCTTTCACAGCTGTGCATGCACATGCTGACCATCATGGGAAAGTACCTTAGTACAGATATATTATAAACTTTTTCTATTGCATTATATTCAGTAGACATATTTTGAATGAAGGTTCCACTTTAGTTGAAATACTAGATGGCCATTTGTTTGTATATATGTTAATATTAAAATATGAAAAATACCCTTATTCATAAAAGAAATATTACAGGCTTTGGATGGTTTTATAATAGTCTTCTCATGCAATGGGCAGATATTGTATTCATCTGAAAGTACAGCTTCTCTTCTTGGATATTTACCAGTAAGTAGAAATTATATATTAAGATTGTTTAACTATATTGCATTTTTTTTGCAATTTTATGTGGTTAAAAGCCTTTTTAGCTGTCATTAAATCATGCATTCCATAAATTTATTTAACAGCTATGCAATAATCTTTAAAAGTGAATTTTTATTCTCTTGTGCCTTTTTCATATGAATATTATCATGAACCAATTACTATCCAGTATTTGAAGCCATACCATTTGGCATACATTTAACATGCCTTTTGTAGGTTTAATGAAATATCCTTTTGAGATGTTATATTTAAATTATGTTGTATACTATTAACAATTTTATTCTCTTAAGATAAAATTTTAACTTTTATACTAGTTACATGCTTATAAATGACTTATTAGTTTTTATTATTAGTAAACAAGCCAGTATAAATGAACTCTTTAGTTTTTATTTTTATTAACTACTTAAATACATATTCAAAATATTATCTGTTACCAGTTTCTTACCAAAAAGTTTTTTAAAGTATACAAGGTCTGTCCAAAAAGAAATGCCATTAACTACAGTTGCTTCACAATAACTTTTGGGCCAGACAATGGATGTAAAGTACATAAGTAATTTTTAAACTTAACTTCTTGGCTTAAAGTCCAACGTGGGGTCCATGGTCTACAGTACCAATCTTGGCTTTTCATGACCAAGTACTCTGGCATATGAAGCATATGTCCCAGTTAAATAATCTACCTCATGTAGAACCCCTAGTGTTAAGCTGCCATGCAAGCTTGATTCTCAGTTTATTTACCCATTGAGGGAATGAAAGTCTGAGTCAACCTTGCCCAGTCCAAGGAATATGTAATTATAGATTAGTTATTTTTACTTCAGACATAAATAAATAAATGGTCAACTTTTATTAACAATGAACACTTAATAAATGAAGTAAAATTCTAAATAATCATTTGAACTTCTGTGCTGGGAATAGATTCCTGGTATGGCACAATTTATTAATAAAGGTTACTAATTTTAATTGTAATCAAGTTCAAATTCAAAATAGCTTCTTATCAATTTGTTTATTATTGATTCTCATTGCTTAAGTTGTCATAGTCTAATAATATAGTCTAAGATGTACATTAAAATAGTAAAAATACTGCTAAAATTTTTTTTATTTAACTTTCAATAATGGATATTTAAGACACTCATTACCTCTTTATCTCAATCAAAAGTTATCCTTCTGTAAGTGTACTTGAAGTAAGTTTGTTATAAAAGAAATTTTAGAATATAAAATTGATACTTAGCATGATTGACTTCTGAATAATGTTTTTATTTCAGGTACCATAATATACTTTTGACTTTATACCAGAACAAACCACTGAGAAAATTCGTAATTTCCTAGACTGTAATTTTTCACATCTCCTTAATCTCCTTTTTCTTCTGTTCAGAAATTTATTTTTCTTTCTAAATTGTAGCTAGTGGTTTTATTACATTTCATGTTGTGGAAAAAAATACATGTGTGTTCAATTAAAGGCAATTATAGACTCTAGTAAATTATTGATTACATGGTATTGTTATCTATTTTAATTTGTGTCCATAATAATTTTCTTTTCATACAATAGTCTGTTTTTATGTAATAAAATTCTAAATCTTTTCAGAGCCGCATATATTCATCAGTATTTGACATTATTCACGAGAAGGACAAATCGTATTTGTATAAATTGATTAGCAGTGCTCCTAATTCTTCCAATAATTCTCTGTCCAAAGGTAAGTAAAACTATCTTGTAAAGGATCATATACTGACTTTGTAGTGAAAAATTAAGTATAATTTTTAAAAATTAAACATTGTAGTTTTATCAAATCACTTTTGTACCCAAGTTCTCTCTGTGGCACATATACTGTTTGGTATAACATCTGAAAGGTTTCAGTTTACTTCTTATTAAATTTTTCTCTTTTTTTTCTTTTAAATTAATGCACACACACACGCACATTATAAAATCATTTTTAATTTCTTACTCTCAGAATTCTGAAAAAAAAAATTGTTTTTGTTTTACAGTCATTCTAAATTAGTTAAATGGAACAGCAAATTCATTGCCTGCATTAGTGATTCTATCTTATTTTTAATTTACAAATTTGATTTCATTTAAATAACTTTAGTACATCTTCACTTTGAAAAGCTGTAGGTAATAAATTAAATGAAATTTCTCTTATTTTATTGATAAGAAGAAAATGTAATGCTAATGCAGTTCACTTATTGTAAGAGCTGTTTTCCACATTTTACGACATCAGGGCTTATTAAACAGGATTTGCTGATTGAAATATATTTCAAAGAGGCATGAGTAAAGCAGGATTGGTAAAAACCTTGATTAAAAAAATGTATTTATTAGATTTTTAAAAATATAAACCAATGTTTTTAATTAAAATTTGACTTTTAACTTTAAAAAATTATTTGTTAACTAAACATTACAAATTTAATTGTTTAAATTATGATTAAAATTAAGTTTTTACTACCCTATATATTTTTGAAAATTGTGCTATGTGTAATATTATTTACATTTGAACTAAATTTTTTTATCACTCTTTTAATAAACTCTTATAAATTTTTCAGATTTTTCTTGATTATTTAAAAAACATAAAATTATCTATTAATAAAGTAAGGAGTATGAAGGAGTAGTTTACCACAAAAAAAATTTAAATCCTTTTAAAAATGGAATATGTGATAAGATTAGGTATGAACATCTATACCAGTAGTAGGATTTGAATTATGAGCTTTTAAACCAAAAGTATGTTCCTTACCTGTTTGTGCTTTTTTTGGCATAATGGTACTGTGAAAGCATGCTGTTAGGTTCTAAGTATATATATTACTTCAAGAATAAATTTGACTCTAATTATAAATATTTATAACTTTGTTTTAATGTGTAGCATTTGTATCTGAGGAACTGAATAATATTCGTTATTATTTTTAAAAATAAATTTTATTCCTAAAATAGGGAATGATAGGTATCATACATGCCCTCAGACACATATATTTTTTAGTAGTTTAACACGTTAATTGCAAAAGAGACAAATGTCAGTTTTTATAAGTGTAGTATTGCTAACATTTTCTTTCTATTTTAGATTCTTATACTTCAATGTGTCTTTATATGAAACGGGGACCAATTCATTCGCAGGGTAATAATTCATATGAATTAGTAAATTTGATTGGCACTTTTTATCACTGGCCATCTAATGTAGAAGGTATGTTTAATTTTGATGTTAGTACAAATATATATTATAATCTTACACCAACTTACAATTAGAACTCTAAACCAGTCTTCTGTATTTATTATTCCAGTTCTTTTTTAAATTAAAATATTATTTATGTTATTTGGAATTTATCCTCTAATTTCTGGTATCTTTTGAGTTTAGTATTTTTATTATTTTTCTGTTAAGAAAACATTACTGAATTTGTTTATTCCAAAATTATTTCCTAATACCATTTTCTTCTTTTCATGAACTGATTAAATTTTAATTTAGTGTACTGGTCGTCATGCAAATCATCATGCAAATGTGTTTATGTAAAATTTTGATAGAAGTATTATATTTTATTGTATATTTTAAAATTATGTCCTGAAATTGTTTTAAATTTTTTAAAAAAGTGTGTCCTGAAATTTGATTTGTAACTAGTAATATTCCTAATCTTCTAATTTGCGCTTTTTAAAAAATTTATTTTATTTTTTTTTATAAGGTTCTAATCCTGCTGGGTTTGATTGTGATAGTAACAGCTGTAGCAGCATTTCTTCTCCTCTGCCTTCCTCGGGAATGGAGTGGCGTTCATGTTTTATAGCAGTTGGTCGGCTCCAAACACCTCATCTACTTAGAGTTGTCAATTTACCTGATGATACAAAAAATGAATTTACTTCCAGGCACAGCCTTGAATGGAAATTCCTGTTTTTAGACCACAGGTGTGTATTACCTTTAATACATGTATTACAGAAATGTACAGTTTAACCCTCTCACTGCATATTTTTTTTTATCAAAATAGGTTCAAAAATTGCGTATTTTTTTTATTACATATTTTAAATCTATATACATTTTAGAGTTAAAATATACAAAAAATTTTTGTAAAAGAGTTTTTAATATAGGTCATAAAAAATAGGTGTTCAAAATAATGAAATTTAAGAATAATGATATAGAAGCTAAATTTTGAAAATTAATCTTGGATAAATTATCATTTATTTTATAAAATACAAACCCAAAATGTACATACTAATTAAAAAATGCAAAAGACTTACAAAACATTTATTAGAAATGAAATCTTGTATGATAAATTTTGAAACAAGGCTCGAGGCAAAGTTACACAATCCTTGCACCAAATTCACGTTTCTTTTCCAAGTTTTTTTAACAATAAACAGCACACTATCTACAAGGCTCTTTCTTGATGTAATTTAGATGTATATGGCTAGCAAAGTGTTGAGCTGTTAGTCTCATGAGTCTGTTACTCTTATGTACTGTTGGTCTCTTTTACTATTATTTGCAACATAACATCATCAAAATAAAATTCAAAATAGTCCAAAATGGTTGCATTATTTGCCATAGTGAAATTTAGTCTGGGATTGCCAAGGAAAGGAAATGAAGCAGGAGCTGGAATATTTTGCATATCAATTTTGCACCACTGTCGAACATTTTGAATAGAAAATAGATTTCCAGAGTCATCACTATCCTCAGAGGAATCCAAGAAATTCTCATCAGTTTTGCTATAACTATCTTCAGTATACTTGAAATCAGAGTCAGAAGTGCTATCAGTGTTGAAAATATTATTAGGAATATAGGTTATATCACTTGCGAGACTCTTCCTGCCAGACATCTTTCAGATATGAAAAGCACACGCAAAATGCTACAAAAAATTCTTCTATATTTTGCAGAAATGTGAACAATTAAAGCCATCTGCTAGTTTACAGCTAAATAAACAATTAGAAATCACAGTAAATCCAAAATGAAAGAATGAATGGTGAAAGAGTGGGTTGCACAGTTAAATAGATGGTTAAAATGCATGCCTGAGGAAATCACGGGTTGTGCAAATTTTGCTAAATCTACATTGCCCGTGGAAACCGCAAGATGCACAGTGAGAGGGTTAAATTTTGTACTGAAATTTAAAAATGAATCCATCAATGCCTAATCATCCTTTTTATATTTTCTTGGAATGATTTTCTGTGTGGTGAAAATAGTTGGAAATTTCATAAATAATCTTCCAATTTTTTATGCATTAGCCATTGTTTTTGAGTTTGAACTACATTTTATATTTTTTCAAGCCTTATTTAGAAATTTACTTTTGCAGCATGTTACATCATGTGACTCATAATGAATAGCCATATCTATTTTGAAGTTTCATTCCATGGTACTGTGTTTACATATGATGCCATGCATAAATCTCTTATAATGAAGTTTTTCTCTTACAATGGTATCCTATGATGTTTAAAATGACAACTCATTACTAACACAAACAATTTGTAACAATGTAGCAAAATTTGCTTATCACATGATTTTCGTGGGCATGTGTTTTTCTTCCTTTTTAAGAAGCACATTTTGCCTTTTTACAGTTTAACCAATGGAATGAATTATATACAAAATTAGACATTTACTTAGGTAATAAATAGAATTATATGACTAGAACTATAGTTATATTAGATAATAGAATTATAGGTAGTATGCTTATATATATACTTAAACTATGCAACAAAAAATACTCAATTTTTAAAGAGATCTTGGTTTACAAATTGAGCAGTTAGAGGGTTAATAAGATGTTGAAGTTGGTAGAGCATTAAAAATGTGTAAATGCTGTATTCCAATATCATTAATATCATTCATAAATTTCCATGTTCAGTGATGTTCCTTTTCTTAAATAATCAACTAACTACTGCACTGTACTTCAGCCAAATAGAATGAAAGAAATGCAATTAAAATTTCTGTACTCCACCCCTGGAATGGCTAAATAGTGACCCATGGTGGAATAAGCAAAATTTATAATTGAAAATATATATGTACTATTTATTATGATAAATACAATATTTGATTGATTTATTGATTATTTTAATGCATATTATATCTACTGGTTGTCCCCCTTGACTCTCTGAATGCTTCTCATTTGCCTCTGAATCTGCTACCTCCTCTATGGTAGGCTTCAGAACCCAATGGGGGGAAGTACCACCTCTGTTAGGGGGCCATGTACTAGACAAACAATTTCAGAAAATGTTCTTAGAATCAGCATCACACACAAGGAGGTTAATTATTATTTCTGTATAAAAACAGTAAACAGCAATTACAGAAAAATTATTCTCTCATTTTGTTTTCATTTTAAGTCATTTTTATAATTTAATTGGGTCAATTTAACCGACAATTAGTTTAAGTTAATTGATTTAAGGCAATTTCATTAATTCAAGATCATCTCTATAATAACCACCCCCACTCCGGGGGCCACGTTGTAATAACACCTTGTTCTAGTGCGTTATGCTTGTGTGCGACCTGTCTGCCTACTTTACTGGGACAGGTATGTTCATAGATCGCTGCTGGGATGCATGGAATTAAAATAATTCCTCCAAAAGCTTAGACGGACAGCACAAATTTTATTTACAAGATTTATGTAATATTAGAGTAAAACAAAATGTCATGTTTAGAACCTCGGAGCCTGCATGAATCAGAAAGGATTTGTCAAGCATTTTAGATCCCAAAATAACATTCTTTCGCTGCAAACCAGAGCGATGTCTCCAACTCGCAGGCCTGAATTCAACTGTTTTCTTTATATCTTCTCTCCCTTTTTTCGGGAGCGGGGATGTCTGCATTTCTCGCAACTTGATCCCTGCCAAAAAGAGAAGTTCTCTCATCCAGACCTACTGCTGGCCTGCAAAAACACAACTGAGCGCATTTGAAGAACCTTATCAGTCCCCCTCCCCTTAGCTGGCCATTTCAAATTTCAAGGAACACCGAATGGAAATAGTCAATGGGGCGATTTTGCTGAAATCAAGAAAAGCATATACATGTGAAACACTGTCGTGGGATCCACTTTCCTTACACTCTCTAATACAGTTTTAACCTTATTTTTCAGTTGCATCACTACAGAATACACTTAGCAGCCAAAGAGCTGTATATTTTGTGGTCTAACACTTTTAATAATTATTTGACAGCAAACCACCAAATATAGCAAAAAAACCTTTGGTCCTTTAGGATTTCCACTATTACAAAATATTGTCTTTTATTATCTCTTACATATTTTTACACACCATGTCATAACCAGTTCTAGTAAATATTTTTAAAATACTGCCTTATGAAACTACTGTTTATTTTGTTCTCATTTTTATACTTGAATCTCATGCAACTTTTTCTTTGTTTTTTTATTTGCATTTACTGAAACTGTTTCCATTTATTAGTTTCTCTAGTCAATTTTCTGCTGCAACACAACTAAAAGACTGATTTAGCTACTATTAAGAGTGTTAAATTTTGAAATATATTTATCCTCTCAATCTGCAGAATTTCTCCTTCCAAATGGCTATGTCTAAAATCAAGCATATAAGAATGCTGTGTTTATCCTTTATTTTATTTATATTTTTTCCAGCATTAAAATTTTATAATAAATCTGAGTAACTGTGTATTATGGGTGTGCTTTTTTGTTATTTTATTCAGTCATTTATATTTTTTTTCTCTTGAAAGATCAAATGAAGGTATGAGTTAGTTTGAAGCTTGTGGCTTCCCTTTAATATTCTTTTAATTTATTATTTCAGTTTTTGTAGGATATTTATTAAAATATTATTTGTCTGTTATTTGTTAATTTTACTTCATTTTGCTATTCTGCTAAATGTACGTGATTATTTTATAGAGCTCCTCCTATTATTGGATACTTGCCATTTGAAGTTTTAGGCACATCAGGTTATGATTATTATCATGTAGATGATCTTGATAACATTGCTGCTTCCCATGAGCTGTGTAAGTACTTACTTTTAATTTCTGTATATACTATGATTCAGCCATTGTATTTGTATGTATACATAAAGATTTTAGTGTATTAAAAACTTCAACTTTATTTGTTTCTTTTTACAAAGATTACTCATGTATATTGCCCATGTATACTTAACACTCTTCCTGTGTTTACATGAAAAAATAGTGAAATATTTTATCCTATGTGTAATATGTGCCTAAAATTTGAGATACAAATGACTTTCCAGTTTGCAAACCAATTGCTATGCAGACCCAATAAATCTAATGCTCTTTCCAGTATTATTCTAAACAGGACTCTATTTGTAAAGAAGCTCTCAAGCTTATTATCAGTGGTCCATAGGTCATTAGGATGGTATCAGTTATTAGGTGACCATGGCAGTTGATTGAAGACCTTGTAAACTATTACCTTTTTCATGGAGTGTTTTATGAGGGTGCGTTTTAAAATTTTTCTTTATTCTATGGGAAAATATTTTGTGGAAACACTTGAATAGAAAAGAGATCCAGTTATACTGCAGCGTTTAATATTTGATTTGTGTACAAGAATAGAACAATGTAGCCAAAATTGGGACCTGTGCAAATCAAAAATTTGGTGCTTGCTCAAAGGTAATAATTAGTGTTAATTGCACTGTAGTGCAAAAGTGCTGTAGAAATGGAATATTCAAGCAGCAATACTTCTATTGAGCATGATATCTACCTTTCTAATTCCTACTTTAAATACTTACTTTTATTATATGTATATTGTGTGATTACAGGAAGCAGTAAAATTTGTTCTGCATATAACTCAAACTTTAAATTTTTGCTTTAGATTTTCGAATAAAATATTGTGTTATGAGTAAATATAAATAAATATATATATATATATATATTTCAAATTGACTAATTGTAAGCTTCCTTATTGTTTCAATTTTTCAGAAGTATCTCTTGGTTTAGACTCGAATCAAAAAGCATATATATATATATATATATATATATATATATATTACTTTGCATGGTATTGTAAATGATAGTAGGAAAGTTTGCCTAACTTGTATGTAGTGAATATGTGTGTATAGTAGAAATCAAGAACAAAAATGTGAGTGGATGGATTATTTTTCTTAATCTTATGGTTTATTGTTAAACTATCATAATTGCCATTAATTAATAAATAAAAATTTACTTGAATACTGAACCCTTTAACAGTATAAGATAAATGAACATAGTTACAAAATGTAAGTATTAATTAAAATCTTATATTTCATGAAATTCATTAAAAATATTTTAAATGCATTGCTATTTTATTATCTCAAGATTTTATCTTTTTTTTTTCTTCGAGCTGAACATAGTCTTATTAATCTTATGTTCCTGTTTTTGCACTCCAGTGATGCAAACAGGCGAAGGAACATCCTGTTACTACAGATTTCTTACTAAGGGGCAGCAGTGGATATGGTTACAAACACGTTATTACATATCTTATCACCAGTGGAATTCAAAACCTGAGTTTATTGTTTGTACACATACTGTTGTCAGGTAATGATTCATTTCATCATATATCTTTACAAATATTCTTGTTTTTATGTACTTTGTTCTTGGCATTTATTTAATCTGTCTTTTTAAGGTGACTGACACCTATAACACTTTGGGTACTACTGCACTTTTCAGAATCCCCCTCCCCTTTTAAATCATAAATGCTGATATAAACAGGTGCATTCCTCCAAAAAATACTTTTTATAGTGTTTTTATTATTTAACTCATTAATGCTTAGCATCTTTATTTGAAGGTAGTTAAAAAATAGTTTCTAGAATTTGTCTTTGAAGAATGATTTTTTTTTTAAACTGAAGTAATGGAAATGCTATTCTTCAAATTTTCAAATATTTGCTTTTTAATTTTGTTGTTTGGGTCAACATTTAAAGATTTTTCAAGCTATGCATGGGATTTTACTTCAGTTGGTACATCATTAGAAATAATAATAACTAACTATTCCTATTATGAAAATTAAGTTTACATTGATATATTTACATATGTTGGCAAATAAATATCTTATTACAACTTTTTTTCAATTAAATGTCATCTTGTGATGTTTAAATGTTGAATTATATGTTGCATTTAGGTGATAGAGGAGTTAAAATTTTATTATGGCTGAAAGGTACAAATAAGTACCTAAAATGTAAATTTATCTGATCAATGCTTAAATTGCTTAATATATTTTAAGTAAATATTGGCAAGTAAATGTGTATGATATGGTGTAGCTGATACCTGTTGTTTGCTTTAAAATGCACTTAGTCTTCTTGTACCCAATGCCTGTAACTGCCCTCTATTATTTTGTTGCTTATCTGACATGTTAAGAATGAGTCATTAAATCAAAATTAAATATTTTAGCACAGAAAAAGTTTTAAAGAGTATGCAAGAAATGCCAAAGAGGTATGCCACAGCTAAGTCTAGTTCCAGTCAACCACAAGTAAATACTCCACCCAGTCAAAGTGCCTGTATATCTCCTTCACCATCAGTAAGCTCTCTTGGTAGCTTATCATCAGAACATTCAGAACAATGCTCCACCAAAAGTAAGTGATTTTCTTTGTATCATATATATATATATATATATATATATATATATATATATATATAGTATGATTTTTAAAATGATTTCATGTGTAGTAGGTTTTTTTCCTGTAGTTTTGTATTCGTTGTATTTAAATCAAAATCATGATATAAATGGATGCATTTGTACCATGTTTACTATCAAGTTTGATAAATTTTACTAGATTCATGGTTTCCGCGCACCTGGAAAGTCAGGGAAAGTCATGGAAAATCATGGATTTAGACAATGGATTAATTTTGTCATGGAAAGTCTTGATTTTTCAAGTAAAATGAGTAAAAGTCATGGATCTGCTAAACTACCAATTAAAATAAATGCATTGAATTGTTTAATTCTATTTTTACTTGTCATTTGGCTGAAGTTTCTGAGTTTGGTATTTATGTATTATCCTATTGACCATATTGCCAATTAAAATTTGTTCACCAAGGAAACTAAAAGCAAGAAAGCTTAATGGGTGGGTAAATGTATATTATTCTAGTCTTTTCTTAAATTGTAGATTAAAATTTTATTAATATTATAATAATTATTTTTTAATAAAAATTAGTTAAGATTTTTGCACAAAATATAAGTTTATCTCTAGGGATATTGTATATAAACATTATAGGGTTATATTTGGCTATTATTCATGGTCACCCGGATAATACCAAAGTACCCTGAATTCAAATTGGAACCATTTTGTTTGAAAAATTGCTATATGATTGAATTTAGGTATGTAGATACAACAATTTATTTTTATGTATGTGAGTTTATTAACACTTATAAAGTAAGTTTATAGTTTTTTTTTATGATAAAATTCCTGTAATTCAAGAAGTTTTATTCATATATACTTTAACGAAAGCTTTTTAAAGTCATGGAAAATGATATGCTAAATAAGGGAAGGTCATGAAAAGTCATGGATTTGAAAAATTTTATTTTGGCAGATACCCTGTAGATTTATACCATATACAAATTTATTTATTTGTATTTGTTTTATTCCTTATTTTTTTTAACAAAACTGCTGGCATGAAGAACATTTTTTTTTTGCTTTATCAAGTGAAGTTTATTTTCTATGATTAATTAATTTTCCTAATAATAAAAGTTAAATGTTACTTCACTATTTAACTCTCTCTTAAAAGAACTTAATACATATAATGACTGCAAACTGTAGAAGAGGAGAGTTTTGTAATTTTAAGCATTAGCTGCCTTTAAGAAATTATATTTTATATAAAGTAATAAAAATATTAAAATTATTTTTCAATTTTGAGTTATAACTTTAAGTATAGGGGCTGTTTTTTAAACCTCTGATAGACCACAAATAAAAGGCAAGAGTAGAGAACAAAATGAATTTATTACAAAAACTTGTGTGCAAACATCATTACTTTTTAATTTAATCACCATGAAGATTCAGGCATTTTTCTTATTAGTGAACCAGGTTTCCAATTCCCTCCTTAACCCTTTCATGGACTGTGAGAAGATTACTTCCCACATACACGATCTTACAAAACACACCTGTGGGAAGCACAAAACCCATTCTAATATATTGTTCTTGCTATTGGAATGACAGGAAGTCTAATTCCCACTTTGGTTTTTCGCTGTCATATATTGTTCAACCAATTAAATAAAATTAGCAGTTCTGTTTTTGAAAGTTTAGAAACTTAGAGTGAGAAATAAATGACCCACAAAAGGGTTAAAAAATGTTGCTAGCAGTGATGTGAATGAATCATTTGGATGAATGAGTTTACCTTCAGAACAGGTCTTGGGAGGTTCTCAAGAGCTAGGTACTGTGACTTGAGTTCAATTGTACTCAAACCCAAGAAAACACAACCTTCGGAGTACATAGGATGAGAAGCCAGTAGCTAAAGCAAAGGATTGACAGGTGTATCCTGCAGTTTCCCAAGGCTCAGTGAGGTCCTAACCTAAGGGCTCAAACCTATGAGCTGAGAAGAGCTTGCTGTCACAGAAAATATGGCGAGCAGTTTCCAAGATGACAGTCATGACAAAAAGAATCAAAACTGATTTGCATATATATTACATTAATTTTGAACCTATATATGCTTTTTGAAGGCACAATGATCAGTAAGCATACCAACAGTCTTCCTTAGGCCATCCAGAAAAGCTTCAAAAACTCTTTATATTACAAAATGGGGGAGTCACAGTAAAGCTGTTTGACTTGTTTATGTTTTAATCCTACTGTACCAGTCAGCATACAAATGCCAGTGGTGTGAGATGGACTTTAAACCTACTTTGACCCTCCCATATGTTCTGCAGTTTACAAAAGATACAAAAACCATTTTATTTTCAATAAGAACTGTAAACTGGGTAATCAAACACAATCCAATTTAAATTGCTCCAGGTCATTTTGGTTTACAAGAATAATTGTTATGGACTCCAAAAGCTAGCATTCCCATTCTTTAGTCTGCAGTCTTTTCATAAAGTCTGACAATAAACTGCTTCATTGTCCATATTCTGTAAACTCAAGAAGTAATAATCTCCAAAACCCCAAACTATAATTTCCTGTTTGTGAAGAATTGTTTGAACTTAGTTTGGTGAGTTTGATTCAACACTGATGAGAACATGTGAGGGGTTTGGAAACCTGTGCCATTGATGTAGCAAATGTCTGAATCTTCAAATCAACTATGTTGAAAAGTTACCATAATTATACATAACTTTTGGTAACTAATAAATTTTGCTCTCTATTTTTGCTTTTTATTTCTGGTCCATTGGAAGTTGAAAAAATTAGTCCTTATAATTTTGGAGCATTTAATTGTTATTATTTCTATTATAATTAAACTATAGTAATATATTTAAGCATAATACAATACAGAAGCCACATAGATGTTTAAATGATTTTTTAAATTTTCGTATTATTAATTACATTTTCCTTAAAGTTTGCTGTTATGACTTATTGAATGATGCAATTTAGAATTGATTATTATTTAAATAATTTTTTGATTCTTAAACCTTGTTTTATTTGGTAGCTGGATCTTCCAATATCCGTGTAAATACAGTATTATATCCCAACCATAAAAGTAGAGATAAAGTAGCAACATCCCCTCTTGCGCGAGCACCAGTGCCTCGTGGAGCTCCTGTGATCCAAGAAAACTTTCTTGAACCTCATCCAAATTTGACACTTATTTCAGTTTCTCAAGGGTCTAGCATGAATACTATATCATCATCTGATCGATCTGTTCATTCATCAACTGCTTCTCATGAACTTCAACCTTATCCTGTTTCTAGTATGCATTCTGCTTCTCCTGCATCTTCTGTTGTCATCAGTACAAATGATTCTGGTTCTCAGGTAATTTGCTTTTATTGTTTTGCCTTCAAATTCAGAAACATGTGTATTTTATAGTTTTACAAACTGTATTTCTATATTTTGTTGCATCTATTCCATATTAAGTTGTTACAAAGAATCAATTTTCCTCTTTTTTTCTTTTAATATTTTAAACTTTTTAATGCATGTGTAAATTAAGAGGTGAAAATAGTGGAAATTTGCAGAAGCCATGTTTTTTCCCCTTCAACATTGATTTTAACATATTTAGAATTTAAAAAATGCAAAATATTGCAGACATTTTGTAAAATATGCATATTTTATTGCATATAAATACCTTACTGCATGCCTGAGGTGTAAGAGGAATGAATCACACTAAATTTTAGCTTATTATACCTTGTCTTGAGATAATTTGATGAGTGAGTGAAGGGTATTTGAGTTTTATATTAATAAATTTAAAGAGACTTAAATGTGCTTAAAGCTATTGGCATATGATCTAACTGCTACATATTCACAGTCATTATAAAAAATACAAAGTAATTACTGAATTATGCATCTGTGTTAACAAATTAGATTTTATGATGTTTTTGGCTTATTTTCTCAAAATAAACATAACAGCTTAACACAAATACATAAGTACATGTAATAGATATATGTATATGATCAAATGAGGAATGGAACTTTGAAAGTTTAATTTAGTATTGCCATTTGGCATGGATTCTATGACCAAACTTTTTTTTTAATTAAAGTATTGTAAGATAACAACAGTCAACAAAATAATTTTATAGCTAACTGTGTAAATGAGATAAAGTTTTGAGTATATTACAGGTCTGTAACATGCTTAATACATAGTGTTAAATAAAAATCAATGATGGTTAACCCTTAATTTGACTAAGTCCGCTACACTGGACATGTATATTTATAACTACTATATAACATAATTGTCAGTGTTTGCCACAACAGACATTAATTATCTCAAAAATGGAAAATGATATATTTTTTTTTTGTTTATTTTACAGAGATCCTAATGTCTATACAGACATGGGAAAATAACAGAAATTAAAATTTAAAAATATTTGAAAAAACATCTTGTCAAATTAAGGGTTAAAAAAATTTCTAAAAATCTCATTAATTATGAATGTCTATTATCTTTTAAAATCATTCTATGCTTTATTTGAGTGAACATTCTTTTCTTCTGTGAATCAGTTTCAGGGCCAAAGAATACAACCTGAAATAAGCCCTGAACAGATAGAATTCTTAAGCAGAAAATATCAAATGTTGGAGCGCCAGATCATGATGAATCAAGAAGAACTGAAAAAAGTATCTCGCCAGCTAGAAATGGCTGGATACAATAGGACTGTGCTTCCTATTAGTACTGAAATCCCTTACCAAACACCAAACATATCTGTTTCAAGTTATGTTAATTCATATACAGCACCATCATCATCGCAAATGTTAGGACCCATCCCTGCATCTTCAGGGAATGTAATTAAATCTGTGGATGAATATACCTCATCCTCACAGTCATACATTTCATCTAATTCTTTTCGGAATCTCGAAGTAAGTTTTTGTTTTGACCCTTGTCTTTTGATTTTATCATAAACTAGCTGCTTTGCACTCAGGATTTGGCCTGAGTATACATAACCATTGATGTTGCATGGTCTTTTGAAAACTGTAATATTTGTAAATAGATTAAAAAGTTAAAAATGCTATGTTTGACAATATTTAGAGATTTAAACTTGAACTTAGCTAATGGAAAGGTACTTGACTTTTGTATATTATAATCACATTCTCAATTATCATAATGAAACTTAAGTTTAACACAAGTCAATGTTAAGTTTCTAGAATGAGAAGAAGTATTTCCAGAATAAAGATATTAAAATTTGCCATTAATTTAAAAAAGAAAAAAAAGGGCAGCATGCTAACTGGACTTTTATATAAGCAGTTGGTTTGGCATATTTACTGTCATATCTACATATTTAGTATGCTTTTAAATATGATTTTCTTTTCTCAATTCATTTATATTTTTTATGCAAGAGTTATTTCAAAATATATCATAAATAATTTTATCTTTAGATAAATTACTGTTAAGGTTGGAATTAGATAACATATTTTTCGCTTGTAGTAGAATATTTAAAAAAAAATATATTCATGTACTCCCTCAGTTGTAAACTGGCAGTGTTAATATTCATTATTCTGCCATACCACATGATAGAATGGGCAGAAGCAGTTTTAATATATCAAAGAATACTTGTCCAAAATTGGTGACTTTACAACAATCCCAGACATGCCAACTACTCCGGATTATCCAAAGTTGCTCTGGAGAAATTAGAAAAATTGATAACTCTGGAAACTCCTCAGATTGCTCCGGAAAATACCAAAATTTTTGAACAACTAAAAGATTACAACTCAAGTATTTTGCCAAAAATAATGCTGAATAAATCACTCTTTCCATTCAGTAATGCTGCATGTTAAATAGTTTTCAGTACTGTGCGGAAAAACCAAATTGAATTTAGGTTAAATTTTGGTAGACAAACTGTACAATCCCTGAGGACAAAAAAATGTAAATGTTTTAATCAGGGAGAATGATGCTACAAGAAAAACTGTTTTGAAAAATAAGTTGTTATAGCTAAAAAAGCTACTTACACATTGTTGAATGTATAAAATTTGATTTACCCTTTACAATTCACTACTGTGTATTTATTTTTAATTTCATTTGCTTTTTTAATTTAATTTTAATTTAGAAACCAATAATATATGTACTTATGTATAATCTGCATTATTTTGTATTGTTTATAATGTATGTAAATTACACACTCGTGTAATTAACATGTTATCATATAAAATCATGCTGTTGCGCCTGACATGGGTGCCTGAATGTTTGTATGTCTGCAAACCATATGAATTTGTATTTTTTATACAAATTCACATGATTTGTTGTAGATAAACAAACACCCTAACACACAAATGAACCCTCTTTTTTGTATATAGAGTTTTCAATCTGAAAAATAATCTCATTAAGTACACTGTAAAATATTTGAGATTTATGTATATTAATGTGTTCTGTAGAGAAAATAGTATAATTTTTTAAAGCTCTTCATTCCTTACTGCTGCTTTATTATTTTTTCAATTTTTACAAAATAGTTTTATATTAGCTTTTGGGAATCAAACTTTATTATAATATCAGTAACTATAAAATATTTAAAGTTTTATAATTTATATATAGTTAATATTATGTCTAGAGTGCTTTCAGGTATTTTAAATAAATTTTGTATCCTTATTTTGTTTGACAAAACTTGAATTAATTTATTTTGACCAATTTAGCAATTTTGGTTAAGCTATGATAAATTGTTTTATAGTTAATAAAAATCTCAACATAGTTGTTTAGTTCTTATGTGATTATAGATTTTAAGGAGACTAGCTGTGCATCACTATTTTTCTTCTGTTTAAAAAATTATTGTGAAAAATAGTAACTTTAATTAATATACTTCTGTTGAATTCCCCAGATACCAATCTAAATTAAATCTCTAAATAAAATCTTTGGTTTTTATTTCTATTTTAAAGGGAATTTGTATCTATAGTCTGTTCATCGAAAAGAGAGACCTAAAGTAAACCAAGTCATATCGTAATGACTCCAAGAATGTGTCAGCACCAATGTATAACAAGATTTTCTGTTATTTCATATATTACTGACTGAATTAAGTCAATTTTTCTCTCTCTTTCTTTTCTTTTTTTTTTTCAATTTATGTTTTGTTGAACAAGAATGGAAAAATATAAAAAATATCCCCAGTTCTTTTTTTGGGGAAAAAAAAAATCTAGTGTGGACGGCTTGATTATGATTTTCTTGTATGCCTATTAAATTATATACATTTTGTTTTCTTTTCTTGTGCACAGTTACAGAATTGCTGAAGTATTATGTTTTAATAACATAAAAAATTTGTGCAATATTTATTCAACAATGAGTAAAATGATATTCAACAACGAGAGTACAGCTGATGTTTAGCCATGCAAGTGTTAATGCTTTAATATTCATTATATTAAAAATTTTCATTATTGCAAATATTTGCAGTATTGCAATCTAAAAGAGAGGTACAAAACTAGATGTGAGAACAATCCTAAGTACAAAAATCTGACATTCTACATCTAATCATTTGTTTAGTTATATGAGCTATTTATGTACTTAAAGACATCATGGTGAAACTAGTTGAAATTCATTGAAGGGGAATGGTCAAAAAGAATATTTAAAGTTTTGAAGCTAAAGTTTTCTCATACATATGTGCAGAAATAATGCTTAAACTAGTTGAAATGGATTCAGCCATGATGAAAATAAATATTCCCATTTAAACTTTAAGAATGAAAGTTTTTGCAGGTATAATACTTTTATACTCTATTTAAAAGGAAGTTGAAAAGTAAAGTAAATCATTTTCAAGCAAAGCAAAAAAGGAGGTGATTGCTGCTTTTTGAATTACTTAGGAGTACAAATATCAGGATACATTACATTTACCAAAGAAGATATAACACCTGAAAATAATCCATTAATATATTGATTTCAAAGAAATGCCATTAGAAGAAAATTTCAGGGATTTTTCTGTCACAACAAAATATCAATTGTAAACAAAGTTCTTAAAGTAGAAGATAATGATTCTGATTTACCAAACTTTTAAGTGAACAGCTTTTCATTGCCCTGTAAAAGAATTAGATTTCAAATATGTAGAAAGATGAAAGAACAGTTCATTTATTGTAATTGACAAAATAATTCTGTGTGGAAGAACATATACACAATCAATCAAAATTACTTTATAGTAAGAGACTAGTTACATTCTAGGTTCTTTTACAAAATTGTCAGTAAAGAGAGGTAAGTGTAATAAAAATTGTATGATTTGGCAAGAATGTTGCTAACCTCTTATTTTTTCTTCTGATCTCTCTTGTCAGTGAACAGGCTATAGTTTTGTTTTATACTATTTAAATTTATTGCTTTGCTCAGAGTTAAAATGTCTGGAAGTCAATTATAAAAAATTATGAATGAAAATTAGTGAATTTTGAAAGATTTATTTAATAATTTTAGGACAAAATATTCAAATGAGCATTATAAAAAAGTATATATATGTCAGGGGTCAAAATGTTTCTTAATTTATTATCAAAACAAATTATAAACTTACATGTTTTAAATAATGCAAAGTATGCATGGACACAAATTTTTATTAAAGTTAGAAAATATTCTAATATAAAAAAAAAACTTATAATTTTTATTTATTCTTTATCAGGAAAGGGATTCGGAGCTAGAGGAAATTCTTTGGTCATGTGAGTTGAATAATAATAATAATAATAATAATTTATTAAATACATGTAATTCATATTAAAAGTATAATATATTGAGCTTCAACCCCAAATTCCTAAATACTTACTAAAGTCATAAAGTAGTGAATCTATTAATGATTATTAATATGAAATTCTATTTCTAAGTGTAGCTCAAAAATATAAAAATGTTTTATATGAAAGCCAACTTAATGCTATAATCTACTACTGTATTTAAAAAAATCTCTATGAATGCACTTGCATTTATACTTGATTCTTCTCTTCATTAAACACTTGCATATTTTGCCCCATCCCTCCTTTTTTTATTATATTTTACTATAAAAATTCCTATTTATTAGAATTAGATGTGTATTTTAATTGTATAGGAAAAATAAGGTAAGAACATATTTCTACTGTAAATAGAAATTTTAAAAAATCAGATAATTGTGATGTTATAGACCTGATATTTTACAGATTTTTCTAGAATATGAATCTTTTATACCAAAATTAGTAGTTAATATCTAATATGATTTTTTGTTAAATTAGCTTTATAAGATATAAGAAGTTGAATACATTTGCTTAAAATTAGTTAATGATGATTGCTATTGTGCCCTTTACAGAAGTTTAGCAAGAAATAAAATATTTTAATTCCTTCACACAATCCAAATAATGAACACTTTTTTTATTGGCCTCTTACTCTCTTATAAATATAAATTGTTAAAAAATAAAAAAAATTAAAAGGGTGTGTTTGTTGTATGTGACACTTAATACTATATTATTAATAATGGCTATATACCTATTGAAATTTATTGAAGTAAAATCTATTTAAAACAGCATAAATCCATTGGCTGCATTATGAAGTCTTCTGATTCATTAAGAACTTCTATAGGTATTCAGTTTCTGTAGGTGTTTGTAAGCTGTAAATATTTTGTGCCTATACTTTTTTTTTCTCTCTCTGAAGTTGAGGGGGAAAAAAAAGCTTTATAAATAGCTATGTTACATTTTTTGTTGATTTTATTTAACTTGTAGCTATTTCCTGCAATATACTGTTTTGGTTAAGATCAGGCTTTTCATAGCTAATTTAGTTCATTCTTTCCTACTTTTGTCTTATCGTTCAGTTATAGTTAAAATGTTTCTTTTGAGTTAGAACATTACCATGTTAGAAACAACCAATTTCAAACTGATTCTATTGTATAAGCAGGAAGGGCATTTCTCCATAACTGTTTATGTTAAGGGTTTCAGGAACAGAAATTAATGAAGCAAGATAAACTGTATTCACAAGAACTTCCCTTTTGTCATATTTCATTGGAATCAATACATTTAAGCAAACAGTGTTTCTGTAATACCTGAGTGTGAATCTCTGCAACAAATAACAAGGATTCATAACCTTGCTAAATGTTTTCCTTTGTTCATTGGTGATATTTTGTATAATTTTTATCATTATTCTGTATTCTGAATTCAGATCTGATGATATATATTCTGCAAATTGTGTAGAGCCAGTGTAAATATCTTTTTACAAGTGGTATGGATGCTGATAATGACCTCACCTAACATGGTTTTTAAGTTAAGGAAAGTATAAACCATCGATCAAACACATACTTTTTACTTCACTGTACTTCACTGAAAAATGTACTCAAGCAAGATGCTTGAAAATCACAAATATTATCCAAGGTGGATATAGTACTGGAGCAAAACCTTTATATTCTCTCTTGGAGAGACCAGTTTACTGCTGGAGTCCCTTTCTTCAATATCTCTCAAAATCAAAAGCTCTGTTGCTTTCAACTTCATATTTTCAATATCTTGCTGTCTATTTTCTTCAAAAATTCAAATAATCATGGATTGTTTCTTCTGTTCCCTTTAATCAAGGAGAAGAGAGGAACTCTTCGAAAGGGTTCTTCTAATACATAGTTTCAATCTGAGAAAATTTGCAGCATTGATATCACCACATTAGTTGTTTGTCACTATCTCTTTGACATAATATCTGCACTTGATCAGTGTTTGCACACAGCTGTCAACACCTACCCAAAATCTCAGATATTGCCATCTATTGGAATTGCTCTTGTGTGTCATAGACTAAGAGTATGTTCATTTTCTTTTAAAATGCTTGTTTAGCGGGGTATCCTTAAATCCTTTACATTTTCAGTTACATATATGTCATAATCATACACATGCAAGAAAAATGTTACTAAAGGTTAAGGCCAACATCTACTGTAACAACCTAGGGTGAAAAAAAAATACACGCCTATTCACAGCACAGGAGAGATTTCTAATGCTGCAGGTTATAACAATACTAAGTATATTACAATGTCTCACTGTTGTTTTATGATATCTGGAATATACCTAAGAAAAGAAATGGAATGATTGAATTGATGTTTGTTGATAATCATGCCATTTAGAGCTTTATTCATCTGGACTCATGAATTTGTCTTGTTAGCAGTAATTGACATACATAATTGCTATAAGTTCGTAGCCCTTCTATTAGATCATGATATACATTTCTCAGATGTTGGGTTATATTTCTCATTTTCTCTTTTAAGGTATCCAGTCATTAATGAGAATATAGTGTGTAGAGTAAAAATTTCAAATATTATGAACTGTTGATGATAATTCAAAATAGTTTGTATATTAGTTTTTTTCATAATTTTATTATGTACTTTTCTGATTAAAATTCATTTTTCCTGATTTAGGCTGAATTGTGTAGTGTTGGTACATCTGATGGATTACCTCTACTCCCTTCAGAACATAACAGTGATGCAATTGCTCAAAGCTATTCTATGACTCATTCAATGCATCCAAACTCTTGAGACATGATTGTCTTGTTCAGCATCTATCTGCTGACAGCTATAGTAGCAGAGAACATAAACTATATTTCAGATGCTATCATTTCCATTCTAGTCTTGTGCATTATGTGAATTTTTCATAATGTCATTTTGTGACTGGTTCCCAAGAAACATAATGTGTGATTCCTTTATAAAAATCCATACATGTTTATTTATTATGCTGAGAAATTTTTAAGTCCTGTTGATGTAATTCCAGATTTTCAAGTTTATGGTTAACAGAATTTTTTATTTTTACGTGATGTATGTATTAAATTTTAGAAGATTTAATTTTTATTTTTTTATAAGATGTGACCAAAGTTTATATATTGTAAAATTTTAACCCAAAATCTGGTGATATTGTTGGTATCATACTATTTATGGCAAGACTGTTAGATTTCTTTGTAAATATATTGTACAGTTTTTTTCTAACATTTTGTTTGGGAACCCTTATATTAAAGTAAATCATGAAAGATTGCCAAATGTTTGTTCCACATTTTCTGTAAGTAGTTTAGTAAGAAAGCATTGCTCAATTATAAAAATTCAACTTTAAATTGAATGAGCTTTTGTAAAAAGTAAATAGTAAATATCTAGGAAAAGTTATTTTAGTATATATAAATATATATATTTGTGTTGTGTTTTGTTTTAAATTTATTTAAATAGTACAAAATTACACTTTGGTTGTGATTTCTATCTTGCAGTTACTAAAAATTTTAAACTTCTTGGCAAATTTATTGATTTTTTTTAGTGTGTATATATACAGTAATGTGCATATATATAATATATATGTAGGGAGAAATACATAAAATTCTCATTATTACTTTCAAGGTATATTATTATATAGCAAAAGATTATTTTAGGGGAAGTGTAGTACCTGTCAGAATGACAGTTGGATATATAGATGAAGTGTAAAATTTATTTTTTTGCAATCTAGAATTTATTAAATTTATAATTAAAGTATTAAACTAAAAATTCTTTTCATTGAGTTTTGATTTTTTTTAATAATTGTTAATATGAAAGGTTATTTCTTAATTTCATTTTTCTAATTAATTATTTGAGTATAAACAGTAATTAAAGTAATACAAATTAAGTGGAGGATAAATGTTTTTGTAAATATAGTTTTGGTTTATTTTAGAGACTGTGGTAAATTTGGACTCGGACCTACTGCTTAAAAGCTGATTCTGAATAGCTTTGAACAACCATAGTAGAGTAGGATTTAAACTTGCAAACTGTTTGGTATCAAAAGGCAGCTCTTTACTGATTTAACCATTGTCTAGCTTGTCATAAATACAGAACTAAATTTCAATTCAAAAAATTTTTTTGAAGTTTATGTTAAATTATTTATAATGTTTATACAGTATGAGCTGATTTTTAGTAATTTTTTGCTAATTACATTTCATGTATCTTTATACAGATTTTTATAGTCATACATTTTTATTTTTATTCCATATTAGTTATTATACATTGAGAGCATATGCATACAGTAATCAAGCTATTATACCCTTACTTGTTATGCACTTGCGATTATCCTAGTTTCTTATATATTTACAGCCATAACATAAAGTTTGAAGTTTTGATATAGAGATGAAGCAGTTTCTAAAAATTTGTCATTTTATACAGAGTTAGTTCTTTATTTATTCAACAATGATGCTTACCTTTTTCACATACTTTTTTTCTTCGTTTTCTCTTTATTGCTATGTATTAATTATATCCATTTTACACAAAATTTTGCATTTGGCCTTTCCTATGCTTTGTAAACAATATTGGACATCATTTAACCTCTAAACATCTCTTTAATTATGAATTTTTTCATAACTTCACCTTTTTGATAGACTATTCCGGTTGTTTGAGATTGTTTTGTGCGTGTGTGTGTGTGTGTGTGTGTGTGTGTGTGTGTGTGTGTGTGTGTGGTTGTGCTTGATCATGCTGCTTTTAGGGTTTGGTGGTGTAATGCTGTGGAGTGAAAGATGATAAATGGGAAAACATATATGGTAATGTAAAATATAAACATTTGAACATTACTTTCATACAACATGATACAGCATGACAATAATATAAAATTTTAAAAAAAGTTTTCACATGGCTTGCAAAAAGAGAATTGTCCTTGATCAAAGATACTTTCTTGAGAAACTAGTGTTTTACATTGTTGCTGGGAATCTCTCATCCCTCGCAGATCATTCTTTGTATATATAAGCTTTGTCCGAGGTGGGCTGTCAACTAGTGCACCTCCTATAGCCTAGGCTGTCTGAATGTGGTTTGGTTTACAAGTGCAGGTACAGATGGACAAGTTTTTATGTTAACAACTTTCTTTGTGAAATCCAGTGACTTATGAGATCATATGTCTGAGAGTCTGAAATAGACAGGACAGAATGCCCCACCTGTATAGTGATTTCAAGATGCAATCTAACCCTTATTACTAAGAACTTTTTTTAAAAAATCCACATGGCTATGTTGGATTCTGTTTTGGACATTGTTATCAAATTTGAAATTGATCTAAAAATTGTTAATCAGTAAAAATTGTGTTTTACTCACTAGTGTCACTTTTAAAATTGACTTTCCAACTTTTCTTTTAATTTAATCTACTATAAGCACAATTTCCTTTTCTTTCCCCCAGCTGTTTAGAATTTGTTATAAGCAGTAGGTCCTTTGCATAATTAATCTTTGTGTTACAAAAATTTAATCATAGAATTGCCTACAAGCCAAACCCTTGCTTCATATACATATTTAAACTAATATATAGAAAAATAATTGTAAATTGGAGTCTTGTGCTTTCTTAACCTGTTCAGGACTATGAGAAGAAGAAAGACGTGCTTCCCTAGGCCTACACAATTTTTCAATTAAGCTTAATTTCATTTAAAAATTCATTAAAAAATCATAACTTCAATTCAATATGCTGATGTTTACGGTTTTTAGTCTTCATTGATGTTGTCTGAATATCCTATAACAAAAGATTCATGATATTTAAAATAACAATAACAAGTTTTATTGAAATTGGTTTTGTTTTAATAAAAAATGTTTCATTTTAATAAAAATTTATATTTACAGTCTGAAAAAAAATGGATATTTTAAGATTTATTATAATTTTTTATATCTGTATGCCAGTAATTTGCCTTTAAATTGTCCTCTCCTATTATCCACTTTATTAAATATTTCAGTATCACCTGAATGGTTAGCTCCACTGTCACTTGAATTAGAAAAAGGACTTTCCTTTGCCATGATGGCTAAAATAAAACTAATCTAAAATATACAAACACTATCTAGCAAACTCCTATCTAACAACTCTTCTTTGCAAATTGCCATTTGCAAAGAAGTGCAAATGGCAATTCTTCTTCCATCTCTAGCCTTAATAAACATTCTACCCTTTCCCTATTCCATCCCAAATATAAACACCCACTGCTCAATACATCACAGCTACTGGAAGAGCTTAAACATGTATTGTTGTTTCATACCCCCTGATATGTATTAAAACTTTAGAAAGTGTTTATATTGAAAATTAACAAAATATTATTAAATTATTAAAAAAGAATACAGACCTCCAATGTGCTGTTAAAAAATTTAAATAAAATGTTCTGATTTTTGATCACACCAGTGTGTGTGAGACACGCTGGTAAATAGAGAATTGAAAAATCACAAATATGTGGTCACAGTCCTGAATGGGTAAAGGAAGTAATATGTTTGATTTTTCATAATTTAATTTTTTAAAAGAAAATCACCAAGTTGATAAATAACTTATGTTTTTATGCTCTATATTAATGATTATTTATCAAGTATGAAAATGTAATATTCTATCTCTTGTTTAAATCTTATTGTACATTTATACTAATTACATGTGTGTGTATATATATATATATATATATATATATATATATACATACATATATACATACACATATATATATATATATATATATATACATATAAGTATTGATATAATTAATTTAAAATTATAATGAGAAAAGTTCTTTTCTAAATGTTGCTGTTGTGTATAACTTTCTGTACATAACTCAATATCCTTAGAGGTGTTTTATTATTTTTAAAACTATAGTTAATATGATTTATAAATTTAGTTCATTTTTCAGGGTCCAATAATGCACAATTTGCTGTTTTTGTTATGTTCAAAGTAGCTTATATGTTATGTTAAACTAGTTATGTATATAAAGATATCTTAAACCACAGCTGTATGTTCTATCTTTAAACATGTATATTACTTATGTTACATTTGTAACATGTAAGATAAATGTAATTGGAAATTATTCTATATTTTTAAAGTACATATATGCCTTAACCTGTGATCTGTTTTTGTGGTCTACTGAAGCATATAAACAAAAATATTGTGTTATATTTGGCTTATCCAAATTAATTATATTAACTGAACTATGAGACAGGTGTTATGAATCTTCAGTAAATAAAAATTTTTTATTTATGTAGTTCATAACTATCTTTCTTTACAAGACAAACACTAAAAAATTGTTCTTATTTTTGTGAAAGGAAGTAATGTTTTATCTGAAATCAAAATCATTAGCCATAGCTATGAAAAAACTATAAAATAGTGCTTAATTTTGAAACTGTGGTTTACCTGTTAGGTATAAAAGCATCAATTATAAATTAATATAACATTCCTTTGTGTAGTTAATCTAAAATAGCAAGAAATGTAATGATGACTATTAAAAATTCTAAATTTGATCATGCAAAATATAAATGATGATTTTAAAAATCATCATTTATATTTTGCATGATCAAATCTCATTTTTCAGATTTTCTAGTCTGTCATTTTCTGCTTCTCTCTATTAACCCTTTGTATCACTATGCTGCATATATGTTGAATGAGATTTTGGCCTCGACCACTTTATATGTGTTTTATACAGTCTTATAGTTTGTCATTTTATTTCATCACCCAACATATAGATGGCTTTACTAAACTATTAATCTTCACATTTTGTATTTAATATATTCAAACTGATGGACCAATTACTATGACCACTACTATATCATTGTCAAAGTATTATGCTTTTATCAGTAGCATGATGCTTCCCTACAGCTCTGATGTGGGAAAATGATCTTCACTTTTAGCTACTTTCTGGCTGTGTTTGTATCAGTGTTTTTTATTTAAACACTCAAAATTCTCGTTTGGCAAACTTTTCTATTGATATTCAATATATGATTCCACTAGTCTTTTGTTAGGAAGTTAGAGCGGTGTAATTTTCACACTGCAAGGGAACCAATTACTTTGGCCTTGATCAACCTTAGAGTATCTGTTCTTCTGCAACAAACATAAAAATCAATGTAATTTCCACAGTGAATTTGAGAAAATTGTTTTGTGGATTGTTGCTATCTGATATCATTGCAATTAACTCAGTTTGCTGATATAATCTATATCAAATCGTAATACTAAGCTTACTTTTCATAACGAAGTTTTACATGCTATTTGATCAGATGTGTGTGATTATTTCTGAAATAAACTGGATTTCTTAAGATAATGAAAAACTATATATCAGATGTAAATTTGTCACAATTTTAGTAGCAGTTTTTCAAGTAAAGATAAATTTTGTGCAAAATACTTTAAAATATTTATGAAAAATAAGTATCTTGTTAAAAAAAATTTTTTTGCCTGTAAATTTTATTTTTATATTTTAGATTCTTTGGTTTTTTAGTTATTGGTATCTTCTAACTTTTTGGAAAATATTCAATTTAAATTTTTTTAGATACAAAGGATAAATATTTGTTGGCAATAATATTAACATTTTAGTTTTAAAAATTACTGTACCTTAATGTTGGTGTGTTTTCACCTAAATGACCTTTTAAAGTTATAGGTTTTTATTTATCAATTTCAGTATGCTTTGAAAATTTTTAATTTCTCCATGGTTGTCAATAAAACTTTATTTGTAGGATGATTGTGACTATTAACATCATCTAGCAAAAATGTCAGAATCACATCGGGAATTTTACAGGTCTTATTTTGATAAATGCTTTTTATTTTTAAATATATCTTTGCATAGGAAATTAATAGAGTGTGATAAAAATAATGGGGAATATTTAGTATTAACTATCTCCATAGTTACCAAATTACATAAGATTAAAGCAGTAATATTTTTTTTTAATATAAATATATTTGTACACATTTCCTTTCTAGAAAAATAGCTTATTTTAATAATAGAAATAAAATTTGATATCAGTTGTACATTATTTTAATTGTATTAATCTTTGTATTAATACAATTGCTTTAATTTAGTGCAAGAACTATTTCCAGTAGAAAGTTTTTGGCTGATGGATAGCCAAGTGTCTTCGAGTGAGCATGAAAATTTTCTTACTTAAGTCATGAATCTTAAATCTCCAGCCACAGCTATAAAAAGATGTATCCTTGGTTTTTTTGTTTTGTCATATAATGTGTAAATGATGGAGAAGGATTTTTTTTTCTATTCAAATTGTAGTTTAAGAATTAAGTTTTAGGCAGAAAGTTTTAAAATAGTTTTTTGTATAAATATGGTAATATTTCATATTTTTTTTGTCACTGATGCTTATTAAAGAGTAAAATGATGCTTCTTGAAAAAAAATTTACTTGTTCTAACAGAAATAAATCAGAACTTTTTTATATAGAGAGTTTATTTGTAAAAGAAAGTTTTGTGGGAAAACTACTAAAGATTTTTTTCCAATTGATAAATTTTCTTTCTTAAAATGAAAGTTTAAAATTTATGCTCAGTAAGAATAGTCTAATTTGAAATTTGCCTTAAAATTAAGATAAAAATATGGGTTATCAACAGTGATGTCAGAATTTATTACTTGGGACTGAGCACAAAGAAATAATGTAATAAAGACTTAACCCTGAATATATCTACTATGTCTTTGTTTATATGCTTGGTGCTTTTGTTCCTTTAAATTGATAACCAGATATTAAAACTTTCTTTTACTATCCAGATCCTGATACAACACAGGTAATTAGTATGCCAAACACATTAAGTTTGCTTTTACTTGTGTTTATTTTATTTTTTTTTTTTTAAATAATACCCTGACAGAAATCTTTCTTTCTACCCTGTCTACATTGTATACTTATGATCATTAATGCCATTTTAAATATTTCAGTGATATTTTAATTTGTTATTCTGTTACAACTGTAGCAGAAATTTGCAAGTGAGAGTATTGTATTTTGTTAAAAAGAATGTTAGCTTACATTTTATTTCTGGATAAATATGAGTAAATGGATGATATTTTGATATATAGTTTATTAATGATTTAAATAGGTTATGAAACATTGTTAGGGAATTGAAATTTTTAGTATTTGTTGCTTCATTTTTTTCAATTTTCTTATAGCAGTTACCAATTATTTCTTCATGATTTTTATCCCTAGTTCTATCTGAGAAATATTCCATGAATTTGTTACTATTATCCAATTAATCAGAAAACTATTCTCATTGTTAGTACTATCATGAATTTTACATGAAAACAAAAATTCTGTCCTTCATATATTTTAAAAATAGATTTTTTTTAAATATAGGGAAAGAAATGTTGTATTATACGGCTTGAAAATGAACCTTCAAAAGTAACTACAGTATTTATTTTTGAGCATTTATATTTACAAAGCATGCATTTTATTAAAATTAATCTTGTTATTTTGTCAATGATACTTTATTTAGGGACTGTTTAATGCATCATCGTCTAATTTATTTATTCTCTTTGCTTATAAAAAATATTACATTAGTAGCTCTTCAGACTTTGTAATCATTACTTTGGGATAACAAAGATTTAAGTTAATTAATCCATTTTATGTATTGTGTATAAATTTTTATATTATGTAGTTACCAAATTATATTTCATCTTGCTAGGGTAGGGGGTATCATTTTATTCAGCTTATGATATCAGTAATCATAATATTTTATATATTCCACTATCATCTAATGAATTATTAAAAGCATGTACAAGTTTTCTTCTATGTTTGTGACATTGTTTGAATTTCATAACTGGGGTGGGGCAAAAAATAATCTCTTCAAAATATTAATATTTTTTATCATTGCTTTAAAATGTGTATTTCTAACTTATTTAAAAAAATATTTATTAATTTATTTGAAATTATTTGTTCCTAAATTGTTGCATAAGGTGTGTTCATTATTTTCCCCTACATATGTTAACGGCTTTAAAGTATATGCTAAAGAATTAGAAAATTTTTAAATAAAGAGATGCATGAACTGGGTGGTATCAAAAGAGCTTATACTATAGCTTTATCTATTGTTTCCATTTATATATGTACTGTTTGACTGTTCTTTACTATTATTAATTGTTGGATCAAACTATTACCCATTAAGATGGTATGTCAATATGAATAAAGTTGTAAATTTTATATACCAAGTATCTTTTCCTTAAAGTAACGATTGCCATAGATTATAGTACTATGGCAATCTACTACTACTACTACTACTATGGCTTCTATTTGATTTTGAAAAGGGTGACTTATGTATATGTATGCATGTTTATAGATAACATTCTTTGTGTGATGCCATTAGGATTTTTTCTAATGTAATGAAAGTACATTGTCAGGCTCAATTTAGAATGTAAATTAGCTCACTTCATTTTTTCTTAATGGAGAAGTTTGCTACAGAATTTTTATTTTTTTTTTAATCTAAAACTCACACATACACAAAAGAAAAAAAAATCACTAAAACATTTATTAAAACCAACTTTTTTCTTTAAATTTTATCAGATGTATCAAACAATGGTATCTTTTAAATTGGAGTTCAGGTCATTAATAATTTTATTTTTTATAAAGTACCTTTGTTATTAACACAGATATATTTATCTTTTTTTTAACACAAGCTTTTTTTGCATAACTAATAAAACAAATTATTTTTTTCATTTTATTTATCAATAATGTATTTTCTATAGAATTTTTAATGTTTCACGTGGTCTTTTATTTTTATTTTTTTAACTGCAATTTGTGATATACAACTTTGATTTTAAGTAATTTTAATAATAAACTTAAAGATTAAACTTTATATATAACCTTTCATTCTGTTTCCATTTAAACACTTGCTGTAGTAGGTTGGAAATACGTAATTAATTTTCATTTATTATCACCAAGTTCAAATAGGAAATTTTATAATTTTAACATTTTTGCTTTCTCACAAATGAGAGAACTTTGTGGAATCAAAATAATTTTGTATCATTGAGTATTAATAGTTTAACATAGCTTTAAAAATAAAAGATGAGACTGCATGTATATGTGTTTAGATGTGTAAAAATTTCATATAAGTGTGTCATTTTAAAGATGTATGTAGAACAGAGAAAGATATTTTAAAAACCACCTATTTTGACTTTTAATTATCTTTTTTATATCTTCATCTATTTTGAGATTGTCATTAATTTCTGTTACTAAAATTAATATTTTCAAATTTTTTGCTTTTTCATTTTTTGATTAGGAGTTCAATGCATCTCTAAAATAAATTTTATTTTTAAAAAATGAATAAAAGATTTAATATTGTTATAAGTAGTTCCTGATATAAAAATTTTTACATACGACTATTTTTAAAAATTCTTGTCCATATCATCGTTGCTGATAGTTTTAAGATCTGCTGAGCTTAATTTAAATTCACTACCTAGTGTTATTCATTTATAACATATCATTTTCATATATGAGATTTTATAGATTATGTACTTCATAAGATAATTATGTGAAATATGTTTTGAAAAAGGAGTTGTAATTTTCATAATTTAGGATTAATAAAATATTTTAATAAAATGGCTTCCACTGAAATTGTTAGAAGTATGTATCTTAAGAATGTAAATTACTGGATGTCTAATAGTTAATGTGCAAATATGGTTATGCCTTTTAATTTGTGAAAAGTTAGTAAAATATCTGTATTTTCCATATGAATTTAAAAATTTTTTTTATGCACATGGAGAAATATTTTTTATATATATTAAAATTTACCATACTGTAAAAGAAACTGATCATTAGTTGATAAAATGTAAGGAATATTTTTTTTTAAGTACTTGATCATATATATATATATATCATGTTAAATAAAAATTTAAGATTTTATGAGTTGTCTTGTGTTTTATACTTTCGAAATCAGTTTTATATGAGTGAAATTGTGATGTAGCGAAGGGTGAGGTGGAGGTTAGGGTTAACCTCCCCCCATAAAGATTGCTGTATACGTATATATGACAGACTTTGCAGGCACATGAAGAGTTTGAGCCAGTTATTTCTATATAATACCTTTATTCGTGTATTAAGCATAGTTTAACAGCCAACCTTCAAATATGGTGGCACATGGCTAGTATCCACACTCTTAACCAGGGCTTCAAACCGGAACTGAACCGAAAACCGGAAAAAACCGATATTTTGGTCGGAACGAAAACCGGAACTGAACCAAATAAAATATCGGTTTATTTCGGTTCGATATATCTTTCAGTCATTTTGTTACTGTTACCAACTTATCAATATTTTCTAATTTAACGTCAACTTTATAATTACATATCCGCACTTGTATAAGATTGCAATGGTGGTTTTGGCAGCTCCAGCTACACAAGTTAGTGTTGAAAGAGCGTTTTCAGGTTTGAAATTTATTCTCCGAGACAACAGAAGTAATCTCAGTGAAACCAGGTTAGAAGATATATTAATAATTAGAGGCAATTTTCATATGTTAAATAAATAATATATTTTTTACATAATTATTGCAAGGCCAAGTGCACGATGTGAGAGTCAAACGACGAATGTGGGTAATCATGAACCTAGTTGTCAAATGCGATTTTGATAATGGATAACAATGCCAATGCTCGCCGCTCTTATCGTACCTGCTGTTTGTATCAATTCACATAGTATACCAATTAAAAAAAGAATAAAATCTTCTAAGTTTTGATAGAATTACATTTTTTGTTTATGATAGAATTATATTTTTAGTACAAATAAGAATATACATAAAATGAAATTATTCATTTGGAACTGAAACGAAAACAGTTATTTTTGGCGGAGCGAAAACCGGAACTGAACCGATATTAATTTTTTAGTTGAACCGGAACAAAAAAAATTACGGTTCGAAGCCCTGCTCTTAACAAAAGAGCCCCCTTCAGCCAAGGTTCATGCAATCCTTTCTCGGAACCCTCTCTCTGGCAATCTGTACTTGTCAAGTGCATTTATAATGAGTTATTAGGGATTCTATGCCTGCATTAAAAGAGTGTGCTGTGTTTTCTGCTTTCAAACTCCTAAATTATTAATTTTATACTAGCATATAGCCAGTCATATGACAGGATCAGTTTAATTTTTAATTTTCCAGAATTGTTCAGTACCTAGGCAGGTAAAAAAAATGGTTTGTTTTTTGGCCAAGAATTATCTTGCAACAAAAAATAATCAATGATTAAATTTAAAACTATCACATATGTACCTAATCTATTATTTAAACCAAAAATAAAAGAAAATTATTTATGTGATATCTAATTTCAATGATAAAACATATGGAAATATTGACGATATTTAAATAATTTAAAATAAGAAATGATTAAATGAGATGGTTAAAGGAATGGCATCATAATGCAAAAAAATGTTATTTTTACCTATTTATGTGATAAATTGATAAATTTAATCACATGCTCTTATAGAATATAGAAAAAAAAGCTTGAAATAATGGTATTAAATGCTCGAAAAGGGAGGAAGGGGTAAATTTCGAACGTTTTAAAGACGACAGTATTTTTCGTTGTGATATGAAGCATATTTATACCAATTTATTTTAGAATAGGATCGATAGTTTAGGAGAAGATAAAGTTTACTCGCTTTGAATTTTGCAAACCCTAACTCATCAAGAATCCAATATGGATGCCTCTATCCATTCCAGGTCCAACCGCTTCATAAATTCGAGGACAGACGGACAGATAACTGAGGCTATTATTATATAGGGGATTTTCAAACCTGACATATATATATATATATATATATATATATATATATATATATATATATATATTATATATATATATATATGCTATATAAAATCTATATAATATTTATATATATATATATATATATGTTCGTATAATCTTTAAGCATATATATTTATATAGCTACCAATAATCATGTATCTATCTAATGCAAAGTTTACAATGAAGCTAAATTTGTAGAATCCAAGTTTTGGGGGCCAGATGACTCAACCCCATTTACATGTGCCAGTAAAGTACCTGGGTAAAAGAGATTTTATTCTGATGGTTGAAAACCCCCGTTTACATAAGCAGCAATTTCACCCTCTTTTTCTCCCAGAATTGTCATCTGAACTACATTATCATTTGGAAGTGCAATCCATCATTCATACTTTGTGTCTTGCTTACTCTTTGACACAGAGTATGACATCTTATGTTTCTTTAAACTATTTTTATTGAATCATGTGAAAAATTTACCAGATTATGATGAAAATATACATATTTTAGTCATTCTGATATTAGAAACAAACATTCACTAGAAATTTCCATAAAATGTTGGCTTTGCAATGCTACGTAAGTACAGAAATTTTGTCCTATAAAATATCATTTTATTAGTGTAAAAATTCTAAACTGTAATTGTGTTTTTATTTTATGGATAAATTATTCATTACATTCTGAAGTTATTCTTTAAGTTAACAATCTTTACCATTTTTTAAAAGCTAAGTCTGCAATATAAAAAGAAAATTACATAAAACATACAATAAAAATTTTACTTTTATTCAATTTTACTTAAAAAAAAAAATTTTAACTTATTTATTTTACTTTGCAAAAACTTAACCTTGTTTAGTGGAGAATGTGAACAAAAATTCGAATACAGCTTGGATGAAATTGTTTTAAATTCTAGTAATGATTTAAGGGGAATAGTACATTTCAAGCTGAAAAATTATTCATATTTTAATCTTTTTAATATTTTGAATCCCCCCTCAACTCAAAACAAAATAAAAAAACCAAGTTTATTATTTACTACTTATCAGGCATGATATACTTTTATATATTTGTTCTATAACTTAACAGATAACTCAATAATTTCAAAATAAGTTTCAAACGAATTGATCATTTTTAAGTTGTTTTTTTCATACAATCAACCTCTGACATATGTATGAAATATTTTAATATGTGAAATTATAATCTTAACTAGAACATTTTTATTAATTTTAAAAATACTTCAACACTTACTTTGTATGTGCTGTGGTATAACTGTAAAGACTAACAGATGTTTTTCATACATAAACAATGTATTCTATTTGTGATAGATTATGATCCATGTGCAACTGAAGAAATTAGTATGAATTCCTACCACACAGCAGTATTGAAGCTGGCAATTTTTAATTTAGTGCCGCACACACAACATATGCAAAGGATCATGGGAAAGGAGAGTAAAATCTACAATTACCCAGGTAGAAAGGTGTATTCTTCCTGCACATCAATATTTTCCCTAGCTAGGGATAAGTCTTGAAAGGGGAGTACAATTCCCGGATTTACTCTGCATTTAGGCTGCTTCTTGACACATGTAAACAGGGTTATTGGTAACTTTTGGAAATAATTATCAAAATGATGCCCAGTTATGTTACTCTGATTGTTTGTAAACAGAATTTCATAGTATATTATGATATAACTGATGGAAAATTTTTCAAAAGTAGAAAATAAAATAAAATCTAATAATAATAACATAATTTGGTAATGTTTAAGTGATCATATTAATGAATTCAAGAAATTGCAGATAATAAATTTCGAGTTTTGCTTTAAAAACAAATAAAACAATAAAACATCTCAAGTTAAGCATAATTTCAAAGGTTCTATGGCATTTAGATTTGGCATGTCCTCCTAAAAGTTGGTTTCATCCAAATAAGTAAACTGTTTCAAAATTTTACTGATCTATTCTTATTATTGTTTTAAAATATCCCTTTAGATAGCTTTATGATTTTAAAAATTTTACCAATTAAAGCTAATATAATACATTAAACTTGTACAAAAGATGAAATAAATTATATCAAAATTGGATTTAACTGCAATCATATATATGTGCTCAACCAAGGAATGAATAATTTTTATTATTTTACTAAGAACAACCTCTGATTTTATCTATGTTATTATTTATATAGTATTTATACTATATAATATGTTTTGATTCAGGCTATAGTAATGAATATAATTCACAAAATATTTTTTTAGAGGTGGGATCACCTGAAAGTATTCTTGATAGAGGTACAAAAGGTTTTATTATAAGCGATTAAATAAATATGTTTTATTTTTAAAAAAATTTTATATTTGTCTGAACAAAAACAAGCTTAACCACCAAAGAAATTATATACACTCAAGAGCCAAAACATTATAACCATCCCTACATTTTGCAATGAACTCACCTGGATGACATGGAAGGCACGTGATCAGGTGGAAGTGGTATTTAACTGCTGCTGGAGAGTCTGAAGAATCCTTCATTCACTTACTTCTGTGTGTGATGGGAAAGGCTGCAGATCTAAGCAATTTTGATAGAGGGCAGATTGAAATGGCTCGAAGGTGGTGGTGGTATTTTGCTTTGGGGAACGTTCTCTTGGGCATCTTTGTTACCTGTGATTGTGGTAGAACAGACCATGAATGCTACAGGGTATCTGAACATCACTGCAGACCAGTTGCACCCTTACATGGCCTCTGTTTTTCCAGCTGGAAATAGAATGTTCCAACAAGACAACACCCCGTGTCACAAGGCTAAAATTGTGTTGGAGTGGTTCCAGGAACAAGATGCTAAATTCCAGTTAATGTCCTGGTCGCTTAACTCACCATATCTCAATCCGATAGAATACATTTGGGATGTTATAGGACGGCAGATCAGAGTTCAAAGACCACCAATTCGTTATATCTCAGATTTGCGTAACCATTGCTTAAACATCTGGTACAATCAGTCTCCAGCCATCTACCATGGATTTGTGGCATCCATGCCAAAGTGGGTTGAAGCTATGTTGCGCGCCAAAGGTGGTCCAACTCATTGACACGTGGTTATAATGTTTTGGCTCTTGAGTGTATATCTACCAGAAAATTTTGTTTCAGAAGGGAAATATATATATATATATATGTATTAGTCTCTTTCCCTTTTGAAACAGGAAAAATTTGAAACAGACATACCTTTAATAATTTTTACTCTACAACATAACTTCTGCCACAACTTAATCAATATCAATAACACAAAGAATATTTTTGTTGTATTGTTATCATTTGAATATTTACTAATTTTTTTTTCAAATACTGATACATTTCTGGGGATTCTGATAATGACTATTTTGTTACTGGGAAGGAAAAAAGACTGGAAATAAGAAAGCTTAAGAGCATTCAAAGACTGCACAATTAAAGATACCTGCCAGCATGTAATTTTTGAAAATCTTTCAATCCTGTGCTCTTACAGTGTGAAATACCAATTTAGACCTGAAGTAAGTTTTCAGTATCCAGAATTCCTACCAAATTTTGGAATTTGAAAAAAAAGAAGAAAAATTAAATTTTACAGGACTACTTTTGTGAATTTTAAAAATACTATTTTTCTATTTTATTGACTTTACAAATAGTTTTAGCAATTTAAATAAAGTCTATTTACACCCCCCGTATCTTCTAGAATTTCTAAAAAAATTCTGATCAGATCATAACATATTGCCTTTAAAATGACGTAGAACATCATGAAATGCATGTGTATTCTTTGCCCATATATACTGAATGTGCTCCAAGTTTATGTAAAAATAGGATTCTTACCGATATGTCAAGGACCAAATGAAAACTTTATTTGACGGGTAATTATAATCCCTTGGTATGCTCTCTACAAAGTAAGTCTGAACAGAACCATAGATTTTAGCAAAAACCCTGTGTTTATTCTTCCAATGGAAATTTATGCAGTTCTGATGTCATGATACAACAGTGGATAGTCCATAATATGCTGTATGTTCCATATATGCTTTCTTTCTAGTGAATATTTTAGCAATAAATCCTTGCTTAGTTGAGAGTGTGAAAGTTTCGAAGTAAGAAGAACCTGATTGTCGACATCCAGAAGAATGATGCTTCTGAAATAAAAAAGCAGTAGTTTTCAAGGAGATTGAAATTCAGGAAGACCCTGCAAAAGTTTTTTTTTCTTCTAAATATAGGAGTTTTGCAGGAGCATGGTAATCCTGGTAGGGTTTAATTCCTGGAAACCAATGAATTATATGATTTCCATACTTTTTATATTACTAGGGACAAACATATATTCATTCAATTATAAGCTGTCATAAAATTAATTGATGACTTCCCTATCCTCAGCAAATGGGGCATGCTATTTGTTATTTAAAAAAAGTTTCTTGTGACACTTTGGGGTTTAAAACATTGTCACTTTTAGTTTGTAAAAAATGTTATCTCCCCCTTGCCTCGACTATTATATTTTGAATACATCTACAGGTGTGTAAAAATTTATAGCCCTTATCTTTCAACTGATTCCAAGGGATAAAATTACTCCCTTTAGTTAAGTCAACGTGATCTGGCATTTTAAGTAAATAGCATTTTGAAATTAAAAACATACAAGCAAGCTTTTTTGTTTATCAGTTCTAATTTCACCTGAAAGTCTTACTTTAATCTACTTTAATTGCCATAAATATTAAAGTACTTATCGTATTGTGGAACCAGCTTTGCAATAGATATTTCCATGGGAACCTTTGCCTGTCTCAATGTTTAGGATTTGTGCCCAAGGTGGAACTGCAGTCTAGGACAGAAGTCATGCTTACTTGACACTCTGGAGAAAAAACAAAGTGAATAACATGCTTGTAACCCATGGGAAATGGTGGCAGAATTGAAAAGTTGTACTAGCAAAAATATAAATATTGTTTCAGTAGAAATAAAGTCAAAGTCAACTAAAGAAGAATTTAAAATTTAAGCCATAAATATGATAAATAAAAAATGCATAGAAGAAAGTTTATATATTATAGTTAAAAAATAATTAAATTAACAAATAAGTACTAAATACCCCAGTAATAACTACATTTAATAAAATTAGCATGAAAAAAAGTAAGAATAAATAAGGCTAAAAGCAACAAACTTTGGAAAACTTAATACATAGAGAGTACCTCCCTTATAAATGATAATAGTAAATATATTTAGCTCTAATACTACTGTAAATGTATTTAGCAGGGAAATAAAACCCTGAATTGGCCTATAATATTCATTTTTAGATGAGTAAATTAATTTTAATTACATGTAAAAAAAACTTTGAAAATATCACAATTGTTTCTATTATTTCTATGACCAGATAAGTATCAAATTCATATTAGACCTGGCAAGTACTGTTAAGTTTACATTTTACAGCAATTCATGTACTTTCAGCAGAATTTGTGAGAACAGCCATATTTTTGTAGTTTCTTGCAAAACATGATTTCTAACAGCATATTTTTTTCAATCTTCATAACACTAATAAAATAATAATAAAAATATCATACTCTTTCCAGACCAATAAATACTCATTTTCCATCCAATCTTAGGATCTCATTCTTCCTGTATCATATTTTTTTTTTCTAAATTTACTCTTAAGGTATCCGTTTATGTTCGGAGAACTTTTTTCTTTAAACGTAGTTCATGTTTTTACATTTTTATATTATCATAGAAAATTGTTCTTAAAAAATTTATTCCTGGAGAAGTTTTTATAAAATTTCTAATAAATAAAGAAAATCTAATTAAAAAAAAAAAAAAAAAAAAAAAAAAAAAAAATCGGGTTTTTTCAAAAGGTCTAATTTTTTAATAAATTATTTCAATATTTTTTGATGCAACACATTCCTTATACACTGGACTAGTGAATCACCTAAAATCTTGGCTTAATTTACATTTGGTGAAAAATTTTGGTCCTTCAAAATCATTCACATTGAATTTTTAACAAATTTTCATTACTTTTATATTTAATTATTAGTGTAACATCATTAAAAATTATCCAAAAAGCTTTTAGGTTGTTTACTAGTAAATACTATCAAAAGCATTCATAATAATTTTCAACAAAATATTTTAAGAACTTTTTGAGAAATCACATTTCAAGTTTCAACATTTTATTAAAAATACCGTTCTGAGAAAAACGCATTTGAAGTTTATGAAAGCAACTTTAACTATTAAAAAATTAAAATACGCGTTTAAAATTCCCCACACTTTCTTGCTTCAAAACTTTCTAATTGCCAAGTTGCTAAATACTAGAAAAAATGTTTAAACTAATCTTCACGAAAATTTAAAATATTTTGTCTAAAAAATGCTTCCAAAAAATTCACAACTTCCGGTTCCGAAGTTGCTACTTCCATTTTGTTTTAACAGCTCCTAAAAGTTTAAATTTTACAATAAAGAAATAAAAAAATTATGATTTTTGTCAAAAAAATGACGTTTTCAATGTAGATGGATACCTTAAAATTACATCTTTCTTTCCAATCATACCATTCTCTCACACACCTCACAACAAAATATTTTTTTTAATTCCACAACAGTATGCAAAATCACATTCAAATCTTTCATAACGTATTTGTTGATAAACTCTAATTCAGCCTATTTAGTTTACACTCCAAAGTACAAGACCCCAAAGCAGAATTTGCCAAAAACTGCAATGCATGTTGCAGTACAACCGGCTCCACTGCAGAACTGCAGCTCGCGGAAAAGCTTTTTTTCCTTTATATATATATCGATGGTTTTGCATAAGTAGGAAAGGATGTAAAATACTTATTGGATAACGTTAATTCCTTATTACAGCAATACCAGGTTTATTTTGACCAAAGTAAGGAACTTGATGTTGGTAATATCAACTGCTAAAATATTTTTCTACTTTGATTATTTATTATTTTCATGTTCAAATATGGATAACAAAGTTTTAGATCTCTTCATTTGTTTGGAGCTTATTAAAATTTTTCCATGTGTTTCACCCTCTGAAGAAGAAAAGAATGAATTATTTTTTTAATATCAAATTTTTCTTAACTGGATTTTTGATGCAACTGATTATTTGAGGCAAAATAGAATGTTTTTTATTTTTTTTTTTATTTTTTTTTTTTAATGAAAGCTATATTAGTGCAAGCTGTAAATGAATTAAAACCAGAGATCCCTAAATTTATCAATTTCTTAATACACATTATATCTATTCCTATATCAGAAGCTATTTGCATGGGGATCAACAATCGATAAAAAAATTTTCTACAGGCATTATATAAATGATGGTGATGAAACTAGAATTGGGACAACTGATAAAATAATGTTTATTTTTTGCAATGGACCTCCACCAGGACACAGATCAGTCCGAAAATTTTTAAAAACTTCCCTTGCATTAATGTTTAGGCCAAATTATCAGTCCCATTTTATCATCGTAGTGATATCTCAAAATATCTTACATCAAAAGTAATTGACAGGACAGAAAATTCTATGTTAATGGCTTGGTTTTAATACAAATACTTTTCTAAATTTCAAGTAGTACTGTTTTATTAAATATTTTTAGTTATATATATGGGTAAAGATGAAAATGTACCACATTAGGAATAATATTGTGGGAGAGTAAATATATGATAAAATAAATATATCTCCTGCAGAACATATCTGATTATCTGAAAGCCTGTTGCAGAACATTGAAAAGTATTCTGCTGTGGTTGTACAAGAGATGGTTTACCAGAGTTGGCATATCATCATTCATAATATTGCCCTGCTGTGATTGCAACTGTCTGTTCAGCTTCATCCAACATTTTTTGGTTTCTAGTGCTAGACAAACTCATGATAATTTAGGTAGTGTGCAACAATTCTATAAAAAAAAACCCATCTTGAAACTCAAGAATAGTCTGGGGACTATAAATGTAGATTGAGAGGCACAAAACAACACATATATGAAGTGTGTAGCCAGATATCAAATTTCTGTAAGAATGGAATCTAAAGGCTTGTTCTGTGACACAAGTGTCTTTATATTAATGGGAATACAGTAAAACCCATTTAAGAAGTTCCCACTTAAGAAGTTTATATTTTCAGAACCCATTTTTCCTCCTATTCATACAATGTTAAAATAACCCATTTATAAAATTTTGTTTCAAACTCTTTCCTGCTTAAAAAGTTTTCTTTCATTTCTAAGTTTAGTTACAGAACACGTTTATAGCTGCCTTTCAATTACTGTTTTTTTTCTCCTCTTTCTCTGTTTGTAAAGATCAATGTTTTTGGCTAAAAACAGATGTTGTCATTTTTATTTAAAATGTGCCTGAAGAAGTTTTTAAAAGCTTAAGACAGCTGGACTCTTATCAATTACAAATTTCTGATAAAAAACAAAAACAAAAAACTATAACAAATTTTTTCTGTAAAATCGATTCCAGTGGTGTTTAAAGCAAAATTTCTGAGCTGAATTAAATATATTCTAAGGTAATTATGTTGTTTTCCTTTATTAGCTGATTTTCTAAGAGTGCAAAAAATGTAAATTTTTGAGAAAAACCAAACCTATTGTTTATATATTATTTTATAAAGAAAAAAAAATCTCTCCTCATTATTTATGTAATTATTTTGTTTTGTTTTTAAAAAAATTAATTTTTTTTAAGAAGTTTTCTCTTTTTATTCCCTTAGAAAACTTCTTAAGTGGGTTTTACCGTGTATATATATATATATATATATATATATATATATATATATATATATACACACATACATACACATAAATAATGCTTATTGCCTGATTTCCCTTTTAAGAAGTTTTAATGAGTTAGGCCCTTGGAAAACTTCTTAAGCGGGTTTCACTGTAATGTATAATTCCACCAATATCAAGGCAAGTAGATTTTAAACACAGGCTTTCATATATAAATAAAATTAATAAATAAAAATAAATACAATTGTGCATTTTTGATTTCAAAATGGTACTTAAAACCCAAGCAATGTATTTTGAAATTAGTATACTGAAAAATACTCCTTTTGTACAGCTAAAGTCAAAATCTTATAAGATTTTAATTAAAAATGCATGAAATATTTTATTAAAAATATATATTCTAACTTCATTGCAGATTAAAATATTAATTGCATTGTATAAAGCTATTATAGATGATACAATCACCATGATTTTGTATAGCTAAAAGCAAAATATTAAAATTTTTATGTAAAAAGGCTCGAAGCAGGGTTGGAAAAAAATCATGATTTTTTTTATAAAAATAAAAAAAATCAGATTTATTTGATTTAAGTTGGATTTCTTTGATTTTTTCTGAATACTAATTTTAATTGTTTTTACGTTTTTTTTTTTTTTTTTTTTTTTTTTTTTGCAATATACATAAAATAGTTTGTTATAAGAAGTAGCATCTTATCTATCTAGTATATTCTACACACTGATTAACTAAAATTAAATATATAAATTTTAATCTAAATACATTTCATTATTTTGTAATTGGATAATGCAAACTAAATAAGATGTAAATTTAAAGAACAAATTAAATATTCTTTTAATGCAAACTAATTATTTAAAAAAACAAATCACAATTATTTCAATATTTTTTAAGCAACGAATAATGGATTTAATTGTTTCAATGAAAACACTAGCTTTGATGCTTTATCCACTCCTAATTGGTTATGAAAGCTAGAATGAACAATACCAAAAGAAGAAAACTGTCTTTCCATTCCAGCAGATGAAGCCACGGCTGTTGTTATTTGGTAGACAAACAGGATTTCAAGTTCTGTAATACTCTCTTTACCTCCCATTACATAAAATGAACAGTCATAATCAATCATTGTACTACCCCTACTACATACTTTCTGATAACAATCCCTAAATTCTTGGAAAGCACATGCTATCTATTACACTTATTTACTTATTGGTATTACTGTGCTGACTGATTCCCAATTCTCCATTCTTTGGAAAATAGGTTTTAAAAGAAGTGAAAAAAAAAAAAAAAATCACCTGACTTAAATCATGCCAACCCTGGCTCCAAGTATGAAATATTTTATAAAGAAAAAAATTGCCTAGCATAAGTACTAGAAACAATAAAAGTGGTTACTAAAACAACATCAATTACTATAAATTTGTAAAAATATCAGTTACAACGAATTTAAAACATTTGTTCATCAACATAATAGTATTCTCCTTCAGCTATGACGTTTTATTGAAACAATGATTTTTCAGAGACGGTAGTATTAAATAATCATGTTTAATATAATACACATAAATTAAAAATAAATAGTTATATTTGGAACTATAGTAATGTATTCTTGCTGAAAATTGATGAATCCCTTTTTTTATTAAGTCTGTATTAATACTATTTCATCATTATAAATTAATACACTTTTTGAAAATTGACAATTCCTTTTTTAAAAGTCTGTATTAAGGAAATTTCACCATTGCATTAAAAAACTTCATTATAACTGATGAAAATATTAATTGCATTGCTGTTATAGAGGATGAGAAACATCAGACTGTCGCTACTTCCACCGTGAACCCAATCCACTCTCCAAATGAGTTGCTGGACTCTTCATTACTTGGAGTATCTGAAGTTGCATTTGTGGAGTCTTTAACATTGTACGATTGCATGTGTCTCTTTAAATGACTTTTCAAAGTAAACCCTTTTTTACAAAAGTTACAAATATAAGGTTTGTTTTCTTCATGTATAGCATAATGCTGATGCAGAGTGCTTTTAGTTTTAAAACGTTTTAAACATACATAACAGGAATAAGGTCGGTAACTAGTATGAGAAAGATAATGTTTTTGGAGGTGCATTTTCAGAGGAAAAGATTTCTTACAATACTCACACGAATAAGGCTTTTCTCCAGTATGTAACATTTGATGCTGTCTCAAATAGCCTTTCGAAGTAAGCTGTTTGTTACAAATATTACAAGTATATAAAACTTTATCTACAGCATGAATAGTTGAATGCTTACGAAGTTCACCTTTGGTTTTGAAGCCTTTATTACAAACTATACATATATGTGTTTTTTCTCCGTTATGCACCAAATAATGTTGAGTTAAATCCCCTTTCGTTTTGAAACCTTTAGAACATACATCACAAATGTGAGGCTTGGCATCAGAATGAGTACGTTGGTGTTGATTTAAAGTATTTTTCTTTCTGAAGCATTTTTTACATATATCACATACATAGGGCTTTTCTCCAGTATGAAGAGTAAAATGCTGTTGTAAGTTGAACCTTGTTAAAAAACGTTTTTGACATACTGAACATTCAAATGGCTGTTCACCAGTGTGAAGCAAGTAATGTACACCAAGATAGTCCTTCTTCTTAAAAGATTTTCCACAAATGTCACAAGAGTATGGTTTTAAACCAGTATGTTGAACGTAATGTTTTTTCAAAAGGTATTTGCTTTTGAATCGTTTATCACACATGTCACAAGAGAAAGGGGCATCTAGTGTATGGCTCAAGTAATGCTCATCGAGAACTGCTTGACTTTCGAAACCATGACAACACACGGCACATTCAAATGGGCCGTCATCTAGAATTGGTCCTGACCCCTCGCATTCTGAGAGAGAATTAGAAAGGGATTCTTCTCTATGTGTCTCTAAATGCTTTTCTAAATGAATTAACTGAGTAAATGCTTTTTTGCAAACATCGCATACAAAGGGTATAACGGTTATACGTGTAATGTTTTCGTCCGCTTCGTTTTTTGTCGTACTGTTATCATTCATAATGAGTATGATTCAATGATAACTACAAATACTAAAACTTAAATGAGGTAGCACTTTTCATATAGAAGGTAGGGATTAATATTTTATAGATACATTACGGGAATAACGTAAACGCGAATAAATAGGATCAATAGTTTTTATTTCCATGATAGTGGTTTACCCAAAACACCATTAAAGTTGCCATTCTATGGTTTTAAGTAGTAGTCTCTCCGTCATTCTTTAAATTCCATATGGTTTAGTATATTATGCTGAAATATACATTATTATTGAGAATTTTCAAATAATCTGTTGTTTTTCTTTAAAACAGTTATTAAGAAAACCAAACTTTACAACAAAAGTTTAATCATTTTAGCGCCATCTATAATATACCTATGAAAACGGTATCGTGGTGACAAATCAATGTGGGGACACTAGAAATAGTTTTCAGGATATATTTGAGGACATAAAACATGTATAAATATGTATACCACCCACACTTTAAAATTTTTACAGATTTAATATTCTTTAAAATGAACTTCAATAGTTTTTTATCACTATTGTTAAACTAGAAATATTTATTGAAACTTTCAATACATTCAATTCTCTTTAGTTATGAAAGGGAAACCTCTTTCACTAATTCCTATTGTTATATACTCAAACTTGAATTTATAATTAATAACATTTCATATTTATTATACTTTTTATCCTTTATGTATGAACAAAAGATACTTAAATTTGATGTGTACTGTGAATAAATCTGTTATCATTTAAAGTATATTTTGTTAGTAATATACTATAAACAACAACATTATCTCCAGATCTCCAAATTCTCTCTACTGGTTATTTTCTGTTCAGAAATTCTTGCCCAAATTAATAATGTGAGTAGAATGAAACTCAGTTAAAAAGATGAAATGGACAAATCTTTAAATTTGGGGACTTTTTACGTCCTTAAGTAGTTAAAGTAATTTGGTGGACAAAATAAAAAGATGATGTAAATTTGGGGCTGTTACAAATTTAGAGGATGTATGGTCACCTTAATCGGATGATAAATACATTTTCCTAATTAAGTTAAATAGATAATCGCGAAAACAAGTTCTAAAATTAATATATATATATATATATATATATATATATATATATATATATATATATATATCAGAACTAGTTGTTGGAACAATCCATTAACTAAGCCTGGTAATATATAACCAGGGTTAGTTAATGGATATGCCGGAGAGAAAACCAAAATAGAAATTAGTAGTGTCTTTTTTTTCTTTTTAATTTTAAGAATTAAAGGAGCATAGTACCTTTTGAGACTTAAAATCTGCATCATAACAGCTTTTCTTTTCGATTCATTTAAAACGAAAAATTCTGCTCCCTTTTGAATAAACTTTTAACAACTCTCTTGATAAAGAGCTAACTTTAAAGTAATTATTTAGTTTTGTCATTTCAAGTATAATGTTTTTAAAAGTATTACAAAAAATATAATCCGAGTGAAAAATATGAAATTTACTGGGATTTGAAAAAGGAGGATAAACATAAAACCCGACAGATAGCATAGAGCACGAAGATGACCACTTCTGAGCCTAGTAAAAGTCGTCTGATCGCGTTTGCTGCTTGTTCCAAATGGAACAACACGAGAGCAGTCACAATCATGGAAATCAACAAGGAAATTAATTTCTTAACTGTGCCAATGGATGTAACGTGAAATTTCAATAAAGAACTTCTTCTGCTCAGCGTACGTGATATTGCAGATCAGGAGACTTTTTCTGTGTTTATGTAGATTTTACGATTTTTTAAAAGTGTTGCCATATTGCACTTGAACTAAATCAGAAAATGTGCATAATAAAAGGTAATTTTATTTCGTATTAATTTGCGTTTGTTAACACTCTAATTTCTAAAACACAGCGCCAAATATTCCCCTAACGGTAACTTTTGGAACTAATTTGTTTTTTGCGGAATCTTTCGTCCCCCGACTTGTTTAATCTTCCTATAAAGTGTGGCTTCATTATCGCAATAGATCGCGCTACAGAACACTGTGAGCACTGTCAGTTTAATTATGGCCACCCGGTATATATATTTAAAATAACGTGACGACTTCAACTTTTCAAAAGTCTGTTTTAATTATGCATTTAGATTTCTTCTCCTTTTTTTTGTATTTTGCTGTTGTTTTTAGTAAAGTACCTTTTTTTGTGCTTTTGGTTATTTTTTCTTAATTTTTATTTTTTCCAATATTTTGAGTATCGTATCATTCCGTTACTTTGCTCTCGCATTCATTGTTCTTTTCGTAATGTTCTGTCTTGTTTTATGTTATAAAAAATATAAAAAAATGCTAAATAAAAATTTTTAAATTTTGTAAAATTCAAAAATATATCTTTTTGTTAGTGTCGTCACTTTTTGCTTATTTTTTATTAATGTCTTTTTGTACAAAGTTGCAAACGTTATAGTCTTTGTAAACTTTTTTTTTTGCGTATTTATGTATTTTTTTTTAGCTTCATATTGTTTTGATTGCTATGCATTGCTGTTAACCTTACCTACTGGTCATTTTCAAGGTTCCAGTTTAATTATCCCCTAATTAGACAACGCGTTGGTTACCCATAGCTTTTTGTGAGAACGTTCTCACCTCCTTGCTTCCTTTGGAGCTAGAGTGTATTATTAAATTCTTGTTTGGATTACTTTTTGCCTTGAGGCCTAAATTGATGTTTTGATCTGTCTTACGTTCGGAGGTTAAAGTGAAGACTTTATGGAGCTTCTCTAGGTACTCCGTATAACCCAATTACCTTGACCTTGACATTGATATATGTAATGATATTTTTATCGGTTTAAGATTCTATTTTTTCGGTAATTCTTCTCAAGGACTACTAGTGAATATTCTCGAATGTTCGCTAGTAGAAATCCTTCCGGTTCCATATCTCAAAATAGAGTTTTAATGCGTGGGTTTCTTCACCCACGTGACTTCAATTGATTTCTGATTGTTCGTCACTAATGACAATTTAAGACTATGCTGTGTCTAGACTATGCTAATGTTATATTATTTATACTAATGTTTAAAAATATCATTATATATATATATATATATATATATATATATATCTGTAATGAGACTGACTTCTCGATGGGGGGTTGCAGTCATGGCCATAAAAATGATACCGTTTCAGCTAAAGACCTTTATTAAGATAACTTTGAAGGACGGGTTCCCACTTCATCATAGGGACAAACTGAAGGGTCAACTAGCATGTAGTTCTATGTACAAGACACGTAACACCTGGGTCAACATCTGTGGGAAAATATCTCTAGAAAAATCTGTCTCCCCTAGCATCTCTTTTTTATTTGGAAATTTCCTAAATTGTCCGCTAGGGCCATGTAGGTTTATAATTGGCCAGGCCCCTTCTCTGAGGGCGTAACCTGTAGCCCCAGTGGTCAATTTAGGTTAGGGGTTAAAAAGGGGAATGGAAAATGACGCGGGAATTTTTACCCTTGATTTAAGTTTTGAAAACCCCTGAGAATTTTCCTTACACACACACACACACACACACACACACACACACACACACACACACACACACACACACACACATATATATATATATATATATATATATATATATATATATTGTAACGTACTGGAGATATGGTAGGCGAAGCCGTCAATGAAACAGGCTAGAAAACTGTTTATTCTAGATTAAATATTTTATTCAGGCGAATAAATTATGTACAGCTATATGTACAGATCTAGTAGATTTCTAAATATTCTGAGATCTCGTGCTGAGATGACATTCACACAATAAGGATGCGTGGGTACCGGATACAGTATGGCTAGGGCTTCTAATCACAGGAATTGTTCGCTAATTAGTGCCGGTGATAAACGCTGACACTATCACCTCCGTGCTGACGATTTGTACAGTCGGCTTTCACACCAAGGTTCGAAAGTTCAGAGTGCGTATCACGCTGGGGTTCGTGAAGGAATCTCGGGATGCAAGACGATCCGAATTTAGAGCAAGGGTTACTCTCAGCTACCTACTTCTATGCACGAAGAAAAAATTAGCAAAATAACGGGAATGGAATTCCCAAGTCGAAGGTCGACTTCTTAGCAAACAGAGACGCTGGCGGTCTCTAATCAAGCAAACTCCAGAATCGGAGATACGAGAGGTTCTTCTCAAGCTACGAAGGCACTATTAGGAAGAAGCCTCAAGAAGAAAAAGCCTCCTTTTTGGCCCAGTCACTCTTCTTTTATAGCGGTCCCCGGTTCCTTAATTCTTTGGGAAACTTCCAGAACCAGGATGATGCAATCTTGCGGTCTCTTCCCGCCTGGATCAGCTGTTTCGTTTCCATATGTGGCCGAAAAGCCGTCTTCAGATCAGCCGACCCAAACAACTTAATTGCCTTTTTCGCTACCGCTAATGGGCGACAATGTGCACTGTAATTATTTACAATCTTTTCACAGAGTCTTTCCATTCAACAGCCTCACAAAGCCCCAGATGCGTTGGCTGCAGCACACGAACCGTTTTCAATTAAGTATCCACGGGTATCTTAGACCACCCGTTTCTACCTGCCGCTAACCGTAAGTGTCCGCGGCGAAAGGTCACATTCGGGCTCCTCGTTCTTTAGGGTCATGTAACGGATCGTTACAATATATATATATATATATATATATATATATATATATATATATACATATATATATATATATATATATATATATATATATATATATATATACATATGTAAAGGAAAAAAGAACTAAATCTATAAACTAATGTAGAGATTCCAAAGATAGCCTTTAAGAAATATACTGTCAGGATCTTCTCGTAATTTGATAGTTCAATCGTGCCGAAGTAAATTTATAGCCGAAAGCCCTCATTACAGCCCTAGAAAATTCTCAGGGGTTTTCAAATTTAATGTCAAATATGGCAATTTTCAAATGCGTACACTGATATTGCAACCTAGAGCGAGACCAACCCTAACGACCAATGACCGACAAGCGTCTCTTTATTTCGCCGCTGATCGCATGACGTATGTAACGTAACAAGCATAAAGCAAGTACTGTGTTTATGTAAAATCGCCCTATAAGTGCTGATCTGAACTGCTTTTAGAGTTAAGAAATCGAAAAATAAATGTTAATAACTCACAAAGGTGAGATTTTAATTACCCTTTTTGATAAAGAAGAAAATGAATTATAAATCAAACTCGATTTTGAACTAAGGTAAAAGAAAAAAAAATACTTATTTTGTTTCAGTTTTATCAAATTTTAACAAACATACGTGTGTATATTTTACAATAACTTAAAAAAATCTTCATAAACCATTTAAGAGCAAAATTAGAAAGTGTCAGTTACCGTAAAGATTGGAACCGCAAAATATTTAACTGACTTTCTAGGTCTCACTTCACAAGGGAATAAATATACTCCTAAAGCATTCTAGCCCAGAAATTCTTGCTCTTAAAATTTCCTTTCAAAATTATTTATGCAATATTAAGCTTAAAAAAAAAGAACTTATTCTGTTGAATCCATTCTTTTCTTTTGCTTCAGTGAGAACGAATTGTGGTCCAGCTAGTGCAAAAAACAGCTGTTACACGCGTCAGAACATTTTCTCAGTGTTAGCCTTTTTTTTCAAACTGCACTTCCAGTTGTTACCCGGAATGCAAATTCTTATTTACGACTGAAGTATGTGTAAGTAAGCGATGCACCTTCCTTAATCATTCATTAGCGTCTTTAGGGGAAGAATTCGAAGCACGGAACAACCGATGAACATTAACTCTTGATAATTACCTCAGTGTAGGAGTATGATTAAGCTGAAAAATCCATTGATTCATTCATGATTGATGTTGCTCCGGGTTTTGTTTATTTTGGTTGGATTATGCGTAATAAGATCAGTTTTTCGGTAACCGAAAGGTAATTTGTTATTCACTCCTACACAGGTATATCGCTTATATCGATTGTATGTTTAATTATTTCGATTGGTCAGGATTCTGCAACCGGATTGTTGGAAAAGTTTTGAAGGGTTCAGAAGAAAATTACCATAGAACTGTATAGAAGATATTGGATGAAATTTCTGAACGATTTCTGGGCCGGTTCACGTATATTTAAGTATAAAACATTTTTTTTAAGCATTTGATCTGGTTGTCATTTCTCCGGAATATTAGTCTACATCGTCGTTTCTATGATAGCAGGGTTTTTCTTAAAAATTTCAGTTATATTTATGTATATTCCTCTTATACCGGGTGGTCATAATAAATCGAGAAAACAACTTTGTGCTTTAGATTCTTTGCGTACTCTGATAGTTGATTTAACATCGAAAATAAAAATGATTAAAAAACAAAAAATTCTTTCCATAAATAAGTTTCTTAGGTATATAGATTACATATATTTTTTAAATTCGTGTACTTTAGATTGTTTAACAGTTTGATCCTGCTTTTTAAAACTTTTGATTACTGTGTCATAACACATCAAACTCTCCACAATTTAAGACTTTTAACTTGAAATGTTCTCTTTAGATCTTCTATTCTATTCAGTCTTTTATTTTAGTTTATCGTTTTATCATCCCTCGATATTACAATACATTCTTTAATAAATAAAATTTTATTAGATCCTCATAATTATTAATGTATTCAGATTTTACCATATGTATATACCGGGTGGCCATAATTAAACTGACAGTGCTCACAGTGTTCTGTAGCGCGATCTATTTGCGAGAATAACGCCACATTTTGTTGGAAGATTAAACAAGATGGGGGACGAAGAATTCCACGCAAAAACAAATTAGTTCCAAAAGTCACCGCTAGGGGAATATTTGGCGCTGTGTAATAGAAAATAGAGTGTTAATAAATGCAAATCAATACGGAAATTAATTTCTTAACTGTGTCAATGGATATAAAGTGAAATTTGAATAAAGAACTTCTGCTCAGCGTACGTGATATTGCAGATCACGAGACTTTATCGGTGTTTATGTAGATTTTACGATTTTTTAAAAGTGTTGCCATATTGCACTTGAACTAAATCAGAAAATGTGCATAACAAAAGGTAATTTTATTCCGTATTAATTTGCATTTGTTAACACTCTATTTTCTATTACACAGCGCCAAATATTCCCCTGGCGGTGAATTTTGGAACTAATTTGTTTTTTCGCAGAATCTTTCGTACCCCGTCTAATCTTCCTACAAAATGTGGAGTCATTCTCGCAAATAGATCGCGCTACAGAACACTGTGAGCACTGTCAGTTTAATTATGGCCACCTGGTATTTACCAGAGTTCATCAATCGTTGTGGGGTACCGCTTGGAAAGGAACTCTTTTCAAGAGACAAAAGATAGAATAGTCTATAAGTGGAACTTCAGGGGAATTAACAGAAATCTATTGTAAACGCAGATGTATGTAATATTTGTGTCAGCTTTCTTTCATTTAAAAGTCATGCAGTGAACCTTAACAAAATATCACTTATCGTTTTGTCTTAATGAAATTTCAGTCTTTAAAAGTCATTGGAATGAAAGTAATGGAATTTCTTCTATAAATATCGTATATAAAACTTTCTCTTCATAGTACTTTGAGCTCATTTTAATACTTTCTCCACCTTTGTTAGTTTATTTTTCCTTTGTGTAAGAGAATCCTTTGACACGGAACAATTTCGAACCATTTGACAATTTGACAAAATCTCCTTCTGAAACTTTCTTTGTATAGACGAAATTAGGTTTGTGGATTTTTTTCTCTTCGTTTTTGATAATATATATTTTTTTTCTGTGGTTATTTAGGTAAGCCCATGCTTTATTGAGGTTCACTATGCAGTTTCTTATATCCTTAAAAAAATTCTTGCTGGGTTTTACAAAATGTTGTGCGTTGAGCTTCTATACCTCGCAAAACCTGATTAACATTATGTTTCTTAATGTTTTCAACACTAAACGTACCAAGACTTAATACATACCTATTTCTTTTATTTTATTTTATTCACTTAATACATACCTATTTCTTTTATTTCTTTTATTTTATTCACTTAATACATACCTATTTCTTTTATTTTATTTTATTCACGTAATACATACCCATTTCATTTATTTCTTTTCTTTTCTTTTATTCACTTAATACACACCTATTTCTTTTATTTCTTTTCTTTTAATTTATTTACTTAATACATACCTATTTATTTTATTTTATTTTATTCACTTAATACATACCTATTTCCTTTATTTCTTTTATTTTATTTCATTCACTTAATACATACCTATTTCTTTTATTTTATTTTATTCACTTAATACATACCTATTTCTTTTATTTCTTTTCTTTTAATTTATTCACTTAATACATACCTATTTCTTTTATTTCTATTTTATTCACTTAATACATACCTATTTCTTTTATTTTATTTTATTCACTTAATACATATCTATTTCTTTTATTTCTTTTCTTTTCTTTTATTCACTTAATACACACCTATTTCTTTTACTTCTTTTCTTTTAATTTATTCACTTAATACATACCTATTTCTTTTATTTTATTTTATTCACTTAATACATACCTATTTCCTTTATTTCTTTTATTTTATTTCTTTTATTTTATTTCATTCACTTAATACATACCTATTTCTTTTATTTCTTTTCTTTTAATTTATTCACTTAATACATACCTATTTCTTTTATTTTATTTTATTCACTTAATACATACCTATTTCTTTTATTTCTTTTCTTTTATTCACTTAATACATACCTATTTCTCTTATTTATTTTCTTTTTTCTTATTCACTTAATACATACCTATTTCTTTTATTTCTTTTATTTTATTTTATTCACTTAATACACACCTATTTTCTTTACTTCTTTTATTTTATTTTTTTAACTTAATACATACCTATTTCTTTTCTTTTTTTATTAACTTAATACATACTTATTTCTTTTATTTCTTTCCTTTATTTTATTCACTTAATACTTTCCTATTTCCTTTATTTCTTTTATTTTATTTCATTGACTTAATACATACCTATTTCTTTTCTTTTATTTTATTCACTTAATACACACTTATTTCTTTTATTTCTTTTCTTTTAATTTATTCACTTAATACATACCTATTTCTTTTCTTTTCTTTTATTCACGTAATACATACCTATTTCTTTTCTTTTATTTTATTCACTTAATACATACCCATTTCATTTATTTCTTTTCTTTTCTTTTATTCACTTAATACACACATATTTCTTTTATTTCTTTTCTTTTAATTTATTTACTTAATACATACCTATTTCTTTTATTTTATTTTATTTACTTAATACATACCTATTTCTTTTATTTCTTTTCTTTCCTTTTATTCACTTAATACATACCTATTTCTCTTATTTCTTTTCTTTTTTCTTATTCACTGAATACATACCTATTTATTTTATTTTATTTTATTCACTTAATGCACACCTATTTCCTTTACTTCTTTTATTTTATTTTATTCACTTAATACATACCTATTTCTTTTATTTCTTATTTACTTAATACATACCTATTTCTTTTATTTCTTTTCTTTTTTCTTATTCACTGAATACATACCTATTTATTTTATTTTATTTTATTCACTTAATGCACACCTATTTCCTTTACTTCTTTTATTTTATTTTATTCCCTTAATACATACCTATTTCTTTTCTTTTTTCATTTAATTAATACATACCTATCTCTTTTATTTCTTTTCTTTATTTTATTCTACCTATTTCCTTTATTTCTTTTTTTTATTTTATTCACTTAATACACACCTATTTCTTTTATTTTAATTTATTCACTTAATACACACCTATTTCTTTTATTTCTTTTCTTTTACTTAATACATACCTATTTCTCTTATTTCTTTTCTTTTTTCTTATTCACTTAATACATACCTATTTCTTTTATTTCTTTTCTTTTATTTCATTCACTTAATACACACCTATTTCCTTTACTTCTTTATTTTATTTTATTCACTTAATACATACCTATTTCTTTTCATTTTTTATTTACTTAATACATACCTATTTCTTTTATTTCTTTCCTTTATTTGATTCACTTAATACATACCTATTTAATTTATTTCTTTTATTTCTTTTATTTTATTGTATTCACTTAATACACACCTATTTCCTTCATTTCTTTTATTTTATTTCATTCACTTAATACATACCTATTTCTTTTATTTTATTTCATTCCCTTACAACATACCTATTTCTTTTATTTCTATTTTAACCCCTTCCGGTAAAAGGACGAGTCTAGCTCGTCATTGGTTTTTCATTCCATACCGCACAGTGACGAGCTACACTCGTCATGCAACTAAAGTTACTGTTAAATATGATAACTAATTTAGTTTAAAATTTCTAGTGTACTGAACTTGGCAACACTTTTGTTACTTGTGGAAATCACAAGTCACTATTGCATATTGATTGTTTACTTAGAATTTCTTGATACAAGTCACTGCCAATTTGATGAATCAGAATAAAAGAAAACCTACTAAGAAATGCCGTGTGTGTTACAAGAATCAAATTAGAAGTGAAACTCCCTGGCGGTGTAAATAATTAAGAATTCCTATGCACTTTGTTTTGAAAAGTACCACTAGCTTGAAGACTATTATCTGTATACCTTATTAATGTTTTGCTTTGATATTTTCTTAATTTTACCGTTTCTGGTATTATTTAACACTATGTAAAAAGTGGATTTTAATTACGAATATGTAACAATTGTAAAATGAAAAAAGTTTTTTAAATAAAAAATAAATTGCTACTTCATGCACAGTTTTTCATTATTAAATCGCACCGGAAGGGGTTAATTCATTACCCATTGCATTTTTTTACATATACATAGCCGGTCATTTGACCGGTTATGGTATGTTTAGTGTTAAATATGCAAATCTTTATTTACCTTTTTTTATCTTATTTACTGCTACCAGAGATTTACTGCAGGACTACAAATGATTTCTGCGTCGGCGAATTTTCTTCGGTTACCAGTGATTTCTCATTACGAATATTTGAAACAGTGCGCATACTTTGCGTATGTTCGTTTGGATCCCTCTTTTCATGTAGAAGTAAATGGCGGTTTTTCCCTTTCTGATTAATAATGTTGCTTACTTTGCACTTAGAAATGTTAATACCATGTTTCCCACAACGTTTTTGAATTATGAAATAGGAATATTTCTCTTCGGAAAGCGTGAAAATATATCCTTCAATCCCCAGCTTGTTTATACAGGACATTTGAAAGAGGAATATATTTGAAAATATTAGATGGTATTTTTCATTCCAAATAATAAGCTATTGCTGGAAACTTTTATTCCAAATTTTTTACCTTTTAAAAATTTCTTCGTCGAAATTCTTTTAAGAACATACAAATATCCTCAGTAAAATTATTTTTAAGGAATAGTGTTTGCAGTGGAACGGGATGAACGGGACCATAGAGTATAAAATACACCGGAATTTTCCAAAATGATAGCCTAAGATTAGATAAAAAAAATTCAGCAATTCTAGGAAGAAGTCACGTGGTTCATCCAAAAGCAGAGAAAAAAAAAGTTATTTTAATTTTTTTTGTATTGAGAGAAAATTATTATTGAAATGATATGGAATAATAAGATGAAAACCAAATTTAAAACCGTGTCGTTACCAGTATTCTGGTAAGATGCATTATCCAAATTTAGAAAAACAAATTACTGGCATTTTATTTACCTTTGCCACAACTGATTTTTGTGAATAGTTTTCAAGATATGCTAGGCCGAACGATGGCCGATTGATTACTGTGCTGGCCTTCAGTATCGGAGTTTGTGGGTGTAACGTGAGTTACACTGTTGACCGAGGGACAAGGGCGATGTCAGTGACCCCCCCCTCCTTCGACCCCATTGGACAGGGGGAGTGCCTGACGCAGTTCAGTCGTTTTTGGCCTTGGCAACAAGAGTTGTTTTATGATACTTCACTCGGCAGATTGGAACCCCCCTTCAGAGGAAAATAGAGAATGTGCGCGTGACGTCAGGTGCAGGAAAAATTGCAGCTCAACTTCCTCGTTGGTAAAACATTTAAATTTCTACGGTGTGTGCTTGTTATTGGAGTTTTAATTTTGTCGATTATCTGAAAATGGTAACCAGCTGTTGTATTCATGGCTGTACTAAACGTTTAAAAAAATGTGAAAATACTGGTTTGGTTTTGAGTGCTACGGTCTACTGTTTTGCAACACGAGGGCTAATGAGACCGGGACCTACAACTTAAAGCCGATTCTGAACGGCTACGAACATCCATGCCATAGTGGGATTCGAACCCACGAACTTCGGTACCGAAGGCCAGCATCCTAACCAATCAGCCATCATTCGGCATGAAAATATCGGATTTTATTGCTTTTTTAAAGATCTTACATTGAGCATACTTTAGATAAAAGCTTTGAAAAGGCAAGACTGGACTCCAAGTTCTTCTTCGAGAATTTGCCAACATTTTCAGAATGGTAATAAAATGTTAACCTTACTGTAATGTAACAGATTATATAAAATTATTATGCTCTAAAAATTTTTTTATTATAATTAAATTGGTTTTTTTTTCATATTTCTAATGTATTTTCTATGCTTTTATGAGAAGTGGTGTACCTATAAATATAATTATTTTTTTTGTCCTTAAAATGATCAGATTTTGCAAATTTTTATTAGATTCTTATTTATGTAATAGTTTATTGTGCCTGTTAACATAATCAAAGTAGTTATACTTTAATTATGATACTTAATAGTACTGTGTAAAGTGTTTAATTTTTTTTTAAATATATAATTTTGTAAGTGCTAAAAAAATCTGTTTTGAATTACTCGGCCAGTTTCTGATGTTTCCTTCCATTTCCCTTAAGTAATATTTAGTTTTATTGTATACGTGATCCATGTCGAAGCTCATGAGACAATGAAAACAAGCAATGTTTTGCCAACGAAAAGTTGAGTTGCAGTCAGAACTCGTATTTGTTTACAAACATGCACTTTCTCTATAGAAAGCGAACGGAGAACTTGAGCAGAGGCAGAAAAATTTCCCAAATATTACGCACCAATGACTTATACCAGGCCATGTTGATATAATACAAAGAGTTAAGACACCAGATACAAATGAGACTTACCGTTTTGCAGACTTTTTAATTTATATCTTTATTTATTCACTGGTGAAGCACATAAAATCTATGCAATCTTAATATGGAGTCGATGGAATAGGGAAAAAATGTTGGAGCTACAGCCATAGTTTACAGTGCTGCAATTTTGGAGTATTGAACTGCTGAGGTATTAGAATTGGCTGGAAAAACTAGCAAAGATCCGAAAGTAACTCCAAGACATTTACAACTTGTTATTCGTGGAGATGAAGAACCTGATTCACTTATCAAAGCAACTAACGCTGATGACCCTTTTCTCAGATGCAAGAGTTGAAAATTTTTCTTCCTCTGCTCAAGTTCTTCGTTCGCTTCCTATTCTTCTCTGAAGGGGGGATTCCAATATGCCGAGTGAAGTATCAGAAGAAACTCTTGTTGCCAAGGCCAAAGACGACTGACCCGCGTCAGGCACTCCTCCTGTCCAATCGGGTCGAAGGGGGTGGGGTCACTGATATCGCCCTTGTCCCTCGGCCAACAGTGTAACTCACGTTACGGTGGGTTGGAATGCGCACAGTGGCATGGATGTTCGTAGCCGTTCGGAATCGGCTTTAAGCTGTAGGTCCACGTCTCATTACCCCTCATGTTGCAAAAAGTAGACCGTAGTACTCCGAATCAAACTCAAGATTCTATGAAAGCAAATTATAGATACAGAACTGAAATCACACGAGATATGCGAATCTTTTTATCTAACATCCATCCATCACAGAATCGAAGCAGCAAGATAATTTTTTCTCATTAAAATATTTTTTACGATTCTTTTATTTAATTTCTTTTTATGTGTTTATAATCACTTATTTGTTTCTATAAAGAATTTTATAACGATATTTCTTTGTTTAATTCAATAAAACATAATAACTAACCTCTATAGTTGTTTAATCTGCAAAATATTGGTATCATCATCATAATTATTTTTTTCTCTTTATATTTTCTATGAATATTTATGGAAACAATTACATTTTTTGTAAGGTCTATAAGGTATACTTAAAATTTTTTTTATAATATTTTATGCAAAATTGATGCTTCTGGAGAATTTTTAATTAAGCTAATTATAAAGCAGTTTATAACTCCAAAACTAATTAATATTTTGCCTTCAAATTTTTTAAATATTTATATATCAATAGTACTAATAACATAGTCAATCTTCAAGGAAATTCATTTCAAAGAAAAAAAGTTTGCTCTAAAGGTCCACTGTCACCTTAAGATGAAAAAGAAAATTCAAGATCGTTTCGTTACCAGTATTCTGGTCAGATGCATTATCCAAATTTCGAAAAACAGATTATTTGTATTTTATTTACCTTTGCCAAACTAATTTTTGTGAATAGTTTTCAAGATATATTATTCCGAACGATGACCGAATGGTTAGCGTGCTGGCCTTCGATACCGGAGTTTGTGGGTTCGAATGCCACAATTGCATGGATGTCCGTAGCCGTGTGGAATCGGCTTTAAGCTGTAGGTCCCGGTCTCATTACCCCTCGTGTTGCAAAAAGTAGAGCGTAGCACTCCAAATCAAACTCAAGAATAAAATTCAAGATATACTGCTATGAAAACAAATTGTAGATACAGAACTGAGATCACACGAGGTATACGAGTTTCTTTACCTAACATAAATCTATTACAGAATCGAAGCTGCAAGGTCATTTTTCTCATTAAAGTATTTTTTACGAGTCTTTTATTTGATTTCTTTGTATGTGTTTATAATCACTTATTTGTTTCTATAAAGAATTTTATAACGATATTTCTTTGTTTAATTCAATAAAACATAACAACGAACAACTTGTTTATTTAATTGGATTTCACAGTAAAATCTGAAAAGAATTTATTGATTAAAAACTTTAGAAGAATCCAAGAACTTAAAAAATATTCTAAGGGGTTCGTGATCAAGACAGTTTTGGGAGTTCTGAAGTAAAGTATTGTTTTTAATTCAAGTGTTGCAGCTTAAAAATTTCCTCTTGTTTAGGTGAAGTAAAATAATGCAGTCCGGGACACAGCATTAATGAAAAAATTCCATATTTTTTTTTCATTTATGCAGTAAAACTTGGATTATTCAAGTTATTGAATAGTTCGAGAGTAAAAACATATCTTTCAATCCTCAGCTTGTTTATATGCGAAGTTTTGAAAGAAGAATAAATTTGAAAGCAGTAGATGGTATTTCTTATTTGAAATAATAAGCTGTTGACGGAAATGTTTATTCCAAATTTTTTGCCTTTTAAAAAGTTTGTTGTCTAAAATATTTTAAGAATATACAAATATCCCCAGTTAAATGATTTTTAAGAAATGGTGTGAACTCAGTGAAACGGGATGGACGGGACTATAGTAACCAGTTAAATTTTCTGAAAAATATAATGTTAAAATTACTTGATTGATTCGAAGAAAATTAAAAAATGTTTGGTTAGTTGCAAAGTCTCAAATTAAGAAAAGTACGCTCTTTTTCTCCTAGAATTTATGAATGCTAATTAGAATCTCACCTTTACTTTGTACTAACTCGTTTGCAATTGTTAAGTTTGCAAACAGGTCTGCCGTTCGTTTGCAACCCGTTAAGCAGCTATTCACCGAAGATAATATAGAGTAGTAGAAGAACGTTTCGAGTGTAATTTGTGCTTCTCAATCCAATGTTCCTTACATATGCTAGCGATTGATCTTTCGTTTAGGTTTGGGCCAGAATACTGGGATACAGTTATTGGCCGACGTCAAGTACGAATCATGATTAAATATTGATCAAGAAACTGTTGGATCTGTGAATGAATCTTGTATTTTTTAAAACACATTGGCATATTCAAATGAATGTACCCCAAATTTAAGTTACATGTGTGAAAGTTTGCTCAGTAATTACATATGTTAGCGATTGATCTTTCGTTTAGGTTTTGGCAAGAATGCTGGGAAACAGTTAGTAGCCGACGTCACTTTCGAATCATGATTAAATATTGATTAAGAAGTTGTTGGTTCTGTGAATGACTCTTGTATTTTTTAAAACGCATTGGCTTTTTCAAATGAATGTACCCCAAATTTAAGGTATATGTGTGAAACTTTTCTCTAATTACATATGCTAGTGATTGATGTTTCGTTTATTTTTTGGCCAGAACACTGGGATACAGTTAGTGGCCGACGTCAAGTACGAATCATGATTAAATATTGATCAAGAAGTTGTTGGTTCTGTGAATGAATCTTGTATTTTTTAAAACACATTGGCATATTTAAATGAATGTACCCCAAATTTAAGTTACATGTGTGAAACTTTGCTCAGTAATTACATATGCTAGCGACTGATCTTTCGTTTAGGTTTTGATCAGTTAGTTATACAGTTAATGGGTTTATTGTGCCAGTCTTTTATTTCCTAAACGTGTGTGAAAAATGCTGATACATTAACAATGGTGGCATTACAAGCAAATACACCCAAATAGGACCAAGTGCTGTTATCTTTTTTTAAATTCCGAAGGATAAAAACAGGTTGACATTCGTTGGGAATGAGGAATGTATATAGCATATCTGTCGAAACCCGTCCAATGTTGTCCTCCTTTGATCCTTTGTCCTAAAAAAGTGCAAGAGTCAGACATTTGCTGGAAAAGAATACTTGCACTATTTTCTGATTACCAGAGTCACTTGCTTAAAGACTTCAAGGATCAAGGTATTTCCATCTCTGGGGAATGATACTGCAAAACGCCGGAGAGATAACGATGTGCAATTACGATAAAACGTCAGAGAAAACTGCGGTATGGGAGATTCTGTTTCATAAAAAACGAAAGTCTTCATATAGCAGAAATTACACTCAATAAAGTGGGATACATTCAACCACTCACGTTATAGTCAGGATCTCTCCGCATGGGATTTTCTCGTCTATAATCCTTTAAAGAAGTCGTTGAACGGTATCTCCTATCGAACATAGATATGCAGCTGGCAGTTTCGGATTTCTTCAAACAGCAGAATAAGAGTTTTGCGGAAAACGTATATTCAACGTATGGAGCCAGTAGCGGTGGCAGTCTCAATGCTCAAGTAATTTTTCCTGATTGGTATAACAAATCTGAACTGTAAAGCCTTCGAACAGAGACTTTTTTTATCCTCTCTTTTAGTACATGTTTTAGCTTTAGAAAGATAATGAAGCAATAATTGTAGTTTGGTTAACAGTAAATCCCCTTTCAAATATTATAAAACTGCTTGAGGCTTT
>CM063510.1:91919261-91936761 GCA_032207245.1 Pardosa pseudoannulata
TTGCCTGTGGCCTTATTATTATCTTTTACTCCGGACGTCAGTCACTGTCTTTACCTAATTTTAGAATAAATGAAAAGTGAATTAAACATTTATCATGTTGTAATTGAATTTGAAACTAGTTTCAGCAGATTTTGAAATTTCGATGTTCTGTCTTTGTTGGGAAAGTTGCTGACTCCTGGCTAGCTAACTTCATTACAAATGACTCAACCTTACCGTGGATTTGACATCTTGAATTTAATTTTGCAAAATTCGATTCCAATTTTGCATACAGGCAACCGTGAACTCTTAAAACTAACTTTTACTGTTTTTAACCGATTACCTTAAAAAGTAATATATTTTTAGAAATATATATGTATGTAAAAGTAATAAAGTTGAAAGGTAAAATATTAATTATATTTGGAGGTATTAATTACTATTTGTTTGAAAATGAGTTTTATTGAAATTGCTCAATGAGTGTTCAATTTATATATAGGCTATTTGTTAAACAAAATTGTTATGTTATGCTTTTCAAAACATATTCGAATTGACTTTTATGTGTTATAACGTTAAACAGTGGCTAAGTTTCAAAGAAATAAAAAATTATAAATGTATTCGGAGTATTTCAATTATTCATAAAATGCAATATTTTTGTTTAAAAATAATCTTTAATTATAATGGAAAATAATGTAATTATATATCAAGGTAAAAATTATATTTACTGTACAGTTATGGAAAGTAACACATGCTTTAATTTCATTCTTAACCATATTACGATTTAGTGGAAAACAAACATAAAATGTTTAGCTAGATTCCACTTAGATGTAAGTCCACTGTTGCCTTAAAATGCTCATGAATTTATAAGATATCAGGGGTGGACAAATAGGGGCTCACGGGCCAGATATGGTACGACAGTAAGTTTTTCTAGTCACCTGCGAAATTCACGAAATTTAAACAGTAAATTAGTATTGTATTTATTATAGTTAATATAATGTTATTAGTTTGATATACTGGTTATTATTGCAACCTTTTATGCTTATTTATAAATTTTTAACTGTTTTACTTCTAATTAAATAATAATAATTAAAAATTTTAATAAATGGGATTTGATCTCAAATATGTATATACTACAAACGCAGTCATTTCCAACAGTCTGGAAAATAATTTTCAGTGAACTCGTTTTGGATGACTCCTTATACCACCAAAGAGACTTGATTTATAAATACTTGGACTATAATTCCTCTAATACACATTTAATAATTCAGTTTAGATAATATGCTTAAGAAATATTGCTGTTTAAAACAAAATTTATATTAGTTTTGTATTGTCATGTATAACCCTCCAATACAAAAGGTGGGAGAATGTTGGAAATGTAACCTCTCATCATTATATTATCTTTAATTTGTAAAATTTAGCTACCTGTGAGTGGCAATAGTTTTGTACTACTGAGAAGCAAACGATAGTTTCGGTTGCTTACTTACTGGCATCTTTCTACAATAAGCATGTTAAGTTTAAAATAGAACTTTGACTAAGACATGCAGTGTGACCCTCCGGCCGAAGATTTACTTCCAAATGCGGCCCAACGAACCTTTTGTGTCTGTTCAAGCCTGATTTATATGGTGGTAGTAACTGTAATAGGTATCTGACTAACTTATTTCTCTCAAGCGTGTTTGAGAAGTAAAGAATATTAATTGTTAGGCTAATGCCTCAATATGTTTTTTTAAATATGAAAATAATATTAAATTATAAAACAATTTTACATTTATTTTACAGAAAAGTAAAATTATGGAGAAGAATTAAATCATTTTAGTAGAAAATTTGTTCCATTTGCTCTACTGCAATCACAATTTTTTTTAAAGAATTCCATACATTGATGCATCAATAAATAATATTATGAAAAGAATTCAACCATTTTGTTTTTAAAAAATATTTAAAAGTCTGCATGTGAAATATAAATCTTTTTGTTAAAGTAGCAGAGAATAAAAATGTCTAAAAAAATAGAACTAAAATCTACTTTTATTTAAGCAGTTTAATCCTATCTAAAATTTTAATTAAAGTTGGAGTTACTTTACGTATCATGTTTCAATATTATAACGTTTTAAATAATTAAATATTACCTTTGGTAGATTAAAATTAAGTAATTTTAAATTTTATCTTTTTCTCAGGTGGTATATTGCAGTAATGCGAATTTTGTTTTCTTAAGACTAAAAAAGAAAGATTTTTTCAATAGTACTGTTAGATATTTGTAATATCACGAGAACCAATAATTTAATTTGAACACTAATTCACTGATTTCAGCATTAATACAGTGATTTAAGAATCAAGTTAAAAATTATATCCTTCATTTAAGCATAAACTTAATCAGTAACTTAATTCAGCATTAGATTGTACGTAAACATTTTTTTTTTAAATTAAGAATTAAACATCACATGATCTATTTAAATTGAGGAATGTAAAAAAGCACCAGTATTGTGTTATTAACAGATACTTAGGAATGTATTTAACAGCAAAAACATTGTAAATAGGATTAACACTTAAAAAAATTATCCAGGAAGTTTTTTTTAAAGTATCAGCTTTAAAATCAGTTTCTCCTTAACTAAAAATATTTATTTGGTTGAAGAAGAATAGACAAAATGTATAATTAACAAACATTTGATCGTTAACATTTTAAAACATAAAGTTTAATATTAAAAGCTGCAAAAAATTAAAATATTGATTAAAATATTATAAAGTTTCAAAGCATATAAAATTGTATAATACATGTTAAAAGTATATACATTCATTTGCTATAAATACATAATTATTACACCAATATTGTGTCATTACGTTATAATGTTATCCAAACACACATGGCTTTCATGCTCATATACAGATTAAGATAAACTTTGATGATATTTTCAATTAAAATTTTACTATATATGTACTGCATATTTTACTGTATAAATATACAACAGATATAATGAATGACCTGTTATTAAGTATATGAGAGACTCTTTCTATTCAACGTCTTTGTCCTTAAGAACTAATCGTATCTAAATACATCAAGCATTAGTAAGCAACTGATATTTAATAAGCTAAGAATAAATATAACAGAAATACTTAGCGTATCCATTTAAAGTAGTGAAAAAAGTTGGAAATTAGTATATATTTTGAATAAAACTGCCGAATCAAAACATTTCAGATAAATTATTTTACTTAATATTTTAACGGAATAAATCCAAATCACCAAAATAAGGGGACTACTTAAGAACTGGGTTCCCCATTGCAAATTTGGCGAAAATATTGGCGATATTTAGTAAAACACAAAGGTAATACATCCAAACATTGTATTTCTTACTTTTTCTGGCGACTTTGATTAATGCACAGTGCGCCATCGTAGTAGAATTATATACTCTTACTTAATTAGAGAAAACGACTTGAAAACCGGACATTTATATTTATGGGCAGTTAATCCCTTAACAGTTTACAAACGCAACCAAACACAAACTAATTAAAAATCAGCCATAGTGAACCATTAATGGTTTGTTATATTTAATTTTTTTAAAGCATTGTTCACTTTTAATATATAAGAGAAGAGTTACAGAAGGAGATTTGGATGCAAATATCATTATAAGTTATAATATAGATACAGATTGTTTGGACACGGTGAGATCAGGAAAAATGTTAGGCGACCATACTTAAACCATTATCGCCAAGTTGGCGGGGGAACCCAGTTCTTTAGTCAAGCCAAAATAATCATGCTCTCAATGCAAAAATATATATTGCATACATACTTTGCTGACGTATTAAGTAATATCATATGGCGTCGTTAGTTGAAAAGTGAACAATTGATTCCACATGTACAAAGCACAAAACTGATGTTTATCATGCAAAATTTTCCCATCAGTGCTTCTCAATGCTGACACGTTAATTCACATCACACGTTATTACAACAGGAATTAATTGCTTATCTCACAATAAATATACATCAACCTTAACGTTAGTTACCATGCAAAATTCCTTAGCAATGTTTTCATGCTTGTTAGCTCACACTGTACGCTGTTATGATATAGTTAAATAAATTCTCCAGATAAATGCCAAGTAAATGTACTAATTAATGCTTTCGCGCTTAGCTCATTTATTAACTGGCACAAATTATAACAATAAAAGTGAACGGATGATCTCAACAAATACTATTTCTCCGAGAAAAATCTTGAATCAATACGTTGACATATTGATCGGTCTCTTGTCGTTCTGAAATATAAGTAATCAACTAAACTGGAAGGATATTGATTAAAAGTTTCCTGCAAAATTTCCGATCATGTTTATTTACTTTGCTGATTTATCGATTCTTTTTAAAAAAAATATAACATTACGTGAAAGAATTAGAACAGTGCGATATTTTTCAAGTAAAACTTTATATACGCTTTGATGTTTTTAGATAAAGTTTTAAGACAGATTTCACTAGAACAACATTCAAATATGTAAAAACTTTGAAAAGAAGATCACCAGTACAAAAGTTTTCAGAATTCTAGCTTAGGTGACATTCATCTACGTACAGATTTAAGTTCACAAGAAAAAAATATTTAGTAGTAACTGTGAAATAAAGATAACAGAAAAAGCTTAATCTTAAAATGTGTTTAGATTATAATACTCTCATTCTTGAGAAGATCAAAGTAAACGAAATGAACTCTGAAATCAACGAAATGAACATGCCTTTTCTTAATGTGTGCTTAGATGACATTCATCCACAAAAAAGTTTAAATAAACGACAAAAAAGCTATTCACGAAATGTTGAAATAAGGTCACAGAACATAACTAGTCTCAAAATGTGCTTAGGTGACATTCATTCCTTGAAGATTAAAGTAAATGTATACACCAAACAACAAAATGTGTATATAAAGACAATTACAAATACAAACAATTTCTTAATTAGTGCTTAGATGATATTCATCTACTTAGAGATTAAAATACACAACAAAATAGATAGTCATAAGTTGTGAAAATAAGGTCATCAGTACAAATATATCTTTACTGCGTTCTTAGATGACATTCATCCACGTAAAGATTAAGTAATCATCAAAATAAGTACGTATAAATTGTGAAATGAAGGTCACCCATACAAACTTATCATTAACTCACTTATATGGCATTCATACACATGAAGATTTTAGTAAACAACAAAACAAATACGTATAACTTATGACATGAATTGTCACTCGTACATACTTATTAACGTGTGCTTAGGTGACACATTCATCCACGTAAAGATTCAAGTTCTACGTATAAATTGTGTAATGAAATGAACCATTACAAACTTCAGTTCCATCGTAGGTAGTCCAAAGGGCGATGAGTCTATGTGTTTCTCTTTCTACATATATCACCTTTATCTAATATGGCACAGTGAAACACAGTTAAAATGGTTGCATCCGTATATACCGAAACGAGATTAAACTGCCAAAATCAAAATTGAAAGGGGGAGACGTACGTAATACATACACATTTAACATCTTTTATCTTTTAAATTTCCTGTCAAAAAATCTCCAGACAAGAAACTTAGTGCAAGGATATATCAGAAGCACGCACTAGTTATTAAATTTTGGTGTCGTATATTTAATTAAAAACGTGTATTTCTACTTTACTTTTACATATGAAGTGAAGAATTGTAAATTAGTTACAAATACATGGAAATTTCGTTAATAAATCTTTTAAAAATTTCCCACATAGAGCATTGCGGTTCATCCTTTTTTTCCCCGCGATTATTTACCTTTTTTCGCGTTACCTCATCCGCGCCAAAATTCCGCGATCCTAAGCAATTTCTAGCGAAGTTTAAATCCATTTAAAAATTACGTGAATGAAAGAGGATATTTATATGTATATATATAAATTTCGAACACATTTATGAATATTGATCGTATGCATATAAGAATGATGCATCTTATATATTTTGAAAATTTGAGAGACAAAAAGTAGAAATGAAAAATTTATACTTTTTTAATATAATTTAATGTAATTCAAGGTTTTTTTAAGTTAATTTTTGATATCTCTCGAATATAAAGATTGATTTTAAAGAAAATTATCTCAAGCAATCATAGTTTCTCATAACTCAATATTTGGAACATTTTTTTTCCACTTTAGTTTGGAATAACGCTCAACATGTTTTAATTCACCGAACTATTTTCTAGGTAATTTCTTTCTCGCATTCCGACCATTTCAAATTCACAATTCCTTTCTTTTTCGCCGGAGCTGATGCCACATTATCGAGATGTTGCCATTTTCCGAAAATAAAATTATTCTTCCGAAAATGAAGGAGTCCTCATTCAGGCTACTGAAGCAATGAAGTTCGTGTAGTCTTAATGATGAATAATTCTTAAAATGCCATTAGAATGAGTATAGCACCATTAGTAAAATACTTTTCGTTTGGAAGAGTGATTTTCCTCCATTACATCGTTGATAAAAAAGGGCGTTAAAATATTTTTATTAAGTATTGCAATGTTTGTCTAACTTTTATACTGATTTTTTTTATCAAAGACATTAAATGTCATAATGTACATTAGTACAGTTATTAAATGAATAATAAAGATTGTTATATTGTATCTCACGAGAACTTATTACTTTAACTAACTACTTTTATGGAGAATTATCAAATAAACTATATTTTAAAACAGTATTTCCCAAAGGGGGACACATCTAACCCCTTACGTGTTGGGGCGAGTTTGATAGGGGTGGATTTGGTTGCATCTTGTTTAACAATCAGCTTACTTTTTTTATATTACAAACATAAAAAAATGAATAAAATCTTCGTCACATGTTAGTATTTCCAGTGCCTATTTTAGTTTTGATCTTCATTAGGGTTGTGCCCTGTTTCTAGCCTATCTGTAGTACTGGTTTATCACTGTATTTTAAATAAGCTAGGTAATTGTTTCCAGGTAACTGTATACATTAAAAAGGAAAAGAACAAATATATTTTATCTGTTACTAAAATATATTCAATTTATTACCCCTCTCTAATAAGAAAAAAAAAACTAAACGAGTATTACTCAATATTACGAAAATTATGAAAAAGGGCACATAGATGCTGAAAGTTTGGGTAACACTGTTCTAGAAAATACATTTACAGTTATTAAAGTAGATACTAAATGATACTAAGTATATACTTTAATAAGTGTAAATGCATTAATAATATTTAAATTAATTTTTAATAAGTGTATATAAAGTATATAGTAATTTCAATTTACATTATAAGTATACTTATAATGTAAATTGAAATTAGTCCAACTTGTAAAACAAGGTATTGAACGTTAGTTACTAGTTTCATCTTCAAAATTCTTTCCGACGGATTATTCTGGTCTCCATTTTGATCGTATAAAAGAACATCAGAAATGTTCCGATTAAAGAAGTTTTGAATTTCGGATGATAGAATAATTCGTCTAAAATCTTTTTTAAAGCGAACAATTGTATATATCATAAATTCCATATAAGGGAAATCAATTTATTTTTATTATTTTCATTGAAAATAGACAGTTTTAGAGTCATTTGTTGACTATTTTAATAAGACATAAACTTTTCAAAAGCTAAGCAGTCGAAAGAAATTAGTAAAAAAGTTATAATTTGGAAACACAGAATCCGGTTGTAAATATTAAATTGAAAACTGATACCATTAATTTCTAAAGTTCCGTATTTAAATATGGTATTATTGTGCCATGTATTATCAGTAACTATGAGCTTACTTTTTTTTCTATTACAAACATAAATTAATAAAATCTTCGTTACATATTAGTATTTACAGTGCCTATTTTAGTTTTAATCTTCTTTATGGTCGTGCCCTGTTTATGGTCTATCTGTAGTACAGGTTTATCACTGTATTTTAAATAAACTATGTAACTGTTTCCAGGTAACTGTATACATTAAAAAGGAAAGAGCAAATATATTTTATCTGTTACTAAAGTATATTCAATTTGTTCCCCTCCTCTCTCTTTAAAAAAAAAATTAAACGAGTAGTACTCAATGTCACGAAAATTATAAAAAAGGGCACATAGATGTCGAAAGTTTGGGAAACACTGTTCTAGAATATGCATTTACAGTTGTTAAAGTATACCATACTTATAATGTAAATTAAGTCCAATTTTTTTAAAAAAAGGCATTGAATGTTAGTTACTAGCTTCATCTTCAAAATTCTTTCCGACGGATTATTCTGGTCTCCATTTTGATCGTATAAAAGAACATCAGAAATGTTCCGATTAAAGAAGTTTTGAATTTCGGATGATAGAATAATTCGTCTAAAATCTTTTTTAAAGCGAACAATTGTATATATCATAAATTCCATATAAGGGAAATCAATTTATTTTTATTATTTTCATTGAAAATAGACAGTTTTAGAGTCATTTGTTGACTATTTTAATAAGACATAAACTTTTCAAAAGCTAAGCAGTCGAAAGAAATTAGTAAAAAAGTTATAATTTGGAAACATAGAATTCAGTTGCAAAAAACCCAATTAAAAAGTGATGCCATTAATTTTTAAAGTTCCTTATTTAAATATGATATTATTGTGCCATGTATAAAGTTGAATCGTAAGCAAATAGATGATCAATGGTTAAAAATGTATAAAAATATATACATATTAAAAAATATAGGGAAATTATTTGTTTCAAGAAAAAAATTCTTCTGGAAAAGAATTTTGGTAAAGTTAACTACATGATCTTTAGAATATTTTTGATTATAAAAAGAAATTTTTTTAAAATTCTTTTGTAATAAATTATTTTAAGTTTTCAATTATCGAACGAATTATTATAAAAATGCATGGATGTGTGAAATTGCTAAAATAATATGTGAAAATTGTTAAAGTTTCTAACTAAAACTTTTTTTTGAGTAAGCTAATTTTGTTAAAACCATACATCATTTTTGATCATAAAAATATCTTTTAGTTTTAATTCTTTGTATTATGAAATTTTAAATTTATAATTATTGAACGAATTTTATTATTTAAGGTAAAAGGAAGCTAATGTTTACTTTAATTAATTCAAGTAAATATGAAAGAAAAATTATAACAATTGATATAGTGATAAATATATTTTAAACTCCAATTTGATTTCTGTTTAACATGAGGTAACTTTTCCAATGTGAGGCTGTTTTCATGCACTATTTCTAACTAATCTTACCTTCCAAAACAAATCCTTCAAGTGTGATATGTTTACAGATTTTTCATTATACTTCAAGTTTTTATTCAAACGTTTCAATTAAAATGTCGACACCACTACGTAATATATATACTGCCGGTAAGTTTAAGATCTTTTCAAAACGCCAACAAATCAATTAATCTTTTCAAAGCAGTGTTAAGTGGCTTTATCTGAAACGATTTTCTGCAAGTAGACAAACTTTAGATATAAAGTGACATCCTTAATTTAAAATCAATTCTTGGTGCTTTCTTGACCCCTTCTATCCAATTTCGCTTTCGAGATCAAAACGAGGAAGAGTTTGAAAGTAGTTTTAACGGAACCGCTTTCAGGGAAATTAAATATTTAAAGTTCAAACGAGGGATTTATCGGTTATTTATATATCGATTTATTCCCCCAAGAAATTTAACCCTATGTTTTCGTCAAAAAATTATCGAACTTCGCGAATTTTAATCAACAAGCAATTAACGACGATATGGTTTCACAATCACTTATCTAACTATCTATGCACATTTAGTTTATGCATTTATATTTAGTTAACGATGCATCATTCTTAATACAAGACTCAGTTTAGAACAATTCTAATGATAATTCTGAATTAAGATGTACAACATTGGAAGACAAAGCTTATTATGGAAGCGCACTATAACGACAAAGGAATTTTCCTAATCTACGAAAAATTCAAAAATTCTATGTGATTCCCCTTCAGTCGATTTTTTTGGAAATTGTTCAAATTTTGAAGAATAACAGCTGTGAGAAATTTTAAGGGACATATTCATCCTTGTACTGTTTTTCGCTTGTCAGGTCTTATCAAAGGCGTCACAGTAGGCTTTGGATTAAATTACAGGATAAGAACAAGTGTTAGAGATTGGTTAAATTATTTAACGTCTAATTTTGCACGTAAATGGCTTTTATTAAAATTTGCGTCATACTATGCTTAAACATATTTAATTTATAAACATATATAGACAATAAATATTACCATGTAACGAGAAGTTATTGCCATTTTTTACGAAGACATCAGTCTTAGATATACAACCATTTCAGATAATTTTTGAATAACTTTAAAATATAAAGTAATCTTTCTTATTCTATCCTCAATTGCCTTATTTATTAAAGTCTAAAAGAAATAGTGATTACATTTGTGATTCTCGTGATTTGTTCGAGAATTATTATCACCATTTTAAGAAATATCAGTGTATTATTTTTGTGTCTAAATAATAATGCTTGTGTCTTGCACACAATATCTTTTAAACAATTATTGAGTTTCATTAAAAATCAGTTTAATTCAATCTTTTTAATTCTTCATCTCTATTAATCCATTCAGTAATTTATTAAATTAAAAAAGGGATATCGTTTGCTGGTTTACAGACGAGCTTTGGCATTATGAAATCGTCACCATTTTCAGAAATGATAAGTTTATTCTCTCTAAACATGTAACACAAAGTCATAGGTTTTAAAGTAAAAATCTGAGGAAAAATAATTTTGATTAATAAATTTTAGAAAAGAAATTTAAATTTAAGATTTCCCTTTTCAGTTCCAGTTACACCTTTACCAAAATTACTAAATTTTAAGGAAAATAGAGATATAGCTTGCGATTAATTCTTTTAAGAATGATTGCTACTATTTTAAAGAATGATGACATTTTTCTTGTCGTATAAATTTGATTATTGTGATTTACGAATAAAATAATTAAAGTTATTTTCTTTTTAATAAAATTTTGTAAAACAGAAGAATTGAAACTCCGTAATTAAATTCGCGTTCTAAAATTACTGAATTTTCCAAGCTATTAATACTGATGCTCCTTCTAATTTTGGCAATTTTATTGATTGCTAAATTTAATCTTTGACTCATTACACAAAGAAAAAAGTGTTACAAAATAACAAAAAATTCATAAATAATTACTCACAATATAATAAAAATAACTTTCTTGAAGATTATTTAATTATTCCAAACACAATTGAACAGATAAATACAATTTTCACCTGTTATCGCTATCAACTTAAGATTGAAAATAGAACATTAATCTCTTCAAAATATTGACGATAAAAAGCCAGTTACGCCTTTGATAAAACTGTTTTTATCTTTTATCATCTCTTTTGTTTCAGTGGATAATTTTTCCCGTCGCTGAAGAGAAAATGTGACCTAATTTTTGAGCTGCACATGGAGAAAGATTCAGTTAAATAGACAACACACATTTAAATGAAACAGTTACACACATACAATTCAAAAAGCTGCCATTTTCACTGATTTTCATCAGTTAGAGAGTTCATTTGTGTGAGACGGCATTTCAGATAGAATGGACGATAATATAAAGCTTAAAATATATAGAAAATGAATATTTTCTTTAGCGATTAAATACTTATTTTATGATGTAGTTCTCATTTTATAAAACAAGATGGAATTTCGCTTTTATCCGAATGATTTGATTAGTTATATAAATTCCTTTATGTTTTCAAGATCTGATTTGAGGATTTTATAAAATAAGACATATTTGTAATGATATGATTTGTAAATGATTCTAAAATCCTTTAGATTTTTTGTGCAATCTGATTTGAAGATCTACGTGAAAGCTCTAAAAATTTGTGTTTGAAAGATAACAGTGAGTTTTGCAATATGTGACATTTAATAATTCAGTCCTTATTTGATACAATGATTAAATAACATAGTTGTGAAATTAGTGTTAAAACACTGGGTTGCTTTAAGCTCAGAGAATTGTCATAAAATTTTGATCATTTTTGATATACGTGTTTAAAAATTTAATAAACGTGGTTTGTTAAAAGAACAAAGAATTCTACGAATTTTCTCAGTTAACGATAGAATATTTCAAAATATTTTTTTTAAATCTAAAATACAGTGAAATTTCATGGTTTGAGCTATACAGGCAAGTGGATAATTTACAATGTCTATGTTTGTTAGTGCAGCAAAAGACCTTTTTCGATTTACAATCGATTTCAAGCTGGAAAATGATAAAATGGCAAGCTACCGAATAGAAAATTCTTTTTCTGATATCGATTTTTATATCAATCGAGTTCATATACCTCTACAAAATTTCTTGGAAGTCAATTCAATGCATACAGTTCTTTTCAAAAGAACTTTGCTACCAGTATTATATACCCACAAAGATGTGAATAGTTATTTGAAATGTAATCGAAATTCCTCAATTTAATCGATTAAAGCGTATGTATTTAGCTTCAAATACAATATTAGAAATTAATTGGAAATACATTTTCAGGATCGAATAACAGGCTAATTGAACTGAACAGTCATTCATTTTAAATAATGGATTATAGTAACATTTATTATTTGTATTCGATTACTGTCATTAATTTGTATATCAAGTAGTTTGATGTAATTGAATGTGATAAGATAGGTGGAATCGTGTATTATTTTCAAACTTCAGTGTTAGATTTAGATAGCAAACAAAATGATTTATAATGCACGTTTTAAATGCAAAAGTTGTTAAGAAGTTGAAAAGTAAAAAAAAATGCATCGGTTCATATCCGATTTACAAAGTAAAAAAGAGGGAAATTTTGATGTCCATTCAGATTTTAAAATGCCGTTTCACAAGAACATTGATTATCGGTACTGTTATGTATATATAGGTATATACATGTATAGATATAGATTGTTATGCAAACAGATTAGATGGTGAACAAAGATGCCGACTTTGATGGCTTCAACCAGTGCTTAATAACGAGTGAATTGATGTAGCCTCAGCTAGTCTAGGTTTTCTACACTACCTTGTTTTGTGGTGTTTATATAAAAGGCACTGAGTAACAACAAATTGGGTTGTGAAAGAGGAGAAACCTTTCTAATGAATTAAATGTTATTATCACAAATATTTCAAATATCAAATTTGAGCTGATGGCTCACTACGTTATATAAAAGAGTTAGTGTTTCAATTTTTAAAATTTGATTGAAATATTTTAATCGAAACTTCAGAATGTTCCATGCATTCATACAAATGACGATAAATATTGTTTTTAGGTATAGAAGAAAACAAATTAATACAAATAATGTTAGACAATACTATGCTAAAATTTTTATTAGGAGAGGTACATAATAAGAGATAAATTCTATTTTTTAATCGTTTTTGTAATCAACTCAGGTTTATTTATAGTCTGGCATCGCTGTTACTCAGTGCCCCGACTTTCAAAGCTCACAGTCTTCTGATATCTCATCCTTCATTGGAAACATTAAGAAGGATTGGCCAAAGAACATACCTTCATGTTCAATGCCGTGGCCTAATATGGCTGGCTATCTAGCCAGTTTGGGATAGATATGGTTTTTTGGGGGGAGGGAAGGAAGAAGCGGGACTGGTAGAGGTTAAGATACTTAGCGAGGCTAACCCAATGATTTTTGCTTAAAAAAAGGATGCAATGAATTTTAACAGCTTTAAAAAATTGTTGTGCAGGTAAAATATATTGCATATTTTAGATTGACCATTAATCGATTTTAAAATCAGTCTAATGGAGATAGTTTTAATGGGTAATAAACTGAAAAAAAAGAGGCTTGAAGTACTCTAAGCATTTCTATGTGGAATAGAAAGGTATGAAGAAATTATAAAATTTTAGTTGAACTATTTGGAGTAAAAAGTAGCTAAAAGTTTGAACTATTCTGTCATAATTACTTTGAAATGGGGAACGGGGAATATAAAATTAAAAATAGGTTAGAAAGACATGCCAGTAGAAAACCTGTAACGTAAGTTATTGAGGGTAGCATGTCTTGATATCAAAACAGTACCCATATGAAAGACTATCAAAGATTTAAAAGACGTAGAGTACCTTTAAATAAGTTACAATGCTATATATTTCAATGAGTGTAATAAATACTCCATTACCTACAGTTTATTAAAATATTCGAACGTAACGCTTAAGCAGATGAGTTATTCTTACATGAGAGGCCAATAGTCTTATTGATTAATCCTGAACTCCTAGTTTGTTAGCTATTAATATAATTATTTTGGACTTTGCTTAAATATTTCGGTTTTAGAAATGAAGAAATCATAAATAAATACAAATAATGCTTGTGGAACATATAGTATACAATAGTTGTTTAGTAATTTAAAGATATAAAAATATTCATTGCCTGTAGTTAAATGTTATAGATAAGTAACTTAAGCATTATTGTATGTAAATCAAATCAAATAATTAAAATTAGTTGAAAATTACTGAGAGAATGATAAATTTTGGTATTTATTTATTTTATATATGTGTAGATGTAAAGTATCAGAATTCAAGAGTATGAGGAAGTGTAAAAAAAGACTAAAATAAAAATAACAAATTTAAAATAAATTAAACAACTGTATCACTTTTTAATATCTTCTAGAATGTTCCTTGCTTTATTTTATAGTTTCTAAACTTTCTGTCTCACGAAATACAGGGATACTTATAACCTTATTTAGAATTTATTTTAACATAATAGCAAGGATTTTCGTAACTAATGGCCTCATAGAAATAAGAAATAATTCTAGAACTTCTGTTTAAAGTGTGGCGGTTCATAACGATTTTCCGATCAGAAAATGTACAAAGAATTTTCCCTCTCTGTACAAAACTACCAACTGCACTTAAACGAAACTCATCTGCTTTGAGTCCAATATAATAAATTCAACTGGAATAAATATAATTAGAACACACGCGAAATGTAGTGTTTAGAGAGATTAACTCAAGGTTGGAACCATCTTATCAGTATCAAAAGATGAATATCTTGTATTATCTGCGCAGTGAATTACTTCGCTGTAAAATAAACGAGAGAGCAAGTGATCTATTGATCAGAGATTATACGCCGGTTTGTAAAGGAGAACTTCGTTCTAGTTGATCCTTATTCGAACAGGGTCTCGGGCATGTCGTGACCGAGGGCTACTTTGGACAGCATAACGTCAATCGGTTTCTCAGGGTCATACAGAGAAGGAGCTTGCAGGAAAATACCAAATGTACCAACTACAGCAGCAAAGGTGAACAGATAAAGAAAGAGGCGGTCTATTACCATAGCCACATATTTCCAATCCTCCTTGATCTGAAAATAAAAAGACATAGGTGAGTTGAGAATTATTTTTGCTGTACTGCAAGAAAATATAATAGCTTACTCTGGACTTTGCGAGTGGGGTCGAACGTTCGTTGTGACGTCACTTTGACATTAGCTTGATCGTTTGCTCACATAATGCCCGCAAGCTGACGTCAAAATGACATCACAACGAAGGTTCGAAGCGAACCTCAACGTCCAGAGTAAGAGCCAATGTCAAACATTTTCAAAATAAAGCCAAGTTTCTTTCCTGTTTGGTGAAGGAACTTGACTTGATATAAAATGTGAGAATCATATATATGTAATAAGACAGACTTCACGATGGGTGGTTGCAGTCATGGCCCATAAAAATGACACCGTTTTAACTAAAGACCTTTATTAAGAGAACGTTGGAGGACGGGTTCCCACTTCATCATACGGACAGGACAAACTGAGGGGTCAGCTAACATAAAGTTTTATGCAAAAGACACTTAACACCTAGGTCAACGTCTCGGTCAAAATCTGTGGAAAAATCTCTAGGAAAATGTGCCTCCGACAGCGTACATCTCCTTTTTGTTTGGAAATTTCCTAAAATGTCCGCTAGGGCAAGTAGAGTTATAACTGGTTAGACCTCTTTTCGGAGGGCGCAAATTCTAGCCCCAGTGTTTAATTTCAGTTAGTGGTTAAAAGGGGAATGCAAAAGAACGAGGGAATTTTTAGCCCTTGACTTAAGTGGCTGTCTTAGGGGTTTTATACAAAATGCCTACATTAGTTTCCCTATCCAGTTTACTTTTCCTTACACACACACACACACACACACACACACACACATATATATATATATATATATATATATATATATATATATATATATATATATATATATATATATATATATATATGTATGTGTGTGTGTGTATTTTGGAATTTTAAAGGTAGACACTGTTTAAGGGTTAAGCTCTTAAACAACACTGTTTAAGAGCAGAGTGCACCAAGTTTCAGAAAAGAACAGGTAAAATCTCATGAACTGATGACTTGCTGTTAGATTGAGTTTCCGGTTGCAATTTGGGTTTTGTTGAATTTTCCAGGAAATAAACATGTTTATCCTGGAAGTTGTCTTTTCTCTCTCATGTACGCCAGACAGAAAAGTTACGTTTACAGTTGAGCACATAAAAAATACAAATATTTTCGATTACAATTGCCACACAATTATTTTCGAATGCAAATACTACAAGTACATTTACTTAACCTGTTTTTTCAAAGATCAGACTTAGGGCGATAAATCTTGAAAGAGGGCAGGAGGCATAGTCCAACCTCATAGTCCTTTCCTAATTTTTTTTTGTCGCTGTTTCTTTAAAGAACACACGTAGCACTTCAATCCAAAGTCAAGCCAAAAACTCAAAAATAAAAACTTGCTGAGTAATGCAAAATATATCAGAAAGCCCGATCTTTTAAACCAAACAGAATACACTTCGAGAACTAACATCTTGTCTATAGAATTAATTTGACATCTATAGGACTAATTTGACATTAAAAATACAAAAGATATAGCCAAAACAGAGAGAATGTCAAATAAACCAGATTGCCCGTATGCCGTATAGGCAAATCATTAAAGGTATGGTAACCGCGCCCGAACGGTGTACTTGCAAAACAGGCAAGGGGTTAATAATTGAATCATTTCTGCCATTTACATATCGATGCACATGTTTAATTTAAGTTATTATGTACTGCACAGAATAAAAATATATGAAGTATAAACAACTTTGAATACTACTGCACGTCACGTTAACGATCAGGTATCGTTTTAAACATAATAGGATGCCATTTATGGAAAAGGAAAAACTTTCTGAAAAAAGATTTATTTGGCATACATGTAAAATAAGTACTGTAAAATGAGCTTTTTTAATAGATAAAGCAATTTATCAGGATTTCAGTTTATGTTCCTCCCAAAAAATAAATTTGTGTACACTGTTCAAAAATCATAAAGCGTCGATCCAAATGGAAAATTTATAAATGGAAATTACTTAAAAAATTTGTAGATTTTTTTATAAAATTTAAAGATTGTTTATGAAATTGCCCCCTGTCTACTCTCAGAAGGAAAACTCATTCTAAGAAGACATAAAAATTCTACAAGCTATTTTCTATCATTATCTAAAATTATACACCGGATATTAAAGGATTTATATACGAATTGTCGTTTGCAACCAGAAAATTTAACGATCGGGTTATATCTCTTTGATTTGTGGAGAACTTCAGATTTAAAAGATCTAAGACCCATTTTATCCCGTCAGTCAATTTTAAGGGTAAACCGTAAGTTAGATAAACAGCTATCACTTTAATATATATCCACTTTTTGACGTTTAAGTGGA
>CM063510.1:91941761-91969261 GCA_032207245.1 Pardosa pseudoannulata
ATACGTACAACGGTAATAAGGGAGCAGGGTGAATAACAGTAGTTTATCGCCTAAGGCATGCCTGTAGCTGCAACGCATTTCTTGTACTGATTAAAGTGCTATTTAAAAAATTTGGTCATTTTTGGAACACTTCTTATATAAACATAAGTATAATCGAGAATTAAGATTATTAACCCGACCAACACAGTTATCAAATTTCAGTCATTTCATGTCACGATGAATACAATTTTAATGCAAAGAAAGAAAAATAATTCTCATAGAACTATAGGAATGACGACGGCATCTAAGAGAAATAAATATCAAGAATGGTTTTAGGAGTCTACTGCACCGTTTATATTGTAAAATTCTTCCTTTGGAAACACCGTAGGAAAAACTTCAAAAAGCATTTTACGGCAAGGGAGTAAGGAGAAAAAGTTTACTTTTGTCATTTATTTCTTCGTCGAAACTCCTTAATGTGCCAATGTCATGTTTTGTAAATCTCCTACAGAGAAAAAAAACGAGATAATACATACGAAACTCTTCGTTGCTGGAAAACTCGAAAAAAAAGAACACGGCATTTAAAAGAAATGCTCTGGAAAGTATTCTAGGATGTATTTACTTTTCTCTGCCTTTTTATCTTACCATTAGTGAAAAGACCGACACGACTGCAAAACGATTTAAAAAAAAACGTAGGGTTTCTGGGTGGCATGGTAACTTTAAGATTGAGGTAAATCGATAGTTATTTATAAATGATGTCACTATGCCTTGTAGGTTATCTGAGCATCAACTAACATGGCATCTCTTATGGGAGTGATGTAACAATGTTGGGATTTTGAAAGGCTATTAAACTGATTTCTCTATATAAGAAACGATCATACAAAAATACTGCTTACTTCCGGACTGAAAAGAATAGATTATTATTCCAAGGCTGCTAAGTAGAAAGGCGAAATATAAGGCAAATATATATAGTGTTTGAATTGCTACCAAATATTTTCACCTCCTTTCCGAAAGGACAAATATCCTTCGTAGGGAGAAGTATTGGTAGCGTAGGTTTGTTTAAAGCATCCCGAACACAATAGATGAGTCCATTATCAGCGTGTTAATTTGTTTTATGGTTAGTGTCCTATTAAATGTACCACCAACTCTTCTTGGATGTGAAGTGACTATCCCTCGTGAAGTTATTTACAATATTTCGTTTCTGTCCCACATGCGGATGGACGACTCAGAGGGAGGGTTGGAGACCCTAACCCGGTTTCTGAGGAATCGAGGTCAGTACCTTTACTGATGTCTCTAGCATGGCCACTTAAAGACTCAGATAAAGTGATGGCAATTTACAAATGACGTCACTATGCCTGGTAGGTGATCTGAGCATCAACAAGCATGGCATTTCTTAAGGGAGAGCTGAAACAATGTTGAGCTTTTAGAAGGCTACTAAATTGATCTCTCTATATAGAAAATGGTTGTACTAAAATACTGGTTACTCCAGTGACTGAAAAGAATTGATTAGTATACCAAGGCTGCTAAGTAGAAAGGAGAAAGATAAAGTAAATATACATAACGATTTTAATTGGTTTCAGATTCAAATAGTTTGGTTTAATTTTATTTACAACAACAAAATTTTGAATTAAATTATGCAAAAGAATAGATAAATATTTTCACCTCCTTTCTGAAGAGGATAAATATCCTTCTTAGGGAGAAGTGTTTTTAGCATAGCTTTTTTTAGAGCATTCCCGAGAATAATAAGTGAGTCTATTGCCAGCGTTTTAATTAGTTTTATGCTTAATGTCTTATAAAAGGTACCACCAACTCTTCTTGGATGTGAAGTGACAATCCCTCTTGAAGTAATTCACATCCCTTTCGTTCCTGTCCCACATGCGGACAGGACGACTGAGAGGGAAGGCTGTGAACCCTAACCCGGTTTCTGAGGAATCGAGGCAACTACCTTTACTGATGTCTCTGGCATACCACTTTAAGGCTAAGCTAAAGTGATGGATATTTATAAATGACGTCACTATGCCTGGTAGTTTATCTGAGCATAAACAAACATGGCATCTCTTACGGGAGTGCTGTAACAATGTTGAGATTTTAAAAAGCTATTAAAATGATCTCTCTATAAAGGAAACGGCCGTACAAAATTATTGATTACTCCAGTAGTGACTGAAAAGAATAGATTAGTATACCAAGGCTGTTAAGTAGAAAGGCGATAGATAAGGTAAATATACATAATGATTTGAATTGGTATCAAATTCAAATAGTTTGGTTTAGTTTTACTTAATAATAAAATTTTGAATGAAATTATACAAAAGAATAGGTAAATATTTTCACCTCCTTTCCGAAGAAGAAAAATATCTTTTTAGGGCGAAGTGTTGTTAGCGTAGCTTTGTTTAGGGCATTCCCGAAAACAATAGGTGAGTCCATTATGGTTAGTGCTCTATTAAAGGTACCCTCAACTCCTATTGGATGTGAAGTGACCATCCCTCTTGAAGTTATTCACATTCCTTTCGTTCCTGTCACTCATGCGGACTGACGACAGAGAGGAAAGGTTGCGGACCAAAACCTAGTTTCTGAGAAATCAAGGCCACTACTATTACTGATGTCTCTAGCATACCACTTTAAGATTAAGATAAAGTGATCGCTATTTATAAATGACGTCACTATACCTTGTAGGTTATCTGAGCATCAATAAATATGGCATTTCTTAAGGGAGTGCTGTAACAATGTTGAGATTTTAAAAGGCTTCAGGCCCTTCAGGATGCTAGGTCAACTGGATTACCTGGGCCGAGCCCTCTAATCCAGAGATTTCTAACAGTAAGCATAAAATGACAACTAGCAGAAAATAAAACAACTAAAAGAGGATTTTTAAAAGGCCCGTTCTCCATTTACCGGTATTTTTCGGAGTTCCTGACCCGGAAGGGCATATCTCCAGTTAACAAGATATCAAGTTGTGAGAGGGAGCGGTTCAGTCAGATAATACAAATATCAAGATGCCAGTTTAGAAATGACTAAATAAAATAATACAGAATAGAAACTATAATATGGAGATGAATTATATGATTTAAAAGTAATATTGTAATAAATAATGGTTAAATGATGTGATTAAAATAAGATTTTAAGCGATTAAATAGGGGTTACATGAGATTAAAGTATGATTAAATGCGATTATTAAATTAATCTCTCTATATAGGAAACGGTCGTACAAAAATAATGGTTACTCCAGTGACTTAAAAGAATTGATTAGTATACCAAGGCTGCTAAGTAGAAAGGTGAAAGATAAAGTAAATATACATAATGATTTAAATTGGTTCCAAATTAAAAATTGGTTTAGTTATATTTACAACAATAAAATTTTGAATGAAATTATACAAAATAATAGGTAAATATTTCCCCCTCCTTTTCGAACAAGACAAATATCCTTAGTAGGAAGAAGTGTTGTAAGCATAGCTTTGTTTAGGCCATCCTAAAAACAATAGGTGAGTCCAGTGTCAGCGTGTTAATTTGTTTTATGGTTAATGTCCTATTAAAGGTACCCCCAACTCTTCTGGGATGTGAAGTGACCATCCCTCTTGAACTAATTCACATCCCTTTCGTTATTGTCCCCATGCTGGTGAACAACTGAGAGGGAAGGTTGTGGACCCTAAGCCGGTTTCTGAGAGATCGAGGCCACTACCTTTACTGATGTCTTTGGCATACCACTTTAAGATAAAGTGATGGATATTTATAAATGACGTCACTATGCCTGGTAGGTTATCTAAGCATCAACAAACATGTCATTTCTTATAGGAATGATGTAACAATGTTGAGATTTTAAGCGGCTAGTAAATTAATCTCTCTATAGAGGAAACGGTCGTACAAAAATGCTGGCTACTCCAGTGACTGAAAAGAATAGATTAGTATACCAAGGCTGCTAAGTAGAAAGACGAATATAATGCTTTGAAGTAGTATCAAATTCAAATAGTTTGGTTTAGTTTCAAGCGCGATGATCTTCTTTCTTGCTAACCGGTCTTCTTGGTGTCTGACTCACCCTCCCTGAACTTATAACTTACTGGACCTTTCCCGAAATAACTGAAGCGTTTTTCAATCAATTAAAGGCTAGCTCTGGGCCAAAATAAATCTGCAAATTCTTGTGCAGATTTTTTGTATAACAGCAAAACATTTTCAAGGGATTTATTTTGGATCACGTTGACGTGGGATAAGGTCCTCAATCAATAAGAAATTTTCACTCTCACTCGAGAAATTTTCAACAGAAAAAAAATTCTAAACTTAATCTGTTACTTTATCAACAAGAAGATGTTGCATATGATTAAGTTATATACTTTTTTAATATTGTAGAATCCTGTCACACATTTATCTGGGCCAAAATAAATCTGCACATTCTTGTGTGGATTTCTTGAAAGTGCAGATCTTTTCTATAACAGAAAAACATTTTCAAGTGATTTATTTGGGTACAGAATGGTGTGAGATAAGGTCCTTTACAGGTAAAAAATTTTCACTCTCATACGATCGATTTTCAACGGGAAAAAGAAATGTAAACCTAATCTGTTGCTTTATCAACTCGAAAGTGTTGCATATGATTAAGTCTTAACTTTTTTAATATTGTGGAATCCTGCCAAACTGATGTAGAGGTTCTAATTACCTCTAGCAAGTATATTATAGTTTCCTTTGCCTACAATGCCACCTGGTTTAGTTTACACAATTAAAAGATTCTCATTCAATGAAACTTAGTCCTTGTTTTTTTTATCCACTCACACAATTCCCTGGACTCTGCTCGTTTTGAAATTGCTTTTGGTATGAGGTATATCAGTATTTCAAATACAATCCGTGATCTCACAACCACATAGTTGTAAATTCGATTCTTGAGTCGGCTAAAGATCTGTAGTGTTCATTTACGACGGTTGCGGCACTTAAATTTGTAGTCGTAATTCTCTTTAAGTTCAAACAATACCTCTGGAGGTGGCAGGCAAAGACTGGGTTTTTCCTGCTTGGTCCCTACTTCTAGATTACAAAGATCCATCAGAGGTAATGCTACGCAAGTCCATAGAATTCTTGAAGCTGTATATGGTGCTAAATCAGCTACTCGGCCGTGTTTGGGTTAAATATATATGTATGTATTGCCAGCTACATTGGAAATATAAATATCTTAGATGAGCATTTTAAATTCTGCATGCATATATAAAAAGGTTGAAACTATGACTTGAGCCAACAAGAACAAAAATCCATAATTTGGACATATTTGGAATTCTATGTTCATTAGAGGAAGACATTTCCTTATAGTTTACTACAGAAGATTTTTGTTAGTTGCTCTTCACACAAACAGCAATTAGAGGCATAAAGTTTATTTATAACTTTAAAAGTGTTGCTAGTATGCCCTCATAAATAAGAAAGCAAAATAAAGAATAACAGTCAAGTCATGTGAGGTCCTCCTCCATTATCTGTCGGCAATAAAAAAGAAACAGTCTTGATTGTTTCGCCTTTTCATAGGGGGAAGAAGATTCATGAAAAATTCAGAATATAAGGTGAAGGGAAAGACGATCGATCATAATCACACTTGTTCTTCTAGAACTTCCTTCATATTCGAGGCACGATCTTCACTTCTAATACGTGTTCTTCGATCGTAAAAGATTTGCTTCGAAGAGCTGAAATTTCAAAAGAATCGCCAATAAAATTTTATAACCGGAAAGCCAATTTCTATGGGAAACGAGAACTTGGAGGCATTCTCACTCATTTTTATTTAGTTTTTTGTTTTTTTTTAGTTTAACAAAAATCTTTTTGTTTTGTTTTTTTCTCTTTATTCAGATTTCTTTTGGTAAAAGGATTTAGTTAAATGAATACTTTAGAAAATTGGAGAAATGCTAGCCCGTTTAGCATTTTTAGAAAGTTTCAAACTCAGTCTTACGTTGTGCGAAGTCATTTTTATAATAGAAAAACTTTACTGGGGCTTCAAGATATATTTTTCACATCATTTCAGTCAAAAATGACTAATGATCGCTTTTCACCAGCTATAAATTTGTTCCAAGCCAAAGGATTTTTATCAATTATTCATTCCCGTTAACGTATCTCCAAGTTTTCATAATAATTTTATTAAATTCTAGCCCCTTCCTGGCCAGTCTTCAATCTGGGTAATTAAGGCTACAAAATAAAGATTATTATTACTTCAATATTATAGTTCAAATTAATTTTTAAATTATATTTCTATAACGACATAAACAATTTTGGAATTAAAATAAACTCATAGTAAAAAAACGAATAAAACGTTCATTTGAATTTTATTTTCATCACGAACTAAAGAAATACAATCTAAAAAATTAAAGAATTATATTTTTATGTCTTATCCGTGCACGGACTAACAAAATACCGCTTTTGTTTTGCGAGATCTATCTTCACACATCCTTGACCTCCGAACAATTTGACCTGCTCGAAACTTCCTCTTAGTTGTCCTATATCAGCATACAAAATTTTGTGAAGATTTATTAATCCATTCAGAAATGGTTTGGGGACCTGCAGAATAGTTATGATTTTCGGTAACCAGAGTTTGTGAGTTTGAATCCCACTACTGACATGGGTGTTCGTAAGTGCTCGGAATCGGCTTTAAATAGTAGATATCGGTCTCATTAGCTCTTGTAAGGCAAAAATGTAAACCATAGAGCTCCAAACCTAACCAAATGTACAACCAAAGCATTCTGAGAACTCCACCCTTTAAAGGTCACTAATAATAATTCTTTGGGATTCAAGGAAATTAGTTCATAAATGGTATCTATGAGCTTTATAAATGTAAAATTCATAATTTTTATTTACATTCCTTGAGGGAATTTGAAGGGTGGTTAAAGTGTAAAATCCAGCCCCTCGTAGAGTGAAAATACTTTTTTAAAGGTTTAATTATACTGGGAGAACAATGATTATTATCATAAAAATGTTATAATAAAAAAAACTAAACAATTTATAGCCGAAAGATGGCCGCATGGTAGGGAGCTGCTTTTCATTACAGGAATTTGTGGGTTGAAATCCCACCGCAGGAATGAATGTTTGTAGCCATTTGTAATCGTCTTTAAGCTGTAGATCCCGCTCTCATTAGCCCTTGGTTTGGAAAACAATAGAAGGTAGCGCTTCAAACCAAACAACTAAACCCAACATAAACAATTTATAAGTGTTGTTTATATAGATACTTTTTATTTGGGGTCATAAGAGAAAAATATGTTACTGTCTTTTCGAGGTAAAATATGTTTAACCACATATATTTCAAATGAAAAAATAAATTAAGTATAGAACTATTCTATGTTGTGAGTATGGAATATCATAAGCATAGAATATAAAAACATCCTTCATATGTTTTTGAAATGGGGAGGAAAAATTTAACAGATGGTTTAGCTTCGAAACCACTGCCCATTAAAGGGTTAACAAAACAGGATAAAATTGAAAAGATAAAATTTTAATAGAATCATCAATAAAATTCTACAACGAATACAAAATTCTATGGTAAGCTAGAACTTTGATGCATTATTGCTCTTTTTATTTATTTTATTTTTACAAAAATCTGTGTTTTTTTTATTGAAATTTCTTTTGCAAAAGGATTTAGTTAATTTAATACTTCAGATAATAAAAGAAATTCTCGCACGTTCAGAATTTTTAAAGAATTTCAAACTCTTTCCTAAGTTACGCAAAGTCCTTTCTTTAATAGAAAATATTTGCCATAATCATGTTCGACTTCGAAAAATAAGAAGTATTTTTTCCAGTGTTGAGTTTGTTTGTGAAATATCATATGTTACGGAAACCTATCAGAATCTTATTCGACTTCAGTAAATAAGAAGTGTGTTTATAAAGTATCCGGTGTTGCAGATAATTGGGTTAGACTAAATTCACACACAGAAACACATGTGTGTTTATGAATACGTTTCTTTCTGTTTATTCTCTATATTTGCAAATAAAAACGGGTTCAATTTTCGATTACATAATAGCTACAATGCTTGAAAATTTTCTTAAATTATTGGCGAATCTTCACACATATTATGGCCGAACAATGGCCGATTGGTTAGGGTGCTAGCCTTCGGTACCGGAGTTCATGGGTTCGAATCCCACTGTGGCATGGATGTTCGTAGCCGTTCGGAATCGGCTTTAAGCTGTAGGTCCCGGTCTCATTAGCCCTCGTGTTGCAAAAAGTAGACCGTAGCACTCCAAACCAAGCTCTTTCCAAGCACACATATTATGAGAGACTGAGGTAGATTTTTCTCAGCATGATTCAGTTCTTTGAAATTGCTGCCCATTAAATTATATGCTTCCGTTAATTATGTCAACCCCGTGCAGTGCCGCTTGATGCGGACCCTTTTTTCCTAAGCAGCCCTAGTCCTGCTAGAGATAGCAACAGGAAATGGAAGAAGAGAATTCGATCTTGTACAGTTTACGTTACTTACAAAGTTAGATGTGCAGGAAATTCTTTGTGTCTTTATTTTACTCTACACTTCTCTGGCTTTAGAAAGTTTTAGCCTTAACAGTGAGCTTCATCTCTGCATCCTGACTGCATGAGGAGTTGACATTACACCTAGTATAAAATGCCTTGCACGCGAACAAAACCTTAGGCTTTTTCGTTCACTTGTCATTAACTTTCCTTAGAGTTCAAATTAAAAATGTTTAGTGTTTCAGAAATAGAATTGTTAAGTGACTATTCAGATGAATTTTCTTCCTCTAAAAATGAATCGGAAGATATATCACTGGAGGATTGGAGAGATTGTAGTACAGTGAATGCTTCGGTTTCTAATCCAAGTCCTTCAAAATTTCTACTCAAGGGTAATTCAAGTTTAAAAGTCAATATACGGGATACTCAGGAGATCCCATTGAATATTTCAATATTAGATGTTCATTTCCAATGTTGAGTTTGTTTTTAAAGTATCCGGCCGGTGTTGTGGAATTCTACAATAATAGCATTCGACTTCAGAATATAAAATGTTCATTTCCAGTGTTGAGTTTGTTTTTAAAGAATCAGGTGCTGCGGAATTCTACAATAATCGGGTTCGACTTCAGAATATAAAATGTTCATTCCAATGTTGAGTTTGTTTTTAAAGAATCAGGTGCTGCGGAATTCTACAATAATCGGTTTCGACTTCAGAATATAAGATGTTCGTTTCCAATGCTGAGTTGTTTTTAAAGTATCCTGTACTGCGGAATTCTACAATAATCGGGTTCGACTTCAGAATAGAAGATGTTCATTTCCAGTGTTGAGTTTGTTTTTAAAGTATCTGGCCGGTGCTGTGAAATTCTACAATAATTGGGTTCGACTTCAGAATATAAAATGTTCATTTCCAGTGTTGGTCGAATTATGGCCGATTGGCTAGGGTGCTGGCCTTCGGTACCGGTGTTCGTGGGTTCGAATCCCACAGAGGCATGGATGTTCGTAGCCGTTCGGAATCGGCTTTAAGCTGTAGGTCCCGGTCTCATTAGCCCTCGTGTTGCAAAAAGTAGACCGTAGCACCCCAAACCAAACCAAACCATTTCCAGTGTTGAGTTTGTTTTTAAAGTATCCTGTACTGCGGAATTCTACAATAATTGGGTTCGACTTCAGAATATAAGATGTTCATTTCCAATGTTGAGTTTTTTTTTAAGTATCCAGTGTTGCAGAATTATACAATAATTGGGTTCGACTTCAGAATATAAGATATTCATTTCCAATTCTGAATTTGTTTTTAAAGCATCCGATGTCGCAGAATTCTTTGAGTCACATAACGTTAAATGAAACATTAAATTGTGCTTAAAGTTCCTTTCTCTTTAGTTCTAGATTATTAAAAACTGAAAAAGTATGTAAACAAATCAAAGCAAATTCAATTCTTCAAAATGTAAGGGAAGAGCTATTCAAATTTCCCTCTATTTTTGCTAAGTTTTGTCAGCTGTGAATGTGATTTTCTTGGCACTCTGCTAACCAGAAATTTTTTATCCATAACCCCACTATTTTTTTGTCGATTTCCAGAACTTAGTTAATCCGATGTTTTCCTTCTAAGTTTAGGCATAATTTTTACCTCAAACTGCAATTGAATGATGCTATTTCCAAAATGGAGAAATTTCACTGAGAAAACAAATCCTGATATTTTGGAATTTTTAATCAAACTTGTTAAAATCAGCTACTTCTAGCGTTTTTAACAAAAAACTTTATTTTTGAAGACACCAGTAAAAGTCTTATACCTTAATGGGCAATTACCTTAATTTTAGAGCTTTAAATTTATTTTTCTTTTCCATCTTTGTTATCTTCTTTAGCATATTTAGCGATCGAAAGGCCACAAGGCATTAACATTTTTAGAATTAGAAAAAACTCGAGTTAATGCGGCATTACAAAGAGGTTAATGAGTTGTAATTCTGTAAAATATTTCGATTTCGGTTGTAAACCCTTGAAAGTATGGTATGCTTTTCAGCTTTATTTTGAACAGTAACTTTAATAACTTCTATAAATAGAAGATGCGGAAGCAAGTTTTACGACTTGAAAACAGTTCATTGTACTCTATCTAAATTAAAATTCTTTTGCAAACAATCCACATTAATTCTTCTGTCTTATTTAATAACGTAACTAAACTATTCTTATCTGGGGACAGAACATTTTTGTACGTTTTTTAGCTTCCGAGTCTGCTTTATTTTTTATTTTATTGCAAAAAAAAATGTTCGCTAATTCTTATCTTATTTCTTAGTATCGTTAATGGATAAGCATCTCTCAGTGGAATAGGGTCGGTATAAAGTTTGTCTCCTCTTCTTTTAATTTAATCTTTTATGTCAAAGAAATTGGTGACAGTCGCATTTTTTGCATTCTCCATGGTGCTATGCTCTACGTACTGTTGAATAATTATTCACAATTTCAAACCAGTCATGACTCTCTTGTTTTTAACGCTAAGTTTACGGGATGCATCATTTTGACGCATTTCGAATTTTATAAGGAAAATTACAAAAACATTTTTCATTTTTATTTTATCTCTTGTACTGACTTTTATTTATTGAAGAGGTAAGTGTATATTGAAGTCTCTTACTTGAAAAGTGTTGAAATATTAAAATTTTCTTTGTGAACATAACTATCTCTACGGATATGCGTCAATTTGGAGCGATTGTAAAGTAGACAAAATTTTTAGTAAATTAGTTTTACTCATGCAAACATTACAACGATAATAAATAGGAATGTACCGTAAATATTTCGATCCATTATCCGATATTGTTATCTTATTGTTAAATTTTGATTACTTTAGTGTTAGATATTGTTAAGATTGAGTAATCCATTCAGAAATAGTTTGGTTTAGAACGCTACGGTCTACTAACAAGACTCTGACTTACTGTTTTAGTTTCCGAGTCTGCTTTATTTTTTATTTTATTGCAAAAAAAAAATGTTCGCTAATTCTTATCTTATTTTTTAGTATCGTTAATGGATAAGTATCTCTCAGTGGAATAGGGTCGGTATAAAGTTTGTCCCCTCTTCTTTTAATTTAATCTTTTATGTCAAAGAAATTGATGACAGTCGCATTTTTTGCATTCTCCATGGTGCTATGCTCTACGTACTGTGGAATAATTATTCACAATTTCAAACCAGTCATGACTCTCTTGTTTTTAACACTAGGTTTACGGGACGAGTCACTTTGACGCATTTCGAATTTTATAAGGAAAATTATAAAAACATTTTTCATTTTTATTTTATCTCTTGTACTGACTTTTATTCATTGAAGAGGTAAATATATATATTGAAGTCTCTTACTTTAAAAGTGTTGAAATATTAAAATTTTCTTTTTGACATATCTCTTCTACGGATATGCATCAATTTGAAGAGATCGTAATTTAGACAAAATTTGTAGTAAATTAGTTCTACTCCTGCAAACATTACAACGATAATAAAGAGGAATGTACCGACAATACTTCGATCCATTATCCGATATTGCTATCTTATTGTTAGATTTTGATTGCTTTAGTGTTAGATATTGTGAAGATTGATTAATCCAGCCAGAAATAGTTTGGTTTAGAACGCTACGCTCTACTAACAAGACTCTGACCTACTGTTTTAGTTTCCGAGTCTGTTTTAATTTTTTTTATTGCAAAAAAATTGTTCGCTAATTCTTATCTTATTTCTCAGTATCGTTAATGGATAAGTATCTCTCAGTGGAATAGGGTCGGTATAAAGTTTGTCTCCTCTTCTTTTAATTTAATCTATTATGTCAAAGAAATTGATGACAGTCGCATTTTTTGCATTCTCCATGGTGCTATGCTCTACGTACTGTTGAATAATTATTCACAATTTAAAACCAGTCATGACTCTCTTGTTTTTAAAGCTAGGTTTACGGGATGTGTCATTTTGACGCATTTCGAATTTTATAAGGAAAATTACAAAAACATTTTTCATTTTTATTTTATCTCTTGTACTGACTTTTATTCATTGAACGAGGTAAATATATATTGAAGTCTCTTACTTTAAAAGTGTTGAAATATTAAAATTTTCTATGTAGTATACCTATCTCTACGGATATGCGTCAATTTGAAGCGATCGTAATGTAGACGAAATTTTTAGTAAATTAGTTCTACTCATGCAAACATTACAACGATAATAAATAGGAATGTACCGACAATACTTGAATCCATTATCCGATATTGCTATCTTATTGTTAGATTTTGATTAGTTTAGTTTTAGATATTGTGAAGATTGATTAATCCATTTAGAAATAGTTTGGTTTAGAATGCTACGGTCTACTAACAAGACTCTGACTTATTGTTTTAGTTTCCGAGTCTGCTTTATTTTTTATTTTATTGCAAAAAAAAAATGTTCGCTAATTCTTATCTTATTTTTTAGTATCGTTAATGGATAAGTATCTCTCAGTGGAATAGGGTCGGTATAAAGTTTGTCTCCTCTTCTTTTAATTTAATCTTTTATGTCAAAGAAATTGATGACAGTCGCATTTTTTGCATTCTCCATGGTGCTATGCTCTACGTACTGTTGAATAATTATTCACAATTTCAAACCAGTCATGATCTCTTGTTTTTAACACTAGGTTTACGGGATGTGTCATTTTGACGCATTTCGAATTTTATAAGGAAAATTACAAAAACATTTTTCATTTTTATTTTATCTCTTGTACTGACTTTTATTCATTAAAGAGGTAAATATATATTGAAGTCTCTTACTTTAAAAGTGTTGAAATATTAAAATTTTCTTTGTGGCATACCTATCTCTACGGATATGCATCAATTTGAAGAGATCGTAATTTAGACAAAATTTGTAGTAAATTAGTTCTACTCCTGCAAACATTACAACGATAATAAAGAGGAATGTACCGACAATACTTCGATCCATTATCCGATATTGCTATCTTATTGTTAGATTTTGATTAGTTTAGTTTTAGATATTGTGAAGATTGATTAATCCATTTAGAAATAGTTTGGTTTAGAATGCTACGGTCTACTAACAAGACACTGACTTATTGTTTTAGTTTCCGAGTCTGTTTTATTTTTTATTTTATTGTAAAAAAATTGTTCGTTAATTCTTATCTTATTTCTTAGTATCGTTAATGGATAAGTATCTCTCAGTGGAATAGGGTCGGTATAAAGTTTGTCTCCTCTTCTTTTAATTTAATCTTTTTCTTTTACATAAAATTTGTTAAATTTTATGTCAAAGAAATTGATGACAGTCGCATTTTTTGCATTCTCCATGGTGCTATGCTCTACGTACTGTTGAATAATTATTCACAATTTCAAACCAGTCATGAGTCTCTTGTTTTTAACACTAGGTTTACGGGATGCGTCATTTTGACGCATTTCGAATTTTATAATGAAAATTACAAAAACATTTTTCATTTTTATTTTATCTCTTGTACTGACTTTTATTCATTGAAGAGGTAAATACATATTGAAGTCTCTTACTTTAAAAGTCTCTTACTTTAAAAGTCTCTTACTTAAAATTTTCTTTGTGGCATACCTATCTCTATGGATATGCGTCAATTTGAAGCGATCGTAATGTAGACAAAATTTGTAGTAAATTAGTTCTACTCCTGCAAACATTATAACGATAATAAATAGGAATGTACCGACAATACTTCGATCCATTATCCGATATTGTTATCTTATTGTTAAACTAGCATTTAACCTGTCTTATGACAGGAAAAGTAAAATTTTTAATTTTCCAGAATTGTAAAGTACCCTATGAGGCAGGTAAAAAAAATGGTTTGTTTTTTGGCTGAGAATTATTTTGCAACAAAATATTACCTTAAGAAAATTATTTACGTAATATCTAAGTTTAATAGTAAAACGTATGGAAATAATGCAGAAGATATTTAAATAATCTAAAATAAATGATTAAATGAGATGGTTAAAGGAATGACATCATAATGCTAGAAAAAAATTGTTATTTTTTACCTATTTATCATGTGATAAATTGATACAATTGATACATTTAATCGTTTGCTCTTAAATTGGGGCTTGGTATGATAATGGTAATACGTGAATTTAATAAAATAAAAATAATAAAAATGATAAAAATTTGAAAAATGGTAAAAATTTATTTTAAAAACAATAAAACAACTTTAGGAATAAGAATTCAAAAGAAAAAGCAGAAATTATTAAATTCATTAGACATTTAGAAAAATTCGGCTACGTCGGGGGCAGAACCATCAACCCGAGAAGTACGATGATCAAATGAGCAGACACTCTACCCCATGTACCAGCTTACAAGTAGTGAAAGGGATGGTTAAAATATATAAGGGTCAAGTAAAAACAGTTCAGCAATTTAAATATTGTGCTCCACTCTCGCCATCCTATCAATAATGAATTTAGTATAGAATAAGAGGGAGAATATGGCTTGAAATAATAGCATTAAACGCTCGAAAAGAAGGGATGAGGTGGATTTCGAACTCACTTTGAATTTCGCTAACCCTAATTCATAAAAAATCCAATATGGATGCCTGTATGCATTCCAGGTACAACCGCTTCATAAATTCACGGACAGACAACTTAGGCTATTATTATATAGGGGATTTTATTTTAATCGTGAACTGAATAAATTCAATCTAAAAAATTAAAGAATCATATTTTTTTAGTTTATCTTTGCATGGACTGACAAAACACCGTTTTTGGTTTGCACGATTTATCTCAACACACCCTTGACCTCCGAACAATATTACCTGCTTAAAACCTCCCCATAGTTGACCTATATCAACATACAAAATTTTGTGAAGATTGATTAATCCATTCAGAAATAGTTTGGTTTAGAACGCTACGGTCTACTAACAAGACTCTGACTTACTGATTAAATCCGATTGGCTACGACCATCTATGCCAGCTTTGGGATTCACACCCACGAACTTCTGTACCGAAGAGCAGCGCTTTACTCTCTCGATGATCGTCCGGCAGTTTACAAATTCATACCAAGCATACATAGATGCTTTAAATTTATTTGTTACAACTTAAAGGCTTTTTCCGTAGTTCGTGCATGGTTGAATAGACAAATATTGGTATTTTTTTAATTTCTTTAGAAGGTATTTCTTAATCTCAAGATGAATATGTTATTTTTTATTAAGTTATTATTTGCATCATCAATAGTCCTCATATCCCATAAGATAAAATGACTAGTATTTTATCAAAAATAAAACCTAATACTATGGTAGAATGTATATATGTTCCCTATTTCAAGCTAAAAGTTCACCAAGTTATCATTAATCCATATAAGCGTTGATAGCTTAAGAAGCTACATCCCAGAAAATAAGTGTTGTGTAGAAGCATCGTGTATTCAAATCCTCTAGCACTTCAAAGCAGCGATGGAAAGTTGTCGAAGAGTTTTGTTTCTCGGTGACATAAAAGTATCTTCAAACATTAAACCCTACGCTGCCTTACAAAATCCAGAGATCATTCATGCATATCTGAAAACAACACACTGTAAATTCGCAGCGCTGTTGAATGCAAATTTCCCATTCGGGAAGTACACGCAGAGAGTTAATTAAGGTTGAAATTTTGCAAGATCATTCTAACTCTCGCATTTTCTTTTTGAGACTTAGATGACCCACACCCACATCCAACTGAAGAAGTTTATGGATGCAAAAGCCTAAGTGGGTGGGAAGAACCTTTCGACATTATTCATTTTAATGTTATACACTGAATTATTAACTTAAAAAACACTTTTTTTATCACTATCACTAATTTTACCAAGTATTTTCCCTCATTTTAAAATTTTTAAAATTTATTTTGTATATAAGAGTAATTTGAATTTAATATATTATAAATTTCCTTTAATTTTTTAATATGATTACAATTATTGTCTATTTTTTTAAAAAAATATTCGATCTGTGTTTCGTTTTCGTATTTTTTAATGCACATCGGAACGAGATTACATTTTAGTTGCATATAATGCTGAGGCGTGGCTATCATTCCACATTTACAGTTTGGTGAATCTAGTTTTCCAATTCTGTACAAGTTGGTTGGGAAACTTCCATGACCGGTTATGAAATAATTTAATACGTTATTTTCGAATTGTAACTTTTGTTCTACTTTATACATTATAGTATAGGTTGATCTTCCTTTTTCACTATTGTCCCAATAATCTAGCCAATCTTTATTTATGTTTTCTTTCATATATTTTTTAAATATTGATACCGGGAGCTGTATTGGTTTGTAATTTATTGATTTCGGGGCGTTCTTTGCTAAAATATCTGCATATTCATTACCGGTATTTCCGTATGAGCTTTGTATGATTTAATAATGAAAAACTGTGCATGAAATAACCATTTAATTTTTATTTAAAATACTTGTTTCATTTTACAATTCTTACATATTCTTAATTAAAATCCCCTTTTTAAATAGTGTTAAATAATATCAGAAACAGTAAAATTAAGAAAATATCAAAGCAAAACATTAATAAGGTATACAGACAATAGTCTTCAAGCTAGTGGTACTTTTCAAAACAAAGTGCAAAGAAATTCTTAATTGTTTACACCGCCAAGTAGTCTCACTTTTAATTGGATTCTTGTAACACGGCATTTCTTAGTAGGTTTTCTTTTATTCTGACTCATTAATTTGGCAATGACTTGTACCAAGTAAACAATATGCAATAGTGACTTGTGATTTTCACAAGTGATAAAAGTGTTGCCAAATTCAGTACACTAGAAATTTTAAATTAAATTAATTATCATATTTAACAGTAACTTTAATCGCATGACGAGTGTAGCTCGTCATTGTGCGGTATGGAATGAAAAACTAATGATGAGCTAGACTCGTCATTTTACCGGAAGGGGTCATTCTCAAGATGAATATGTTATTTTTTATTAAGTTATTATTTGCATCATCAATAGTCCTCATATCCCATAAGATAAAATGACTAGTATTTTATCAAAAATAAAACCTAATACTATGGTAGAATGTATATATGTTCCCTATTTCAAGCTAAAAGTTCACCAAGCTATCATTAATCCATATAAGGGTTGATAGCATAAGAAGCTACATCCCAGAAAATAAGTGTTGTGGAGAAGCATCGTGTATTCAAATCCTCTAGCACTTCAAAACAGCGATGGAAAGTTGTCGAAGAGTTTTGCTTCTCGGTGACATAAAAGTATCTTCAAACATTAAACCCGACACTGCCTTGCAAAATCCAGAGATCATTCATGCATATCTCAAAACAACACACTGTAAATTCGCATCGCTGGTGAATGCAAATTTCACATTCGAGAAGTACACGCAGGGAGTTAATTAAGGTTGAAATTTTGCAAGATCATTTTAACTCACGCATTTTCTTTTTGAGACTGGGAAGATTCTTTTCTTTTATTCTGGTTTATATCAAGTCAGTGAAAGGATAAAAGTGAAGTTTTGTAAGGTCTTTGATTGGAACGCAAGAATCTAAATAGAGATCTGGACTGTTATTTTCGAAAGGGTAAAGGCTATTTCAAACTTATTACAACAGCTTAAAGCCCTGTTAAATCCCACTGCAGGTATGGACGTTCGTAGCGATTTGGAATCGGCCTTAGGCTGTAGGGTCTCGGTCTTATTCACCCTCATGTTGAAAGACAGTAGACCGTATCAAACATAAACAATTTTTAAGTGTTTTTTGGCTAGACATTTATTTGGGTTTATAAGTGTAAAAATCATATTACTGACTTTTCCAAGTAAAGTAAGTTTAACCGAGTATATTTCAAATGAAGTATACTATCTGTATACTCTCTGTTGTGAGTTGGAAATGGCATAAACATAGAAAACCTGAAAGTCCATCCTAAGTCTTTCAAAAGTAGAAAAAGAAGTTAACAGGTGGTTTCGCTCCGAAACCACTGTCCGGTAAAGGGTTAACCCATGAATTCCGGTACCTAAAAACAGCGCTGTACTATGTGGCCATCGTTCGACTGTAAATTGGTTAGTTTTGCTCTATCATACCCTTTTAGATAATAATCATTGTTCCCGCAGCATAATTAAACCTTTAAAAAAGCTTTTTTCCCGTACAAGGGGCTGGATTTTGCACTATAACCACTCCTCAAATTCCACCACCACCCCCTCAAAAAAAGTAAAAATAAATATGCATTTGCATTTATAAAGTTCATAGATACCATTTATAAAATAATCTCATTAAATCCCAAAGAATTTATAATAGTGAAAGGTTAGGTTCAAGGGTTAACCCTTTAGCGGACAGTGGTTTCACAGTGAAACCTCTTGTTAAACATTTTTTTCTCTTATTTTTGGAGAAATATGAATGTTTTTTTCGATTGGATTTTGTTTTTGAGATTTAAAACTTACAATAGATAATAGTGCTGAATTTAATTAAATTTTTCTTTTGAAATACATGTATTTATACTTGCTGTACCTGGAAAGTTAGTAATTCGATTTTTTTTCAATTATGCCCCCCCCCCCCAAAAAAAAAAAAAATATCTATTCAAAAAACACTTATATATTCCAATATAATTAAAAATTTTAAAAAGTATTGTGTTTACGCTGTACAAGGGGAGGGTTTTTCAGTTATCCCCTCCCCCAATCCCTCTTATGGTATCCTCTTAGGCAAACCCCTCTAAGGATTGTAAAAAAAAGTTTTTAAAACATTTTGCATTCATAAGGTTCATAGATAATATTTATAAACTAATTTCATTAAATTTCAAAGAATTTATGTAGGTGATCTTTAAAGGGTTAATAGGACCAGCAGGGGGCAGTTTTTCAAAAACAGGATAATAATGAAATTTAGAAATAAATCAAAGTTTTAAGTTATTTCATTTGCAAAATCAATTGTCATTTGTTCAGCAAAGTCTAAAAAGAAACAAACTGTTTTAAGATTGTTTCTACATGAAAAGTTACAAAGTTTATTTTAAAAATTTATTTTAGAATCGGATCGATAGTTTAGGAGAAGATAAACTTAACTCACTTTGAATTTTGCTAACCCTAACTCATCATGAATCCAATATGGATGTCTCTCTTCATTCCAGGTCTAACCGCTTCATAAATTCGAGGACAGACGGACAGATAACTTAGGCTATTATTATATAGGGGATAAAGTTTAAGGATACACAACATGAAATGTTTATGTGGCCAGGGACATCCGTAAAGCAATACGAATTTAATAAAATAAAAATAATAAAAATTATGAAAAAATAGTAAAAATTTATTTTGAAAATAATAAAACAACTTTCGGAATAAGAATTTAAAAGAAAAAGCAGAAAATATTAAATTTATTAGACATTAAAAAAAATGGCTGCTTCGGGGATAGAACCGTCAACCCGAGAAGTATGACGATGAAGCAGGCGAACATTCTACCAGACGTACAACGGCTGCACGTTGTGAGCGAACTAATTAGAGTATATAAAGTCGGGTTGTCAAGTAGAAACAGTCCAGAAATTTAAATATTACTCTTCGCCTTCGAAATCCTATCAAGAATGAATTTCGTATAGAATAAGAGGAAGGATAAGGCTTGAAATAATAGCATTAAACGCTCGAAAAGTGGTGATGGGGTGGATTTCGAACTCGCTTTCAACTTTGCTAACCCTAGCTCATGAAAAATCCAATATGGATGCCTGTATCCATTCCAGGTACAACCGCTTCATAAATTCGCGGACATACAACTTAGGCTATTATTATATAGTTGATGATTTTAAAAGGAAATTTTAAGAGCAAAAATTTCTGGGCTAGAATGCTTTAAAAGTATATTTATTCTCTTCAGGGTCGTAACTAAGTCCTTTAGCGACCAAACCTGGTCTGCGCCCCTACCACCTTATATAGTGAGAAAATATGTAAACATGATTTTTTTTCCTATCTTATATTTAGAATAAATTCGGACAGATAACTTAGGCTATTATTATACAGGGGATAATGTTTATCCCTAATGAGGTAGAGGCAGATGAAGCCTGAATGGGTAGTGTTTCGATACCGTAGTCGATGAGCCCTAATCCTTCAAAATCCATTGTTAGTCCTAGACTTTTGGAATCTTTTTTAAGTGTAAGGCTGGTTGCACGCACAGATTATTTTTTACCGAGCAGAGAATTTACTGTTGCATATTAACATTTTACAGGGCATATTCAGATCCAGATATATTTTAAATCATTTTTTTTTGCATATCTTGCATTCTAAGTCTTCAGTTAAGGTATGTTAGTCAATTAATTGTGGAAAAAAATTTTCTTTTACGATTTTCATGATGTTTCCATTTGGGAACATTGGCCACTTCTGACTATACACTGAATTCAAGAATTGAGTAGGCCGAACGATGGCCGGATAGTCAGGGTGCTGGCCTTCAGATCCGGAGTTCGTGGGTTCGAATCCCACTGTGGCATGGATGTTCGTAGCCGTTCAGAATCGGCTTTAAGTAGTAGGTCCCGGTCTCATTAGCCCTCGTGTTGCAAAAAGTAGACCGTAGCTCTCTAAACCAACCAACCACGAATTTAGTAGAATGATGTGTATATTAAATCCCCTATATAATAATAGCATAAGTTGTCTGTCCTCGAATTTTTGAAGCGGTTGTACCTGGAATGGATACAGGCATCCATATTGGATTTTTCATGAGTTAGGGTTAGCAAAATTGAAAGCGAGTTCGAAATCCACCCATCCCCCCTTTTCGAGCGTTTAATGCTATTATTTCAAGACTTATCCTTCCTCTTATTCTATACGAAATTCATTCTTGATAGAATGGCAAAGGCGAAGAGTAATATTTAAATTTCTGGGCTGTTTCTACTTGAACTTTCATATACTCTAATTAGTTTGAACACAACGTTCAGGTGTTGTACGTTCGGTAGAACGTCCGCCCACTTGATCGTTATACTTCTCGGGTTGACGGTTCTACCCCCGACGCAGTCAATTTTTTTAATGTCTAATAAATTTAATATTTTCTGCTTTTTCTTTTAAATTCTTATTCCGAAAGTTGTTTTATTATTTTTAAAATAAATTTTTACTATTTTTTCAATTAACTTTTTATAATTTTTATTATTTTTATTTTATCAAATTCACGTATTGATGTACGGATGTCCCTGGTCACATAAACATTTCATGTTGTGTATCCTTAAACTTTCTTCTCGTAATGTAATAATAGCCTAAGTTATCTACCCGTCTGTCCTCGAAGTTATGAAGCTTTTGGACCTGGAATGGATAGAGCATCCATATTGGATTTTTGATGAGTTAGGGTTTGCAAAATTCAAAGCGAGTAAAGTTTATCTTTTCCTAAACTATAGATTCGATTCTGAAGTAAATTGGATATTACATAAATAATTTTCTTTTTTATTTGACTTAAATAATAGATTAAGTACATATGTGATAATTTTAATCGATTATTTTTGTTGAAAGGTAATTCTCAGCCAAAAAAACAAACCATTTTTTTTACCTGCCTCATAGGGTTCTTTACAATTCTGGAAAATTAAAAATTTTACTGATCCCGTCATATGACGGGCTATATGCTAGTATTAAATAATAAGAAAAATAATTTAAAATTTATTTTTAAATTTAAGGACAGATATCAATAAAGTTTAAAAATTATAAATTTAAATGAAAATAACATTTTTTTTAAGCAAATATCAAAAACATGTGTTTATACCTTTATGCCATGATATATGGGAAATCAATAGAGATGCAATTTTTTCTTGCACCCACTGAAAGCTAATCTTGCATTTAATGTGCACTGTGCACATCTACCTTGTGTTGTTTGTACAAGAAAATCGCCATCACTTTTTCTCTGTGATATAGGGCGATGAACTTTGGGTCCAGGTTGAGGCCTAACTTTCCTTGGTGCAATTCTTAGAAGAGCGGTCGTAACTTGTAGTTCACAGACAAAATACATTTAACACCTTTCAAAATAATATCTGAGAAGCGAACGCACTAGACTGCTATTAGAATTGAAATGCCCTTTCATAAAATTAAGGAATTCCCTTCATTTCCTACCCCTTTCAAGAAATGCTCTCCGTAGAGGAAATTATTTCGGCGAGTATAGCGGCAGCAGTCCATTGTTCCCAATTGGGAACATCAATAATTAATAAATTATTCCAGGTACGTTTCTGATTATTAATGTCGAATTTCATATTTTTTAAATAAATTAAAGTTGTTTTAAGGATACCAATCGGATTTTAGAAGCATAAGATGTTTTTTTATATTTATGTGAATTTTTAATATGTGTTCTATAGAAAATGATGAAAGGGGTCAATTTATGATTTTTTATACATTTTTCTATTAATCATAAAAATGTAGCTTTTATTTTAAAAAAATGAGTAGTCCTTTTACTACATTTGCTAATTTTTTTTGTATCAATATTGATGAAATTTAATTTAAAATAATTTTATTAATATTATGGTTCCTTTTGGGAACAATGGACTGGAAAAGGTTAACGAAATCAACCAATCAACCTGATTTGAGCAGCGACGGTAAATTCTCCGCTCGGTAAAAAATCCGCTGTGTGCTTAGATCCCCTTTTAACCCCTTCCGGTAAAATGACGAGTCTAGCTCGTCATTAGTTTTTCATTCCATACGGCACAATGACGAGCTACACTCGTCATGCGATTAAAGTTACTGTTAAATATGATAATTAATTTAGTTTAAAATTTCTAGTGTACTGAATTTGGCAACACTTTTATCACTTGTGAAAATCACAAGTCACTATTGCATATTGTTTACTTAGAATTTCTTAGTACAAGTCATTGCCAAATTAATGAGTCAGAATAAAAGAAAACCTACTAAGAAATGCCGTGTGTGTTACAAGAATCAAATTAAAAGTGAGACTACTTGGTGTAAACAATTAAGAATTCCTTTGCACTTTGTTTTGAAAAGTACCACTAGCTTGAAGACTATTATCTGTATACCTTATTAATGTTTTGCTTTGATATTTTCTTAATTTTACTGTTTCTGATATTATTTAACACTATATCAAAAGTGGATTTTAATTAAGAATATGTAAGAATTGTAAAATGAAACAAGTTTTTTAAATAAAAATTAAATGGTTATTTCATGCACAGTTTTTCATTATTAAATCATACCGGAAGGGGTTAAGAAATAGATCCCGATGTCTTTAGCCCATGTGTAGCAAAGCAGTACGTAACGCAAATGTCCAAATCAAATCATACATATACATGCGCATACATACATGTTGCTATTAGTATATTTTGCTCTAATAATTTAATGTTTTGCTTTGATATTTTCTTAATTTTACTGTTTCTGATATTATTTAACACTATGTGAAAAGTGGATTTTAATTAAGAATATGTAAGAATTGTAAAATGAAACAAGTTTTTTAAATAAAAATTAAATGGTTATTTCATGCACAGTTTTTCATTATTAAATCATACCGGAATAGGTTAACTATCGATCGTGTAGGAATAATTTTGACCGTAATACTAAATCTAACTTCACGAAGTTTGTATTGATTTAAACAACAAAGTCCTTATATCTTTCGCTTTCAAACTTCAAACCTTGTTAATGTTAATTTATTCAGTCAACCACTTTAGTGTATTTTCTATTTAATCGCCTTCTATACATATCCATTATTTGAATGACCCTATAAAAGCCAATCATATTGTTATAGTAAACTCCCATAAGAGATGCATCATTCCGTTGATGCGCAAGAAAATACACTGCCCGACGAAATGCAGTGATTTATTTATAGTCTCCTCACTTCATCTCGGTCATAAATGTGGCCATGCCATCGAAAAAAAACCCCTCATTTTATCGGCTTGTGATCGTGTCAGTCTTTTCACTAATGGAAAGCGAAATAGGAAGAGAAAAGTAAATACACCATATACACCGCTTTCAGGCGCATTTCTTTTAATACCGGATTATTTTCTTTCGCCCATTTTCCCAGCGACGAAGAGTTTGGAGCGTATTATCTACATTTTTCTCTTTTGGAGATTTACACAACATGACACTGGCACATTAAGGAGTTTAGTCGAAGTAAAAATGTAGCAAAAAGTAAAACTTTTGTTTTTCTTTTTATTCCCTCACCGTCTAAGATTTCGTATGGTTCATTCCGCATTTTTCCGTACTTTTTTGTGGGAAACTTTTGGTATTCAAATGGTTAGGCAGTCTCCGATAAACATTAACCTTTTTTATTTCTCTTTAACCCTTCTTTCCCTGATGATGGAAATTTCCATCGTAACCTCGGAAATAAAATATTATGTGATATGTAACATAATTTTAAAAGTGACTTTTATTTGTTTTAACTATAATTATATTTTTATAATTATATTAATTTATTTATAGTTATTTTAGATTTTTTAGCTACTTTAATTTTTTAGGTATAAATGTAAATTATAAATTTACATTTATGAAACAGTTTCATAAATGTAAATTTATAATTTTTCTCAACACATTGTAACGCTCACTGTTCCCTTAAACGGATTTTTCATCACGTTTTTTTCCCTTGAATTCTATCTATTAAAATGCAGTGGATTCCGCTTAATGTAATCAGTTTGGGACAGCGTGATTTTGATAACAATAAACGATTGATAACAATAAACGATATACAAAATTAGATAAATTTAGCCCCCCCCTTAATTCATATGTACTAAATTTCAAAACAAAATGAAAACACACATCTTATATTTATGTATTGTCATACATAATTAAAAAAATTGTTAAATTGTTGACTGTCTACAATTTTTTCTAAGAAGCTCTTTGATAAATTGTTCGTACTCATAATCAACCTTCCATGACGATTTAAAATTTCGATATTTTGTTTTAATGTTAAATTGTTCGTAATCATAATGTTTTTTAAAGTCATCGGAGCGGTGTTGTATGTCGTGTAGTCCTCGTTATATATTAAGTATCAACCTGTGATCAAATGTATAGTGGGATTTATTTTAAATTGCCGTTGTGTTAAATATTTGTTTTACTAAAATTTAACCACAGGTTTTGAGAAACTACAGACATAAATATGAAGAATAAACTAACCGCTAAAATGATAGCAACTGAGGCTAGCTTAATATAAAAAAAGTAAATTTATTGTAAAATATTTATACATCTATTTACAAAACCAGCAATAAGTAATAAGTAAATAAGTAAGCTTAGTCAATCTGTTCACAATTACTTCTGACAAATTTTATTTACACTTAGGTAAATATTGTAAGCAGAGAGAGGACCTAATCTCGATTTCAAAATGTAATGCAAAAAAATGGGTACCTTTGTGGATCTAAAGTGTTGGGCCCGGAACACGTCTGGTTGAAGGGTATGAGAGGGAATCTTTACATCATCCGTTGATCTGTTACAGACATCGTCAGGGGCTTTCTCCTGAGTCTCTGGGGTGCGGCCGTACTACTTTTTGCAGGAAACTTTCTGGCAGACTTGGCTGGAGTATCGAGCCACTTCCTTTTGGGACCTCCGAACCAATCTCTTCTGGGACCTCCGAACCGAACTTCTCTTCTGGGACCTTCGAACCAAACTCTCTTCTGGGACCTTCGAACCAAACTCTCTGGGGCCTTCTAATCCACCTCCTCCTTTTTTAGATTTTTCATATTTTATTATCTCAAACTTAGTCCCCTCCTTCTTCTTGTCTTCCAATCGGGATAGTTGCCAGAAAGTCATTGGTCTCAGCAAACCCCGCCCTGAGACCACTAACGTGAACAACCTTATCCCCTCTAATTGGGCCCTGTCCCTTAGGGACTCATAAATACTCCACAAAGGTACATTCTTATTTAATGTCAAGTACTTAGACGGGATTCTAATCTGGGACTGGAATCAGAACCCCGCCCGAGACAACCGTACTTGACTACAATATCCGTTTTATCGAAATTTATGGCCCTTGATCTACCTACAAAGATGTGATGAGGTCAGATTTAGATCCCGAACATTTTACTTCTTTTATGAATGAAACAATTATATATCAGATCTAAATCGCCTCATCACAATGTACTCCACGTTTCAACACTTTCAATGCATTTCTTATTTCAACACTTGTAGGAGGTGGTTCAATATCAAGAGATTTTCCATCTGACTGACTAGTTCCATCAACCTGTCATAATGATTTAAATTCCGATATTTAGTTTTAATGTTAAATCATTTCGCTTTCTGGTTTCCATATCGACAAACTGCATATAAGCGAGCAAGGCATAAAATGTGAAAACGCTCCTTCTCAGTTCCGATAATAATGCGTTGCCTTCTGCTTATCTGACAACCATTGAAAACCAGCAGGGTGGGCGTATTTTTGAAAAATTTCAGGAACATGTAATACCCCACTCCTTTGTTTATTCCCCATTTCCCTAGGCTGAAGAGGATAATTCTCGGAAATTCAAACAACAGCGAAGGGAAAGTAAATAATGGGTTCCTTCTGAATATGTCATGAATATTCCTATGTCAGTTAAAATGAGGTTCGAAAACTGATAACATTAACCGATGTAAAGATTAAAAATTATCGCTTTGTGTGAATAAAGCGATAATAATAACATGCAAATGAATAGAGAAAATCGGGACCAAGTGATTTCGATAACAATGAGTGATTGATAACATTAACCGCGATCGCATTAAGCGGAGTTCACTGTACTAAGAATTTTTTAAAAACTTTGAGATATAAGTATTAAATTTGTTTTATAGATTTTCAATGATGTATAGAATAAAACTGTACATAGAATTAATAATTTTATTATTATTACCATATTATTAGTATTAACAATCTTTAAAAATGTTTAAATTAGATTCTAAAATACAAATCTATTGACATGTTTACTGTTAAAGGGATCATACTATTGTTAAATCGACAAAATATTCGATTTTTCGGAAAAAATATATGTGAATGGGAATTCAGTTCCTAAAATTTAAAAATAATCTTCGTAAAAAATTCTAATATTGAGAGTACTTATGAATATAAACGTGTTAGCTATTTACTGTAAACAAGTTTAAACTTACAAAACTTTAATTTGTCTTTTCTCAAATTGTATGTTTTTTCATGTAACGCGCATGTTATCTCAAAACAATTTTAATAATTTTTCATGAAATTGTTACAGGTTGTATACAATATAATTTTCAGTCGATGGAATCTAAATTTTGTTACTTTTTGCAATGATAAATTTTTAATTTTAGGGAAAAAAATTAACTTTTCTCAAATATTTAAAAAAAAATATATATATATATATATATCTTAAATATATACAAATTTAGATTCTAAATCATTTAGAGATATT
>CM063510.1:91981761-92011761 GCA_032207245.1 Pardosa pseudoannulata
TAAAATACCACTCTACTGAATATTTGGAATTCATAATTATTTTAAAATGGATTTTTACATATTGTTAGGTGACTATGTAGGCTAAAATTAAAATACCACTCGATTCAATATTTGGAATTCATGATTACACTAAAATTGAATTTTACATATTGTTAGGTGAGTATGTAGCCCAAAATTAAAATACCACTCAACTCAATATTTGGAATCCATGATTATACAAAGATTGATTTTTACATATTGTTAGGTAACTATGTAGGCTAAAATTAATATACCACTCGACTCAATATTTGGAATTCATGATTACACTAAAATTGAATTTTACATATTGTTAGGTGAGTATATAGCCCAAAATTAAAATATCACTCGACTCAATATTTGGAATCCATCATTACACTAAAATTGATTTTTAGATATTGTTAGGTGATTATGTAGGATAAAATTAGAATACGTTTCCACTCAATATTTGGAATCCATGATTATACTAAGAGTGATTTTTACATATTGTTAGGTAACTATGTAGGCTAAAACTAAAATACCATTCCACTCAATATTTGGAATTCATGAGCCGAACGTATTGTTAGGTGCTAGGCTTCGGATCCATTTTAATCCCATGTTATGGATGTTTAGTTATTTTTAAGCAGTAGGTGGTCTCATTATGTGTTGCTAAAAATAGACTAGCGCTCAATATTTGGAATTCATGATTACATTAAAATTGATTTTTACATATTGTTAGCTGACTATGTAGCCTAAGATTAAAATACCACTCGACTCAATATTTGGAATTCATGATTACATTAAAATTGATTTTTACATATTGTTAGGTGACTATGTAGGCTAAAATTAAAATAGCACTCGATTCAATATTTGGAATCCATGATTACACTAAAATTGATTTTTACATATTGTTAGGTGATTATGTAGGCTAAAATTAAAATACCACTCCACTCAATATTTGGAATCCCCGATAACATTAAAATTGATTTTTAGGTATTGTTAGGTGACTATGTAGGCTAAAATTAAGATACCACTCCACTCAATATTTGGAATCCATGACTACACTAAAATTGATTGTTACGTATTGTTAGCTTCCTATGTAGGCTAAAATCAAAATACCACTCGACTCAATATTTGGAATCCATGATTACATTAAAATTGATTTTCACATATTGTTAGGTGACTATTTAGGCTAAAATTAAAATACCACTCGACTCAATATTTGGTATAAATGATAATATTAAAATTGAATTTTACATATTGTTAGGTGACTGTTTAGGCTAAAATTAAAATACCACTCGACTCAATATTTGGAATCCATGATTACACTAAAATTGATTTTTACGTATTGTTAGGTGACTATGTAGGCTGAAATTAAAATACCACTCGACTCAATGTTTGGAATCCATGATTACACTAAAATTGATTTTTATATATTATTAGCTGACTATGTAGGCTAAAATTAAAATACCACTCGACTCAATGTTTGGAATCCATGATTACATCAAATTTGATTTTTAGATATTAGGTGACTATGTAGGCCAAAATTGAAGACCTCGTATACATCTGTTTTCCTACAGGTTATATACGAGGGATGGTACGTCTTTATTAATCTTTATTTAATAAGGAAATAGTTTTTGTCTAATTAAGCTATCACATTAAACTTTAAAATTTGATTTGCAAGTAGTTCAGTATGAATAGAGAATGGAGACCTGCTTCAAGTACGGAATTTGGCGTTGAAAGTATTAATTAACTAGCATATAGCTCGTAATATGTCGGGATCAGTAGAATTTTTAATTTTCCAGAATTGCAAAGTACCTTATGAGGCAGGTAAAAAAAAATGGTTTTTTTTTTTTGCTGAGAATTATCTGGTACACATTAATTTGTTTAATTTCATACTCCTCTAAAGTCTCTCGATACTGTGAAAGCAGTTTAGAATCACGTTGAATTCATTTAGAAAGATAAAGCAAAGTTTTCTTACTGACGTCGAAATCATCGTTAAGTTCTTCCCAACTTTTTTTTGTCACAGTAATTAATGGAATAAAGGAATAAAATTATCATTTCCACTACACCCTAGAGGTAGATAGAATTTGTTGTTAATACCAGTGATAAAATGTGCATTTCAACAAAAAATAATCGATGATTAAATTTAAAATTATCACACATGTCCCTAAAAAATGTAAGTTTCATCTACTTATAATGTGATAAACTGATAAATATAATCGCCTGCTCTTAATCGGGGAAAATAAGGCTTGAAATAATGGCATTAAATGCTAGAAAAGGGGAGGAAGGGGTGGATTTCGAACGTTGCTAACCCTAACTCATCAAGAATCCAATATGGATGTCTCTATATATTCCAGGTACAACCGCTTAATAAATTCGAGGACAGATGGACAGATAACTTAGGCTATTATTATATAAGAGATTTCTGTTATTAATGTTGTATAAAATAAGTTCAATGATAACTTAATATAGATGTTTCAATACTTCTATTAGTGAGGGGTTTTAGTGTTCACATAGTTTTCAAAAAGGGGCAGGGGGACTTGTCAAAAAAAGGGAACTATTTATTAAATGAAAGAGCAATTTTTAGAATGAAAGGCATGCTTAAGTAAAAAGGTACTTTGTCAGTTTTTAATTGATTTCAGAATTTATATAAATTTGAAAAGCAAAAAAGAGCAGGGCTCGGCGTCCTTCAAAAACCACAAATTGTGAACTCTAAGGGTTTTACCCTTTCTATTTCTTTCTTGAATATCTTTCATTCCTACAAATACCATGAGAATATAGGAAGAAACAAAAAGTAATCCGTGTATAGCACACACCTTGAGTTTTTACCCTAAAAATTAAATACAAAACTGCACGTTATATTTGAGTATATACGGTAAGTACTCAAGAGAACTAGACCAGCATGCTTAGACTGTTTCGAATCAAGGTTGGATCACAGGAAAGAAAAAAGTTTGTTCTTACGCTTTCAAAGTCGTCCTTGTTGTCTATGTGCTGCGCTATGAACATGGCGTTGTGGATGGCCCTTTCAATCTGCCGGGGCCAACGCTTCTCCACGATTCCCGGACTCGATTGGAGGTCGTGGATAACCATCTCCTCCGACAAGCGGCGTCCCACGTTACTGTTGGGCAGCACCGGAACATGAGGGTCTTTCGCGTAACCTTCTGCAACAACAAAACAAATGAATCACGTAAGTATTGTTGCTTTGGGTTACATAAATCCTTGACAAGACTAGAAATGGGAGTTACCTTCTTGAGCAGGCGGTCTATCGGCGTTTGCTGTCTTAGCATCGTCGGTCTCGATCCGGTACTGGGGCGGCCTCATGAGTAGGATCCGGGGCAGCAGCCGGACAAAGACCCTCCTCACCCAGGGCGCCATGCGGTGAGTCGACGGCGACCGGAAGTGAACGTTCAAAACTGCTATTGTCACGATCACGGAGAGCGTCACCAAAATCATTGTAAATACCAGGTACTTGCCTGAAACCAAAATACCGTTAGAACTTCTCTTTATAAAAAAGTGAAAAATTCTTTCAAAATACATGTAGTTACTAGCTTTTTGAATTTGTAAATGTTAAACAAAAAAGATAAAATTCACAGATGTTGGAAAGAAAAGAAATTAGAATGCTATGAGATTATTTCTATTTATGCACACTCACCTCAACAAAACACATTGCCCATTGGACATTTGGTAGTTATCTACTATGTCCAGTCAACACGTCTATATGTAATACTAAACGTTCATTTGATCCAATGGGATTTGAGGGCTGTTAGTGCACATGCAGTGCTGTATCTCAATATATAATTACTGCATTTTCCGTGTACTGATTCTTTGGTTGTTTTAGTCTCAAAATTATTCTGTTAGAATAAATTCAATTTTTGTTGAATTCGTCGCTTTCTAGATTGATTGCTTTGCTTACATCTGTCGATGAAAAATCTCTTCCTAAGCATACCTTTCACTTGTGCATAGCTCTTGTACAATTGAAGATGACAAGTCGAAGTGAGATTCCTGATAAAACTATTTTCAAAGTGGGGGGGGGGAATAATACCCGACACATCTCTCTTTACATAGATGGTTGTACAGAAAAACTGCACTGCATCCTATTTCTGTGAAATATAAGGAGAAGTAGGGAGATACCTTGAATTTGCCGGAACTGCTCTGAAGACATTTGACTTAAGAGTATTAATCATACAAAAAATTACATAAAGTTTAAAAAATGAAAAATCCTCGAAAGAATTCCAATTTTCCCAGAGAACACGGAGCTTCGATGAAATGAACCCCTTTGTGTAGACATACAATGATAGTATACTTGGAGAGGTGGAGATGAAACATCTAACTTTCTATCTTTGCAATCAATCGTATACTCGAATAGTACAAAGAAAAGGTGACAATAATGAAATATAGTTTTAAATATCCCATATTATTCTTGATACAAAGTTTTTTAAAATACATTGATAAGAATTTCATATAAATGTTATAAATAATTAATATATTTATGATTATAAATCTAACTATTTTGGTTCATTTTTACAAATTCATTGTTTTTCATTACCACCCAGCCAAGCATATAAAAAATAATCATGGTTTCATCATCTATCTATCTATCTATCTATCTATATAAATAAATAAATAAATAAATGTACAATTAAACATCTATCCACACACACACACATAATATATATATATATATATATATATATATATATATATATATATATATATATATATATATATATATATATATATATATATATATATATATATATATATTTAATTATATATATACTGATGTTTAACGGTGAGGCATAGCTATTAAAATACAAAATAAAAGAAATATGCCATCATTTCAGTTTAGATTTCATTACATATTCCCATAAACAACAATTATATTATGCAATATGTGTATACATAAGCACACATATATGTGTATTTGTATGTAAACTATTATTAAAGATATTAGGTTAACTTTTTAATATCAATTTTAATTTAACTTGCTTTTTTTTGTTTAAAAAGAACTTTTACAACTTTCTTCTAAACCAAAGCTTTTCTGTACGTATTGTGTACTTACCAAGTAGGGGCATGGCAAGGGATGTAGACGGAATTATCTCCGATAACACTAAAAAGAAGAAGGTGAGGGACAGTAGGATGGATACGCATAAAGAAACCTGAAAATAAACGATGAAATTCTTCAGATGCATCCTTCTAGTTCTGAGATACTTAAAATACGTACATTCAAAATAAAGTGAAAAGCAATCAAGTTGTTTGTTTCATAGTAAGAATACAGCCTTTGGGATTACATACAGCAAGTAATTAGGCAGCGTTATCAGGAGTTGCTTTGCACTAAGGAGAGAGATGTTCGGTTTGACATGTTAAAACCTTTCAATACCATCAACACAAATAGCACGTAGGCTTGTACCCACTCTTGCAGGCATAATGTATGCTTTCTCTGAACAGATTGCCGTGTATTTAGGATTAGGTCCAGATCAAGGTATTAAGGGTAATTTTAACATCCATTGACGTTGTCCCAAAGGAGGAAAGACATGTTGGTTGATATTTCTAAACCCTTTTGTCTCCATTGTTTCACATAGGGTTAGTTACTCGTCTGTGCCTAGTGAATCTTTGATATAAAATGATATTTCATTTCAGTCCAAGTGACTATCCCTTCATTGGAGTTGTATTTAGGGCGAAAGAAGATAAGTAGTTTTGGCAGACTAGACTATTTCCTCCTTAGCCTTCTAAAAAGGGTACGGTATTTTAGCTATTCATGTATGTTTTGAATTGAAAGTTACTTTATTTAGAACTTGTTTTAGACCAAGGGATTTCGTGTAAGGAGCTATTCACAGGAGTTGCTACACATAATATAGATTGATATGTAAAACCATTTTTTCTCCAGAGTTTCAAATAAGATACTGGTGATCAGTGCTCATTGAGCTCAGTGCTTAATCCCACTGTGTGCTCAGTGTATCTTTGGGAATTTCATGTATTCAAATTCCACTTGTAGCCGTTTAGAACAGGTTTTAAAGCAATAGGTACCAATTTTATTAGCCCTAGTGTAGCAAAACAATAGACCAAAGTTCTCCAAATCAACCAACCTTCCTGTATCTTTGGAATGGAAAACTACTTTACTCGTAACACATGAAGATAGACATGAGTAATCAAAGCGTGTCTTTATATATGAAGTATATGAAATACGCTGAAAAATTAATGAAACGTGTCGGAAATATATTCACACCATCAATTATTTTTATGTTGTATTACCTACTGTGAAGGTAGACTTTCTAGACTACTGGTCTAGATTATTGATAATTGGTAATTGGTATTACAATTGTAGAAAATTAAAAATTTTACTGATACCGTCATATGAAGGGCTATATGCTAGTTATTAAATATTTAAATATTAAACAGTTTGTTAGATTACATATATAAAAATTATTTGAACTGATCACTGTCTTTTATAGTTCATACAAATTATAGCACCCAAGTTACATTTCTATAAAATTACGCAGTATTCAAAAATTCAGTATTCTAATCATTTAACGGTTTCTAAAACTATACACTTATTTAAATATTTCTCACAGTAACAACAAAAATGTATTTAAAAGATATTTTTATAATCTAATTATTACCAAAAATTATTTCTGTTATTAACCCCTTCCGGTAAAATGACGAGTCTAGCTCGTCATTAGTTTTTCATTCCATACCGCACAATGACGAGCTACACTCTTCATGCGATTAAAGTTACTGTTAAATATGATAATTAATTTAGTTTAAAATTTCTAGTGTACTGAATTTGGCAACACTTTTATCACTTGTGAAAATCACAAGTCACTATTGCATTTTGTTTACTTAGAATTTCTTGGTACAAGTCATTGCCAAATTAATGAGTCAGAATAAAAGAAAAACTACTAAGAAATGCCGTGTGTGTTACAAGAATCAAATTAAAAGTGAGACTACTTGGCGGTGTAAACAATTAAGAATTCCTTTGCACTTTGTTTTGAAAAGTACCACTAGCTTGAAGACTATTATCTGTATACCTTATTAATGTTTTGCTTTGATATTTTCTTAATTTTACTGTTTCTGATATTATTTAACACTATGTAAAAAGTGGATTTTAATTAAGAATATGTAAGAATTGTAAAATGAAACAAGTTTTTTAAATAAAAATTAAATGGTTATTTCATGCACAGTTTTTCATTATTAAATCATACCGGAAGGGGTTAATTACATACTTACATGTATATAATGCACATTTTTCTAAACTTTTGGGCAAATATTCAAAGTATATGTGCTTGTTGTATGCAGCATTGAAGAAAATTAAAAATTTTACTGATCCCGTCATATGACGGGCTAAATGCTAGTTTCGGAAGAAATTATCAAAAAGAAATCATTACTTCAAAAAATACATAAAAGCTAAAACTATCAAAATGACGAGAAAACTCTTTACCCCTAAAAAAGAATATATCGAACGTAGTCAAAAATGAAACAAAATTGGTAAGTAATAGCTACCAAACTTTTCCAATTCTTCTGAGAATTAAAAGAAATAAAATAATGATAATACAAAAAATGAAAGTCCTAAGAACTTCATCTCAAATGAAATACCCGACCAGTACACGTATGGCACTTGTTTAACACGCTTAATATGGATAGGGATAAAGAAAACAGAAAACCAAATATTACTGCCATAAATGTGCGAAAGGGAAATACATTCTGTTAAAGTAATTTTGAAAAGAACGACGATAGAATATATTTTATTCCTTTCGAGAATTTTGAAGGAAATTTAAGACGGAAGTGCAAAATCAATAAAATTCGAAGAAGAAAAAAAATCAAGTTACTTTCTTTTCCGAATACTACGTTTGTTGACTGTCAAATATGAAGGAACTGAATCGCCATATTTAAAGAAATGAACTTAGATGGGTTTTTTATTTGAAATAATTTGATAACTTTCTGTTTTATTTTTGTGATTATGCATCAACATTTGATGCAATTCATATCATTAACCAGTAATATTTTATACTATTTGGCAACATACTCATTTTTACAGGGTGTTTCATAAACGACCAGTATATTTGAAAAATCAATAAAAACTAAACGAACTATGATAGAAATTCACAGTTCATTGCAATGTGTTTGAGACAATAGTAAATTTTCAGGCAGACGAACCTTAAAATTAGTTACAATATTCCACAACAGATGGCACTGCAGCCTGGAAAAAAAATCTAAACTGACGTTTTTTGCTAAATACAATTTGAAAAAAGCAAAATTAACTAAATATTAAATCAAATTATCCCAGAAGTGCTGTCTTTGGTGCTTAACAAGAAATATTGGTAAAAGTAGAATGATGAAGTTATGTAACTTGATTAACATGATTCTGGAATAACTTTGTAGTTAAAGCAGAGTAAATATCCCAAAAGAAATACTCATAAATTATTTATTTATTATAAAAGTTAATACTGTACTTAGTAAATAATAGAGAAAGTAGTAAAACATACTTTTTAGCGGTATGTGTAAAAGACTGAAGTGTTTTGCTAAATACAATTTAAAAACAGCAAAATTAACTAAATAGCACTTCATATTGTTTTCAGAAGTGCTGTTTTTGGAGCTTAACAAGAAATACTGGTAAAAGTAGAATAATAGAGTTATGTGACTTGAGTAATATGATTCTGAAATAACTAAATAGCATTCTAGTTAAAACGGAGTAAATATCTAAAAAGAAAAACTCACAAATCATTTATTTATTATAAAAGCTTTACTGTACTTAGGAAACGTTAGAGAAAGTAGTAAAACATACTTTTTAGTGGTATGTGTAAAAGACTGACATGCTTTGCTAAATACAATATGAAAACAGCAAAGTTAACTACATAGCACATCAGATTATCCCCAGAAGTGCTGCTTTTGTTGCTTAACAAGAAATATTGGTAAAAGTAGATGATAGAGAAAACTGACAGTTTTTCTAAAGACAATTGAAAACAGCAAAATTACTAAATAGCACATCAGATTAAGAAGTTGTTTTTGTAGTTACAAGAAATATTGGTAAAAGTAGAATGATGGAGTAAAAGACTGACGTGTTCTGCTAAAGACAATTTGAAAACAGCAAAATTAACTAAAAAGAACACCAGACTGTCCCCAGAAGTGCTGCTTTTGTTGCTTAACAAGAAATATTGGTAAAAGTAGAATGATGGAGTACAAGACTGACGTGTTTTGTTAAAGACAATTTGAAAACAGCAAAATTAACTAAATAGCACATCAGATTATCCCCCAAAGTGCTGTTTTGGGTGCTACACAAGAAATATTGGTAAAAGTAGAATGATATAGTGAAGACTAATGTGTTTTGCTAAAGACAATTTGAAAACATCAAAATTAACTAAATAGCACATCAGATTGTCCTCAGAAGTGCTGTTATTGGTGCTTGAAAAGAAATATTGATAAAAGTAGAATGATATAGACTGAAACTAATGTTTTTAAAGACAATTTGAAAAACATTAACTAAATAGCAATCATTAATGATAAGATAATATGATTCATCTTTTTGAATGATAAAATATGATAATTTAAGTAGAATGATGGATTTTTCATTTAATGATTAACTTTGTTTTTTTTGATAAAGCTATATTCATCTTTTCATTTAATGATATGATCATATGATTCATCTTTTCATTTAATGATATGATCATATGATTCATCTTTTCATTTAATGATATGATCATATGATTCATCTTTTCATTTAATGATATGATCATATGATTCATCTTTTCATTTAATGATATGATCATATGATTCATCTTTTCATTTAATGATATGATCATATGATTCATCTTTTCATTTAATGACGTGATCTTATGACTCATCTTTTCATTTAATGATAGGATCTTTTCAATAAAATATTTCTTGCGGTTCTATTGTTTGATGCGTGAAACCAGTTGGATTAGGAGTGGGGCAGAAATGTTTGTAGAGAAGAGTGTGTGACTGACCTTTTCCTTGGAGTCTGAAGGCAGGTAAAAGACGAGGACGGACAGCGCGGAAATGCCGACGCAGGGGATGATGAGGTTGACGGTGTAGAAGAGGGTTTTCCTCCTCAGGGTAATGTTGAAGGTGATGTCGGGGTAGGGTTCCGCGCAGCACGAGTAGTAGCGCACACGGCGGTGGGCTGGGACTGCCATAATGTCCCACTCCACGCTCAGGTAAAACTCACTAAGGTCCATACCGATGGGTACAGTGTCATTGTCCGGGATTTCTTCGAGGTGTTTTAAGTCGACCTGCACAAAAAAGAAAAAGGAAAATAACATTATTCGAACACATTATTTAAAAAGCAATTGCAAATCAACTGCAGGATAAAATTATAAAGCAAAATGTCGTATAGTACTTATTCGTCTATAGCTAACAACATATCAACTGCAGGAAAAATTTATAAAGCAAATTATTGTATAGTATTTACTCGTATGTAACTAAAAACTTCAGGGTAAATTTATATAGCAAAATGTTGTACACTTTTTACTCATTTGTAATGTACTACATATCAACTACAGGGTAAATTTATAAAGTGAAATGTCGTACTGTATTTACTCGTATATAACCTCCTACATATCAACCGTAGAGTAAATTTATAAAGTAAAATGTCGTACCGTATTTACTGGTATATAACTAACATATCAACTGCAGAGTAAATTTATAAAACGAAATGTTATATCGTATTTACTCATATAACTAACTACATATCAACTACTGAGTATATTTATAAAGATAAATGTCGTATCGCATTTACTTGTATATAACTACATATAAATTTCTGGGTAAATTTATAAAGCAAAATGTTGTAACCTATTTACTCGTGTGCAATTTACTACCTATCAACTAAAGGATAAATTTATAAAGTGAAATGTCATAACGTAGTAACTCGTATATAATTAACTATATATCCACTACACATTAAATTTATAAAGCGAGATTCGTATTATATTTTTTCGTATATAACTAACTACATATCAAATAAATTTATAAAGCGAAATCTCGTATATAACTAACTATATATTAACTGAAGAGTAAATTTAGAAAGAAAAATGTCTTATTTACTCATATAACTAACTACATATGAACTGCTGAATAAATTTATAAAACCCAATGTCGTATCGCATTTACTCGTATATAACTAACTACATATAAATTGCTAGATAAATTTATAAAGCGAAATGTAGTAACCTATTTACTCTATGAAATTTACTATATATAAAATACAAGGCAAATTTTTAAAGGGTAATGTCATAACGTATTAACTTGTATATAACTAAATATCTATCCATTTCACAGTAAATTTATAAAGCAAAATGTCTTACCGTATTTTCTCTTATATAACCAACTACATTTCAAATGCAAAATAAATTTATAAAGCGAAATGTCGTACCCTATTTTCTAGTATGTAACTAACTAAATATTAATTGAAGAGTAAATTTATAAAGCAAAATGTCGTAAAATACTTACTCATATAACTAATTACATATGAACTGCTGAATAAATTTATAAAGCCCAATGTCGTATCACATTTACTCGTATATTACTAACTACATATAAATTGCTAGGTAAATTTATAAAGCGAAATGTTGTAACCTATTTACTCTATGAAATTTACTATATATAAAATACAAGGCAACTTTTTAAAGGGTAATGTCATAACGTATTAACTTGTATATAACTACCTACCTATCCATTTCACAGTAAATTTATAAAGCGAAATGTCTTACCGTATTTTCTCGTATATAACCAACTACATTTCAAATGCAAAATAAATTTATAAAGCGAAATGTCGTACCCTATTTTCTCGTATGTAACTAACTATATATTAACTGAAGAGTAAATTTATAAAGCAAAATGTCATAAAATATTTACTCATATAACTAATTACATATCAACTGCTGAATAAATTTATAAAGCAAAATGTTGTATCACATTAACTCGTATATAACTAACTACATATAAATTGCTAGGTAAATTTATAAAGCGAAATGTGTAATATTTACTCTATAAATTTACTATTATAAATACAAGCAAATTTAAGTAATGTCATAACTATTAACTTGTATATAACTAACTACCTATCAATTTCACAGTAAATTTATAAAGCAAAATGTCTTAGTATTTTTTCTTATATAACCAACTACATTAAATGCAAAGTAAATTTAAAGCGAAATGTCGTACCCTATTTTCTCGTATGTAACTAACTATATATAACAGAGTAAATTTATAAAAAAGTATGTCGATTATTTACTCATATAACTAATTACATATCAACTGTTGAATAAATTTATAAAGCTAAAGGTTGTACCTTATTAACTCGTATATAACTAACTACATATGAAATATCAAATAAATTTATAAAGCAAAATGTCGTAAAATATTTACTCATATAACTAATTACATATCAACTGCTGAATAAATTTATAAAGCAAAATGTTGTACCTTATTAACTCGTATATAACTAACTACATATGAAATACCAAATAAATTTATAAAGCTAAATGTCGTACTTTATTTACTCCTATATAACTTCATATTTGCACATACAAGCCAGTTTTCACATTGTAAACCAATTACTACGTAAAACCTAGTAAATTAAGCTCCAAAGCTCTTTCGATACTATTCTAAAGAAGACATCATTCACAGCAAAGTCCCAGACAATTGTTATCAGAGATATTAACCCAATGCGAATGTCTGGGTAACTATGAAATAACTGTATGTGCTGAAAATGATTATACAGTACATATTCAGTCTTTTGTAGAGTGTTATCTGAGGGATTGTACTTTCTTTATTTCTCTCCTTCTATAAGAAAAGAGTTTTGTGAAAGCGTGGGAGTAGATTGGAGAAAATATATAGTTACACTGCAGCTTTTAAGTTGCAACACTATGAAACAGCAGAAGCGAGCTGGGCTTCAATTGTGAAATTTGCCTTTCAAATTTTATTAGGGTTGCTAGCAGTGTTATACAAAAGAAGTGCAATAATAATTAAATATATACAGGGTGTTTCAAAAATGACCAGTATATTTGAGAAATCAATAAAAACTAAACGGACAGTAATAGAAATACACAGTTTATTGCAATATGGTTGGGACAATATTACATTTTTAGGCAGACAAACTTTCAAAATTAGTTACAATGTTCCACAACAGATGACGCTGCAGTCTGGAAAAATCTAAACTACGATATTTTCCAGATATCCACCATGCGCAGCAATAATATGGCGTATTGTCAGAAAGAAATGATCAGAAACCCGTGTAAACGTCTCAGGCGGGATGGCTTCACATGCAGAACAGATGTACTGTTCCAGTTATTCAATTGTTTCTGGATAGTGGCTGTACACCTGGTCTTTTAAAAGTCCCCACAGAATAATATCGTGGTTTAGATTTTTCCAGACTGCAGCGCCATCCGTTGTGGAATATTGTAACTAATTTTAAAGTTTGTTTGCCTGAAAATTTACTATTGTCCCAAGCATATTGCAATAAACTGTGAAGTTATATCCCTGTCGGTTTAGTTTTTATTGATATTTCAAATATACCTTTCATTTTTGAAATACCCTGTAAAAAGAAGCATGTTGCCATATAGTATAAAATATTACTGGTTAATGATATGAATTGCATCAAATGTTGATGTATAATGACAAAAATAAAACAGAAAGTTTCAAATTACATCAAATAAAAACCCATCTAAGTTCACTTCTTTAAATATGGCATTCTTATATTTGACAGTACAAACGTAGTAAAAAGAAAAACACTTCTTCGAAACACTTAGTCTTAAATTTCCTTCAAAATTCAAATAAAATATATTCATCGTCGTTCTTTTCAAATTCAACAGAATGTATTTATTCGCACATTAAAATATGGCTTTTCTGTTTTCATTCCTATCATATTAACGTGTTAAAAATTTGACTCAATGAAATGTACTTGATTTTTTTCTTCGAATTTTATTTTTTCACTAATATATTATATTTCAAAACAAAAAATATTTTTCAAAATAAAATATATTCCTTGCTTTCAAATATTTAATTTTTCATAATTAGTCATTGGCCTTTTAATGTTTTATGTTTTCTTTATCCCTATCCATATTAAGCGTGTTAAGCAAGTGTCATATGTGTACTGGTCGGGTATTTCATTTGAGATGAAGTTCTTAGGACTTTCATTGCTTTTTGTTTTATCATTATTTTATTTCTTTTAATTCTCAGAAGAATTGGAAAAGTTTGGTATATATGACTTACCTATTTTGCTTCATTGTTAACTACGTTCGATATATTCCTTTTTTAGAGGTAAAGAGTTTTTCTCGCCATTTTGATAGTTTTATCTTTCATATATTTTTTGAAGTAATGACTTCTTTTGGATAATTTTCTTCCGAAACTAGCATTTAGCCCGACATATGACGGAATCAGTAAAATTTTTAAATTTACAGAATTATAAAATACCCTATGAGGCAGGTAAAAAAATAGTTTATTTTTTGGCTGAAAATTAACTGGTACACGCTCAATAATTTGTTTATCTCCATACTCCTCTAAAGTTTCCCGGTATTCTGAATGCAGTTTAGAATCACGTTGAATTCATTTAGAAAGATAATACAAAGGTTTTTTTAGCTACTTCGAAATTATCGTTAAGTTCTTCTGAAAATTTTTTCCGCAGTAATTAATGTAAGTAAAGGAATGAAACTATCATTTCCACTAAACCCTGGAGGTAAATATTATAGTTTTTTTTTTTTTTAAATTTTTTTTAAAGAAGAGGTGTCTCCGGTAGCCCTATATCCTCTTCGGAAAAGAAATAAATGTAGAAAATCAGACTTTATTGTTATAGAATTGAAAAAATAAAAGTTTCAAGTTCAAATGTTAACAAAAATGAAAGCAAGTTGAATATCCCTGTCCGCTTAGTTTTTAGTGATTTTTCAAATATACCGGTCATTTTTGAAACACCCTGTATGAAAAAATACTGTTATTAAGTGTGATTTTTGCTTTTTTTTATTTCTTTCCTTGAATACCTGTAGCATTCATATATTCATATACCTCATTCATATATCGGGTGATTACAGGAAGCAGTAAATTTATGCAGTGTACAACAACCACATATACTTTGAATATTTGCCCAAAAGATTATAAACAAGTGCATTATATACATGTAAGTATGTAATTAATATTAGTAAAACCAGAAAAGAATGTAAAATTGGGTAAAATCCAATTGTGTTCTATTGCTGGATTCAGTAGCAAAACTGATTGCCAAAATTTAGAGTCTTATTTGCTTTTACTAATTTAAAATACTTTCCACACACAAATACTCTTAGAAAATTAACCCCTTCCGGTATGATTTAATAATGAAAAACTGTGCATGAAATAACCATTTAATTTTTATTTAAAAAAACTTGTTTCATTTTACAATTCTTACATATTCTTAATTAAAATCCACTTTTTACATAGTGTTAAATAATATCAGAAACAGTAAAATTAAGAAAATATCAAAGCAAAACATTAATAAGGTATACAGATAATAGTCTTCAAGCTAGTGGTATTTTCAAAACAAGGTGCAAAGGAATTCCTTAATTGTTTACACCGCCAAGTAGTCTCACTTTTAATTTGATTCTTGTAACACACACGGCATTTCTTAGTAGGTTTTCTTTTATTCTGACTCATTAATTTGGCAATGACTTGTACCAAGTAAACAATATGCAATAGTGACTTGTGATTTTCACAAGTGATAAAAGTGTTGCCAAATTCAGTACACTAGAAATTTTAAACTAAATTAATTATCATATTTAACAGTAACTTTAATCTCATGACGAGTGTAGCTCGTCATTGTGCGGTATGGAATGAAAAACTAATGACGAGCTAGACTCGTCATTTTACCGGAAGGGGTTAATATCAGTAAAACCACAAAAGAATGTAAAATCCTTTAAAACCCTATTGTGTTCTATTGCTGGAGTCAGTATCAAAACTTATTGCCAAAATTTAGAGTTTTATTTGCTTTTACTAATCTAAAATACTTTCCACATGCAAATACTCTTAGAAAATTTAAGTTGTTTTACTAATTAAAGAAATATATTTGGTATGTAAAAGTTAAGAGAAATTCTCTATAATTTTAAATATTTATGAAAATGTATTTTATAATAAATATTAAATAAAAAATTTTAAAATATTTAATTATTTAAAATTAAAAAATATAAATAGAAATTATTGGAAAAATATTATTACCTTTAAAAAAATCTATGCAATCCATATTTTAGAATATTATAGGAATGTCTATGTGTAATTATATAAATATGTTTCTTAATTTACACGTTTAAGAATTTCATATTTTATACATTAAATACGTTTAAAAATTACATTAAATAATAGTAAAGTAATTAAGCAATTAAAAAATGTTAAAAAATTTTTTATTGAAATAAGATATTAATTTATATAAAATATCATAGTTGTTTGCAAATTTCAAATAAGGATAGTTTTAGAAGAATAAAAATTAGAATTATTAATTTGTATAAGAAATATGAGTAAATGTAAATAAAAAAGTCAATTAAAAAATTTTTTCTTAATAAAAAAAGTTTTATTTAATATTTATCTTAATAAAAAAATAATTTGATTTAAATAAAAATTACTTTAAATATCAAAGTTTTGTGCTAAAAAAAAAAATAAGTTTAAATAGTTTTAATAAAAATATTTAAATAAATTTTTTTTAAATTAAATAACAGATATATATTTTTGTATAAATTTAAAAAAATATAAATTCAAATATTTTTAATATAATAAATAACCAAATTTTAATATTTAAATATTAATAAAGCTTAATAATAGATATATTTTAATTTGAAATTTAATACTACAAATATTAAAAAATAAAAAAAAAAAATTTTTTATATTAATAAAAAAAAATATATATTTTATATATAAAAAAACTAAGATCCCACAATACCAAAATTTAATACGACCACTCCAATTGATGGCTGAATGGGTAGGTCGTTGCTTTTCGGTACTGGTGTCCGTGGGTTCAAATCTCGCGGCTGGCATTGATATTAGCAGTCGTTCGGGATTGGCTTTAAACAGTAGGTTCCGTTCTCATTAACCTTCATGTAGCAATACAGTACACCTTAGCGTTTGAAATCAAACCAAAACCAAAAATAATACAATCACTGCTAGCATATACGTATGAAATGAGATTATTGACATCAAGGAAAGATAAGGCTATGGAAATTTTTAAAATGAGAGTTCTTTAGAGGGCCTTTGGTAGCGTAATCGATAGTGACATTTGATGAAATGACATTTGATGAAGGATAATTTTGCACTATATAAATTCTCAAAAATGAAGACATTGGGAAATTTTCGAGGGAAAGAGAATGAGATGAGCAGCTCATCTTTTAAGAGTGGAATCAGAGATAATATTAATAAAAGTTTCCAGTGCAATTTTCTACTGTGAAAGAGAGAAAGGTAAACCAAAAAAGAAATGGAAGGTCTGTCTGACTTCGGACTTTAATGCCACGAAGGTAACTGAAAAAGCACGGATACTGAGAGGATAGCTTGAGAAAACCTTCTAAAAATGTCCAGGGATCACATGGAGTTGTATAGTCAACTGTGATAGTCGGGATAAAGGAAACTAATCAGCTAAAAGTTGTTTAAAAAGATGCTTTATTAATAGCCGTCATTTTTGGTATTTATTCAATGATAGCTGTATCTTTTTGTTACAATAAGATTTTTGGCGTTGTTGGATTTAATATTTAAATAAAAATATTAACTTATCGTCATAATGTGACAGTAGATCTTCAAATGAGTAAAATATTTGCTTGAATTCCATATTTCTACCTGACTAAATTGTGAATTGTAGTTAAGAATAGGAAATCAAAAGAGATCTTTAATTAATAAAATTTTATTTATTTTCATTTTGTGTACATAATTTATGTACTTTTTTAAATACGGTGTTTTTAAGTATTAGTCAAGTACTGCCATTTGGCGGCAACACTAAGTATTAATATACGTTATCTTGAGGTTTTTTTTCTCTATACAGATAACTTGTTATATTGCTGTTAAAATAACGCAACTAAAATTTTTTAGGGCGCGTTAAAAACCTCTAAATATTTTATTCTAAAAACAAAAAGAAATTTTATGGTGAAACGATATAAAGCTGTTAAAGGAGAATTTTGTGGCTCAATAGGTCCCCTCAAGTCTAAGAGTTATCATGGTACACTAAAAGTAACTCTCCCCCCCTTCCCCCAAAAATTATGACATAGATATCAGAGGACTTCCTTGTGGGCCAATTAAATTATACACATTTTTAAAATTTTAATTCTATCTATTCATTCGAAGATACCCTTCTAGGTTCAAATTTAGTTTCATTCCTTAAAGTAACGGTGTTTTCCAAGGATTACTCAAGTACTGCTATTTGGCGGTAACACTAAATATTGATATACGTTATCTTGAGGTTTTTTTTCGCTATACAGATAACTTGTTATATACAGAATTTTTCTTGTGATTGCAATACTTCCTTTATTTGGTACCAAAAAGTAACAGCAGGGTATAAAATTCAAAATTATTCTTTGAAAATAATAAATTTCTAATTTGGTTTTTTTACTGTGAATACTTCGATATATTTTCGTTGTATTGTTGCTGATCTCAAGTACTGTCATATGGTAGAAACCGGTAGCATTAATGTACCTTATACTGATATTTATCGTTATATAGAGTTCAGATATTACAGCTATATGGTGTCAGGTATGTCAAGCATAATGTCAGATACCACTTCAAGTTGTTATTATTTTAAAAGTTAGTATACACGACTGATATTTAACTACTTTTTCTTGCTTAAGGTATCTAGGGAGAGTAAAATGATAGTAAAATTAAGTGAGTTTACGCATGTAAAAATTATAAATTCAAATTAAGAATTCTTATTAAGGATTTTTTGTTATATAGAGTTCAAATTGCAGTTATATGGTGTTAGGTATATCAGGCATAATGTCAGATATAACTTCATGCTGTTATTATTTTAAAAGTTGGTATACAAGATGGATATTTAACTACTTTTGCTTGCTTAAGGTATCTAGGCAGAGTAAAATGATGGTAAAATTAAGTGATTTTACGCATGTAAAAAATTATAAATTCAAATTAAGAACTATAAATTACACTTACTTTCAAATCTTTAATGTTGGAATAAAAAGGCGATGATTTTTTGCAATTTGAAGGAAAAAAATGTTGGTAAGGAAAGTGGTTAAGTAACATTAAACCCATTCTAACCTTATACAAGATTCGAGGTAAGTTCACTTTATGAAAGATTGTTACACAAACCACTCTACACTAAAAGTTTTATATTTCTCAGTTTTAGAGTCCCACTAAACACCGGAAACTAAAAGAAAACTTCTGAAGAATAAGAAATTAGCATGACACCACACAGGGGTTGGCCACGGAAGAATTCTAAATGAGCAGTGACATCAAATGCATCCCCTGCACGTGATAAAAGTCCCATTTTCCCGGAGAGGGGAACAAGAAATAAAGGTCTTATTTGCTTAATTAAATCTTCTCGCGACCTAAAGCGACGCCTCTCATTCTTCCTTCCTTTTTTTTCTTTCCTTCAAGAACGCAGATCTTCCCGTTTACGCCAAAATCTCTCTCCAGCATACGAATTTCCACACGAACACTTGAGGATAGTTTACAACCACGGCACGTTCCTTCCCCTTTTCTCTGCCGACCGCAAATACCATTGTCTGTATTCGGGCATACTTCTTGTTTATTCCATTTATTGAATGTTCAGAAAAGACGTCTCTACCTCCTCTTTTTCGCTTATGAACCACGCGAGATAATGAAACCTAACACAGAAAATACATGTTTATTGCTGGCGAGGAAAAGTGGCTCACTTACTTCCATTATTCATAACGCTGCCATGCATAAATTTATTTTCCTGACAGCGAGGGAAAATGGCATCGTTTCTGGTTAGGCAATGTAGTTGTTTGTGACATCCCTGAATAAGATTCTTCTCTCTCGACGTACCACCTCTCCCGCCTTCTCTTACCCGATGCTGTCCTCTCCTTCCTTCCCGCAAACACAATAGACAATTTCTGTCGGGGTGCATATTTCTCTACTACAAGCATTCGTTTCTATTACTTACACTTTCAGGGGTATTAAATTTTTGACACAATTTTCATGTTACTCTGTATAATATTTTAATATTAGTAACTTGATAATGCCAGAGGAGTATCGGTTGGAAAGACTGAATTAACCGAATGCATTATGTATAAACATTTGTAAAACTAGGCAAACGCGTCACTTACCTTTATCACTTTTGCTGATTTCCGAGATTTATTTTTCTCTCCCTTCTGCTGACTCTCGAGGTTTATTACTCTCTTCATCTTTCTCGATGCAACACCTTATAAAGTCATATAAAATCGGATAATGGTCAAATAGCTAGGTTGCTGGCATCATAAACCACAGTCTCTGAGATGATTGGCGGGTTTGCTTGGGGAACAATATGGTCTACTGTTTCGCTACATAGAGACTAATGTGATCGGGACATACTGATTAAACCTAATTCTGAACACTAAAAAACACGTTTTTAGTGGAATCTCACTCTGTTCGAATTCCATTTTTAATGTGGAAATGCTCTAGTCTTTAACACTTCACTTTTAATTTAGCAGGAGTTTGCTCACTCAGCGGTTTTGACACAATTTTGACGTTGAGCTGTTTAAGGTTATTTTAATATTAGTATCTGAACAATGGTAGTGCAATATTAGTCGAAAAGAATGAATGAATCAAATGAACTACGTATAAATATTTATAATACGAGGAAAACATTTTATTTATCTTTATGACTTCTGCTGATCTTCGAGATTTATTTCTCTCTTCGTCATTTCCAGTTCAATATTGATTCTTACTTGGCCGTAAAATACCAGATAATAGATAAAAGTCAAATAACTAAGTTGCTGCTATCTGAAATTACAGTATGTCGGATGATTGGTTGATTTGTTGTTCAAAATGCTATGTCTAAAATTTTGACGAATTCCCATTCTGAACTGGCCTAAGACAGGTTGTATTTTTATACAGGAAAACTAATGAGATAAGGATAAACTGATTAAAGCCTATTACTAGCGGTTACGAACATCTATGGTAGTTACGGTTTCAGAGTATATTTGCATTCTATTTCGAATGACGCAGTTTCTTAGGCTTTCCCCCCTCTATGTACTACCCCTCTCCTTTACTCTTTCCCAATGGTGTTTTCTTCTTCCCCCCGTGACAATAGTTGACAATATCTTTTGTGCTTATTTCTGTACTACACGTACACTTTTCGATTATTTACTTTAAAGAGCATTAAATTTTTGACATAACTTCCCTGTCATTATCATAAGATTCTTTTAATATACATAACTCGACAAGGGTAGCGTAGTATTGGTCTGAAAAAATGGCTAAATCATATGCTCTCCTACTTCTACTAACTCCTGAGATGCATTTTTATTTTTATATTTCTCAGTAGATTCCTGTTCCTTGTAAAATTATAAAAGATCCGAAAATGGTAAAAAATAAGTCTCCTGTCACTGGAAACCACCGTCTTTTCGAATTTCATTTCAAATGGGAAAGTTTCTTACACTTTTGGAATCGGTAGATCCTGATGTATTGGGCATCTGAGTAGCAAAACATTGCTTGTATATCTGCCTATCGAATTAGTGACGTTCTTAGGAAATCAAACGCATGGGTTCAGTTTCTGTCTAAATCCATATATTTTTTTGCACGTCTTACAAAATGCAGGTCAAAATATGATCAATATTGTCGACATAATATGCTCTCAATGTCATAGCTTCATAGCGCCTCACAACTTTGGACAGCTCTATTAAGAGTGATTGCGTAGGACTTATAACGGTTTTCGTACAGTAAGGAACATAATTCAACCATATTCATTAAAAAGCAGTTTATAGAGAACTTTTTAATATAAAGTTAATAACAGTACGCTATAATATGTCAGTCTATTGTACCAGAAACACTGGATATATCATTTGTCCTTGCATAGGTAACTTCCACTTCAAAGGATACTTCAACTTGATAAAGCATTTATGCTGAAATTACCTACTCCCAAAAACTGACAACATTAGTGCGAAGGTAAATACATTTTTAACGAGATAAGACATACGCCAAATTTTAAGGATCTCAGGACAATTACTAAGTCGAAAAAGGAATAGAAAGTAACGTTTTCAGTAAGTTTTTAATAACTTCAACCCTTTGATGACGTTTTATCGTAATATGATATTAACTTCCCTCACTGATAAAAATGACAACCATCAAGAGAATGCAAAGTTTGTCTATTTTCGCTAACGTGATATTTCCGAGTGTTTAAAATACAACCAAAATATTAAAACAATCTATTTGATTGAATGATATTTATTAAAATCTATACACTCGATCAGTACCAGACAACTGTCAGATCATACTGATGAATGCAAAGTTTGTTTCCAGATGAAAACAATATATCAAATACCATTACAAAAAGAGGCCAGTCAAGCTTAGATAATAACTTCAACCATTTGATTGAAAGGCATTTTATTAGACAGATACCTCCCACTGATAAGAAATGACAACCATCAAGAGAATGCAAAGTTTGTTGTTCCAGATGAGATGAAAACAATATATCAGATACCATTACAAAAAGAGGCCGGTCAAGCTTAGATAATAACTTCAACCATTTGATTTAAAGGAATTTTATTAGACAGATACCTCCCACTGATAAGAAATGACAACCATCAAGAGAATGCAAAGTTTGTTGTTCCAGATGAGATGAAAACAATATATCAGATACCATTACAAAAAGAGGCCGGTCAAGCTTAGATAATAACTTCAACCATTTGATTGAAAGGCATTTTATTAGACAGATACCTCCCACTGATAAGAAATGACAACCATCAAGAGAATGCAAAGTTTGTTGTTCCAGATGAGATGAAAACAATATATCAGATACCATTACAAAAAGAGGCCGGTCAAGCTTAGATAATAACTTCAACCATTTGATTGAAAGGCATTTTATTAGACAAATACCTCCCACTGATAAGAAATGACAACCATCAAGAGAATGCAAAGTTTGTTGTTCCAGATGAGATGAAAACTATATATCAGATACCATTACAAAAAGAGGCCGGGCAAGCTTAGATAATAATTTCAACCATTTGATTGAAAGGCATTGTATTATAAAGATACCCCCCCACTGATAAGAAATGACAACCATCAAGAGAATGCAAAGTTTGTTGTTCCAGATGAGATGAAAACAATAAGAGATTCAGGAAGAAAACTCGGTACTACTCCCCAGATTGTAATGTGGATTTTTAATCTCAAGCTTTGAAATTTATCACACAAGAAAAAATTACTAATATTTATTTATATTATAATTAATTGAAAAAAATATCTTTCAATGTTTAAAACATTCAATTTTTGATTTTTTTTCTTTTTTGCATTTCCAGGAAAACCAACATTAAGCCATGATAGTCTTGAATGGTGGCTTTTCCTAAAAAATTTATTTTATTTATTTTAAACTCAAAATGAACCCAAAAGTTAAAAATGAATAATATACCATACTATTATTATACTTGCATATAATTTTATATAATTTTCCTGAATAAAAAATAGGCACTTTTTTGACCGTTTTCCTCAAAAGTCTGCGATAGTTTAGTGGTTAAGATATAGTTTTTATGAAACAAATTTAACATTGTTTTAAACAGTAACTTTATAATGAGTGTTTTTAGGTATCTGTATTAGAAAGTAAAAATGGATATTCTTGAACTAAAATATCATGTATTTAAATATATATATATATATATATATATATATATATATATATATATATATATATATATATATATATATATATTGTAGCGTACTGGGGCTCTAAGTGAGTCCGAAAAAAGGATAGCAGAGGCCTACGTACAGACTATGATATTTATTAAGAAACACGATATTGAAGTTATGATAAGATACAGATGAAACGATGAATATCTACAATGAAAAAGAATGATCGATGCAGGACATCAGCTTCCTAAGAGAAAAAAAAGGGTGGGGGAGGACACTCTCAGTCGCTCCCTCGAAATCTGGGCCGATGAGTTCACACACCAAACTCGATCGGTCAAAAATCCTCCCTGAGCCTCGAACTCTGCTCTTCTTATATAGTCGTCTGCCCGCAAGAATGTCCGTCCCAGCTGATCGGACAGATGGTTGATGACGTGTTGGGGAAAACGCGTGTCGGCTCTCTCGCCAGCAGGTGTCATTGAAGCTTGCAGTAATGGAGAGAAATCTCGCGTTGCCCTTGAACAACCCTTGGCGAACAAGATAAGAAAGTATTGTGGCTTGTAGTATTGTTGCAATGTAGAGGACTTGCTGTAGTGTGAGAGTCTTTCTTCGGGATGCCATTGAAACTAACACTGGATACACTTCGCTAGCATCCCAAAGAATGTCTCAGACAGAATGATTGAGATGTCAACAATCTTCCATTCAGCATCCATTCTACGCTAAACAACGGCCTTTCACTATGCAAAGAAGAGCCCAGTTCAAAAAGCTCATAAAAGACACGTTTTCTGTTCTTTTACATCATGCCGTCTTTTCTTGCGGTTTTAGTTAAGTCTGTATCAAAATTTAATGTAACGAGAATTCGTTACAATATATATATATATATATATATATAAACAAATCATACTTTATACACTCAGAAAAATTCCTATGTTATAATTTCAATACTCACAAACACGTTTCAAGCGAGCCATACAATTATTGAGTCGATTTATATAGCAAACATAGTTACCTGCACTTTGTCGATTATATATCCTTTTATCACCTGAAATTCTTTTCCCCAAAGACCAGTAAATCCTACCGGATAAATTTTGTGCTCACTCTTTCCTTTACTTTTACTTTTTCCTTATTGTTTTTGTTGCATCCAAACACTATCTCTCTTTTTAAATTTCTCTAGACTTTTCTAACAAGTTTTTTTTTTAATCTGTAAAGGAGGAATTTTTTCCGCATCCTTTTTTTTAAAGTTAGTATTTATTTCCGAAAAAGAATAAAGCAAGGTTTACTACTCTGGCCTTTATAAGACAAATCCTTTCATTAAGTCCTTATATATTGTAGGATTGTAAAGGTAGTTTATACTGGTAGTTTAAAAAAGTTTTCAGTGACCAGGGAGATAACGTACTTTTTTTTAGTTCACTTTAAATTATAGATTGAAGAAAATTAAAAATTAATGGTTGGAAAGTATTCTATGTTAGGCCAAAATATTGGTGAAAGAGACAAAAAGTAACTGGTAGATTAAATAATTAAACAGAAATTAAAGTGTATAAGACATCACCTTTAAGCCATAAAAAAAAAGATTTTTTGATTTTTACATTTTTAAAATCTCTGTATATTTCTGAATCAAAAAATTTCTGAATAGCTTAAAAGTTAAAAAAAAAGCTGTTAAAAAGCATAAAACAAATTTCCTTTAAAATATTTGAATTAAAACTTGTAAAACTATACAACCTTTGTGTTTAATACTGATAATTTTTAAGATCATACAATATGAAAATTTTAAAGGCATTTTACTGAAAGGGCGTTTTAAATCGCACATATTAATTTCAAATTTTCGCAGTACATATAAACCTGCAATAAAACTCTACTGACTACTTACATTGTTGTTTATTTTATTTAGTATGTGCAGTATTTTAAATAGAATTTTTAATTAACCCCTTCCGGTAAAATGACGAGTCTAGCTCGTCATTAGTTTTTCATTCCCTACCGCACAATGACGAGCTACACTCGTCATGCGATTAAAGTTACTATTAAATATGATAATTAATTTAGTTTAAAATTTCTAGTGTACTGAATTTGGCAACACTTTTATCACTTGTGAAAATCACAAGTCACTATTGCATATTGTTTACTTAGAATTTCTTGGTACAAGTCATTGCCAAATTAATGAGTCAGAATAAAAGAAAACCTACTAAGAAATGCCGTGTGTGTTACAAGAATCAAATTAAAAGTGAGACTACTTGGCGGTGTAAACAATTAAGAATTCCTTTGCACTTTGTTTTGAAAAGTACCACTAGCTTGAAGACTATTATCTGTATACCTTATTAATGTTTTGCTTTGATATTTTCTTAATTTTTCTGTTTCTGATATTATTTAACGCTATGTAAAAAGTGGATTTTAATTAAGAGTATGTAAAAATTGTAAAATGAAACAAGTTATTTAAATAAAAATTAAATGGTTATTTCATGCACAGTTTTTCATTATTAAATCATACCAGAAGGGGTTAATTAAAAAAATTATTAATTAAAAAATAGAATTTTTAAATTTTTTTGAAATTTTAAAATATTGTTTTAGTTTTTTGGAAAACCGGGGGCAATCTTCTGGGGAAATAAATTTGATACTTTTTAAAAATTTAAATAGGTGGAGAAGTATACCTAATAGTTATTGCTTACAAAAAAAAAATTACTGAAACTGTCTTTGTGTTGCTGCAAGTCTTCTCATAGTGTGCCAGAAAAATCTTAAAATTTTTTAAACAGGTTCTTACTTTTCCCTTTATAATAAAGTTCTTTTTCTCTAGAAACAAAGTGAATTCATCAAAATTAATTAACCATTTGAGTGCCAAGAAGTGCGATCGCACTTCTCAATACACTGTTCGAAAATGCCAGGAACGCGATCACGCTACTGGCTCACACATGAGCTAATACGATCTCTATGTCATACTTTTCGATTCTTGTTTATTGTTTTTTTTATTCCGCACGTGTATTTATAAGAAATGGTATACATTATATCTTTATGTTGAGAATAGTCCAGTTTCAGAATAGGAACACGTGCTTAATAATATTTCTAGGTGATTCTTGCAAATTGTATAATTCTTTTATTTGTGAGGAAATAGTTGTCGTGTAGTCCTCGTTATATATTTAATAATAACCTGTGATCAAATGTATAGTGGGGTTTATTTTAAATTGCGTTGTGTTAAATATTTGTTTTACTAAAATTTAACCACAGGTTATGAGCAACTACAGACATAAATATGAAAAATAAACTAATCGCTAAAATGATAGCAACTGAGACTAGCTTAATATAAAAAAAAGTAGATTTATTATAAAGTATTTCTACATGTATTTACAAAAAAACAGTAATAAGTAATAAGTAAATAAGTAAGCTTAGTCAATCTATTCAAATTACTTCTGACAAATTTTATTTACACTTAGGAAAATTTTGTAAGTAGAGAGAGGACCCAATCTCGATTTCAAAATGTAATGCAAAAAAATGGATACCTTTGTGGGTCTAAAGTGTTGGGCCCGGAACACTTCTGGTTGAGGGGTATGAGAGGGAATCTTTACATCATCCGTTGATCTGTTACCGACATCGTCAGGGGCTTTCTCCTGAGTCTCTGGGGTGCGGCCGTACTACTTTGTGCAGGAAACTTTCTGGCGGACTTGGCTGGAGTATCTAGCAACTTCCTTTTGGGACCTCCGAACCAATCTCTTCTGGGACCTCCGAACCAAACTCTGTGGGACCTTCTAATCCATCTCTTCTTTTTTTAGATTTTTCATATTTTATTGTCTCAAACTTAGTCCCCTCCTTCTTCTTGTCTTCCAATCGGGATAGTTGCCAGAAAATCATTGGTCTCAGCAAACCCAGCCCTGAGACCACCAACGTGAACAACCTTATCCCCTCTAATTGGGCCCTGTCCCTTAGGGACTCATAAATACTCCACAAAGGTACATTCTTATTTAATGTCAAGTACGGAGACGGGATTCTAATCTGGGACTGGAATCAGAACCCCGCCCGAGACAACCGTAACTTGATTACAATATCCGTTTTATCGAAATTTATGGCCCTTGGTCTACCTACAAAGATGTGATGACGTCAGATTTAGATCCCGAACATTTTACTTCTTTTATGAATGAAACAATTATATATCAGATCTAAATTACCTTATCACAATAGTGTAAGTTATGTTTTTTGTATTTTCACTACCATATATCCCGTCATGTGACAGGATTAGTAAAAGTTTTAATTTTCCAGAATTGTAAAGTACCCTATGAGGCAGGGAAAAAATTGGTTTGTTTCATAGGGTAAAATACGGAAGTTTCAGAAGCTGAAAACGGCAACAGCGACATTATAAATCTAAGGCGAAAAAGACCACATAAAATTAGTGACAGTTCGGAAAATAATGATTCGAGTGACAGTGAAAGTGGCAGTCAACATTTTAAGGTATTCGGAAATAGAGGTAAAGACACTGCAACACAGCCTTCTTATGTTTTCCATGAAAACTCTGGACCAAAACATGCACCACCTTTAGACTCCAAACCAATTGAGTATTTCAATTTATGCAGAGTAACAATTTTAGCTAATTTTCTAAAAATCATGTTGGCACTCAAAGAGTTAAATAAAAATAGAGAACAAATGCTTGAAAATCCCGTGCACTTATGATAACAGTGAAAAAGGATATGATAAGGCTCAAAAATAAGAAAAAAAATTCCATTTAATGTTGCTTAAAGACGTGTTTCCTTAATGAAAACAATATATACATATACAGTTAACAACATATCAACAGTTGACAAAGACTCTGATAGGTGTCACTTGCATCAAGTTATCTTCATCAAGTTTAGTGTGGCTCTCATGCTTGTTTCATAACTGCATTTAATTACGGTATTATTGAAGATTTACCAAATGATGCTTATTGAAAAAGCGTAAAAGTTTTCAGTGACTAGGGAGTTAAAGTATTATTTTTGAGTTTGAATTATGGAGTGAAGGAAATTATGAATTAATGGTTGAAAAGCACCATAGAATAGAAATATAAGAGGCATTGGAAATCAATCTCAGATCTACTTCAGTAATTAAATTTTGGGAACACTTACGAGAATTAGCATATCCATTCAAATTAGTTTATTTATATTTTTGTTATTTACTGTTTGATAGTAAGTATTTTGTTAAATTTTGAGTAATAAGTTTGAAAGCATTTTGATAATTAACATATTTAAAATTGATTCTTTTCGCAAATTATATCAAGTTTTTGTTTGCTAATAGATGCATCTTAATTAATAATACGATATTTATATGATTTTTAATAATTTGAGTTAAATAGTTAGTTTTTGAGAAAATTATGTGTATAATTATTATAATTATTATAATTATATAAAGAATAAAGATATTATTTAGAATGAAGTAAATAAATTATTAACACTTACGAGAATTAGTATCCATTCTTAAAGTAAAAGCTATTTGCCCTCTAATTTCCCTTTTTGATATAATTTATTGGTGCGACTCAGGGAAGAATTTAATAACGTCAAAGTATGTTTAACATTTGACTAATTATCATCTTTTAAAATTTTCTTTTCGACCCCTTTAATAAATTTTTAACTTTCAGTTTAATAGATCATAGGTCTCATTTTAATACTTTGCATTTTATCGAGGAATTTAAATTATATTTTAGTTTTATCAATAAAGTTTTGATTTTTTTTTGTAAAATTCTTACTTTTAATAATTATATAATTTTTCTTTGTATTTTTTATAGCCTATAAGTTAAAGCTTGAGTACGATTTTAATTACATTAAAAATGAATTTATGTATTTAATGCAAAGTAAATGTTTTTATTTTTTATAAAGTATATAAGACTTATCTCTATGACTTTATATTATATGCTCCCGCTGCAATGTAGAATATTTAAATATTATATATTTCTATGCTTTATTTATTGGTAACTCTCTCGCTCATCTGATTCTCATAAGAGGTTCTTAATTTAAGCTATATAAAATACACAATATATACTACAATAGAACCTCTTTTTAACGACCCCATGATACAACGACCCTTTCGTTAGAAAGACCATCTTAAAAAGTCCCAATTATTTTACCATCGGAATAATTCTAATTTTGAATCATTACAACGACCCCAAGCGTATTATTTTTCCTTAGAACGACCGCCAATTTTAGTCCGCAGAACTCATGGGCAAGTAGGCTGTTTCAAAATTATTTTACTGTGATGCAACTTCAAGAAACCTATACTTCTCTCTTTGTATTTGCTTAAAGGAGGGGAGGGGGCGTGACGAAA
>CM063510.1:92024261-92046761 GCA_032207245.1 Pardosa pseudoannulata
AGCCGTTAAACGATTTTCGAGAGAATAGTCCTAAAATATTTCTGTTAATTATGGTTATTGCATATTTAATATCTCTAATTCCTTCTTAGGGCCGGTCTTACCGACGTCGTTTAACGGCTAACCGCAATTAACCCATGGGGCCAACCATTGCTGGAACTCAGTTCTCCGTTTAAACATAGATTAATCGTGGTTAAACGACTTTGGTGAGACTAGCTCTTAGACATATCGCTTAAACGTCCAATCTTCTACTTTGTTTACAACTTTTACAGGTGTAAGCTTTTTGTAATATTACATTATTTTTAATAAATAGGTTTTTAGTACTTATTTTCTACATGAAAGTCTAAACTAAACACTTTTCCGAGTTGCAAAGACTGTTTTTTTTTCGAATTTCATGCGTTAAAATATCATTTGAAGTACGAATGTTTTTATTAAGTTAAAATAAGCTTCAAAAATAGGTCCCAGTCCAGTTGACTCTCATGTCTTAAAAAAATCAACCGTAATGCTTCAAATCAAACTACGGAAGTACTATTTCATAATAGTCCTTTAATACTAATCATGAGTTAACCGTTTACAATTTTACAGTTAATCATGTTTTTATATTATGGTTAATCACTTATTCGTGCTAAAACATTACAGAAAAAGAGAGGTTACATCTCACGTTAGCCAATTAGAACAAAACATTAAACAACAATCAATTATATGCTAGTAAATCCTAGATTTCATTTAGTAGACTATGGCAAGGATAAATTATAGATGTATTGCATTAGTAAATTATTTCTCCATTTCCTCTCGTTCTAATATACAACTTTCTTTTAACTGTAGTTTAACTGTAGTTAACTGCTGTTTTGATGAAACAATTCATCAAAACAGTAAACAATTCATAACAAAAATAAAGGGGCTTACTCTGGACGTTACGAGTCGATTCGAATGCTCGTTATGACGCCAGCTTGATGATTTGCGATCAAAATGTCCGTAAGCGGACTTCAAAGTGACGTTACAACGAACGGTCGAACCCAGCCACAGCTTTCAGAGTAAGGGACAAACTGCTCATTTTATTATGAGTAGATTCTTTAGGCAGCTAATATTACTACCTATGAGATGACAGTAGAAATTCCATATAAGCTTCAATATTAGTTAAGTGAACTCAAGGTTATTTCATTGAAGATATGATCCGAAGTTCTTGATGAATATAGATGCTATTCAGTATAAACGACTTAGACTATTATTAGCTTTACAGTACATACTGAAACACTTAGGGGCTTTTTCTGGATGTTGCGAGTCGGTTGGGACGTTCGTTGTGAGGTCGCTTTGACGTCAGCTTGATCGTTTGCTCGCATAATGTCCACAAGCTAACTTCAAAGTGAACTGAATCACAACGTCCAGAGTAAGAGCTTAAATTCTGTATCCTTTTGGTTGGTAACGTCTATGTAGCAATTGCATGAAATCTGATAATACCCAGTTAGTACCCAGTTAGAGCTAACCAAGTAATGTCAAAGAGTTTTAAAAGATTTTATGTCTTCATTATAGATAAAAGCTAATCGGAGATTATCTGCCTGACAACCGTACTACGTTTGATTTACAAATGATTTATACACATGGTAAAAAGAAACACTATTGCATAATTTTTATCACTGAAAATTTCACAGGTCCATATTGTCCTAATTTGTTGATTCTTTGCAAATCTCCATTGTACTCTGCTTTTATTCACTTATCAGAGTCGTTGCTGTTTTCAAGGCGAATTATTTACTAGAATTTTTTTTAATAAACTTCAGAATCATTCTGTAATATAAAAATACTTTCCCATTGAGCCCAAAACATAGTTTTACTCTGAATTATTTTACTCATAATGGCAGGCTTAGATAAACAATCAAAGAAAGGAAACTAGAGAAACAAGAACATAGGGAAATAAAATGTTCAAAGCTAAAATTTTAAGTAAAAAGTTTTAAAATGGCTAACCAAAAATAAAGGCACAAAACATCATAAACATTTTCAAACACGGTATACGTTCAAAAGTTTCAAGCTTTTATTATTTTCTTTTGTTCTAGAAATACCTTTCAATGTCTCTCTATCCTTTTTTCCCTTTTTAATTTCATAAAGAGCATTCACGACCATTTTGCAGGAGAGATTCTTCGGGGAAAAGTTTTCCAGTTATTTAAATTCCTTTAATGTTGCTGCGAAAAGAAAGTCTATAAGAGATCTTTGGAGCAGCAGTTAATTCCTCAGTTGCATGGCGCTAATTTACCCGAGGAGTTTGAAAGAAAAATAAAAACTAAACACGCAAATTTTCTATGTATAAATCCGAAATGAACGGTGCACGAATGAATAAAAAAGTAATCAGACGTTTTTGAAATTGAATTTTTTTTCACGGATGCATCTAAAAAAAAAAAAAATAGAATTCCCATTAAAGCAGTAAATGAGAGATTTTTCGTTTAGACCCCTGCTTGTTGAAGCATTCTTATTATTAGGAAAGTTACGCGATTTTTGCTGTTTGCTCTTCACTAAGCGGAGATATTTTAGTTATATCGCAGGTATTAAGTTTCGCTGTGTGGAGATTAAACGAAACATTGGTTTTACAGTCGTAAAAATATACATTTTATTATATAATACTAAATGACAGTAAAATCTTTAAACCATTGCATTTTCAAGACAATGTTAGACCTACAAATTTCTAAATTGCGGTGGGTGACTAGTTTAAGGAATACTACTCGAAATTTGTATTTTCTAAATTAATAGAGTTTTTATCAAATAGTTCTTTTTTGTCTCAGAGGTAATTATTTTACTTATAAAAGTGCATTATTGAATCAATAAGCATGTCTTTTTTCAGAAACTTTATTTTTTGTGAAAGTAATATGTGCTTTAATAGAAATCAAATGCAAAATATCTTATAGCATTTATTGATGTAACTCTGCTGAAATTAGAGTTTCAATGTGGTGTATCATCTTTTTTTTTATAACTAATTGTGTATTTTGTTGTTGTTTCGTACCGTGATGCCATGCTCTGATCAGGTTTGGTTTGGAGAGTTACGGTCTACTTTTTGCAATACGAGGGCTAATGAGACCGGGACCTACTGCTTAAAGCCGATTCCGAACGGCTACGAACATCCATGCCACAGTGGGATTCGAATCCACGAACTCCGGTTCCGAAGGCCAGCACCATAACCATTCGGCCATCGTTCGGCATGCTCTGAACAGACTTTCGATCAATTAGCGTTTAGTGGATATTTCTTTCTTGGCAATTGCCGTTGAGTTACTACACGTTCTTTGCGGTGCTCGTGCCAGATGAGGTCAGGGAAAAATTGCTAATGTTTTTGAAGCAAAAAACACAAAAAACCCTAGGTTTGTGGTGTGGGACCAAAATGTACATAAAGATGGACTCTTCGTAAGCCAAAAATTATATTAGAACTGGAGAAATAGTTGGGTTTATATTATACGCTTGTATTGGTTCATACAGCTTAAGATTTTTTCCCCACATTGTATAGGTGCCCCATACCCTTGAAGTTTAGTCTGAGTCGGCCGTGATCCTAACTAAGTGGCTAATTATGAAGACAGCTGTGATGGAATTACACCCGCAGGAGTCCTTAGACGACTGAACCTTTGTCGATCAAAATATGACATTTTGGTTTATAGGAGAAGCATGCCTGTAATATTTACAACAAATGATCAGAAATCAGGATTCATTATTTCAAAACTACATTAGTTTAAAAAAATGTATTTACTGGAGTCCAGTCTTCAACGGTCCTATTCTGTTGTTGTTTGTTTAGTACAATGCAGTAGCATGTACTAATTCTTCATGATTCCAGTGAGTAGTGGTTTCGACTTATCAGTTCCTTCTCAGCCAACCGAGTCCACACTGTTATCTTTTAAACTTTAATTCTTATACCGTTTATCATCGTAGTCAGGCATAATACGTACTTTTTACGATATTTCGATTAAAATATCCCAGATTTTACGATCTGTATGGGAGTGATAATCATCTTTTAGGGATTTGTTGGGATAGATTTTTATTACTTTAATTCTATTAATGACAAACTTCAAAACATTTTCAACAGTTGGTATGTCCCAAATAGCAAATTTAGTTTTCAGCAAACTTGCATCAGTCTGGTTTTGCAAGCCTGCAAATTTGAAGCAAGTACAGCAAGACAAGGCTGCAAGTTTGAAACAAGACTGCAGCAATTCTGATAATTTTCGCTTGATTCAAGGTTGTCATGACAAGGTTAGCACAGTTTTGCAGAAAAATAGAGTTGCAAAGGAATAGTCGCTCTATGTTCCGCATAACTTACAGGAGTTTTGCAGCAAGTTTGTTGAGTCAAATTTGTTATGACAAGATATTATCCAGAAAAAATTAAACTTGCTGCAAGTATGCATGCTATCTGGGGTCTGTCTTTAATGTGTAGAATAAAGTAAAAATGTTCCCAAGTCTATGCATTTTCTTAGGGATGAGTTTAAATTTTGTGCGTACTTAATAAATTAAAAAAAATTAGAGACTGACAAGGCATACTGTTAACAAAATTAAAATTCTTTAATAACATGGGGAAAAAGTACATATATTCATATTTAATTTTATTTTTTAATAATGTTTTTTTAAATATACAAGAAACACTTTCAAAATGTTAGTACAAATAATTATATATGATCTTGCTACCGCAGCAGTTTTTAACAAACGATTATCAGAATAGAAGCAGCTAATTTGAAAATCAATGACGAATGCAAGTAGTGCCATCTATTGAAAAATATAATAAATGATACTAGTTGCAATAATAAATATAAAAAAAAACTTAATGCAATTTTTTACTCAAAGAATTTAAACTAAAAAATACAAAAATCTGAGTACTGTTCCTAATAATTTAAATTATTAAATTATTCATAATTTTAATGACTGAAATAACAATAATTTCTAATTATAATAAATTAAATTATTCAAAAGAATAACTTTTACCACACTACTCACACAAATTTTTTATAACAGAGAAAATTAAAGGATAAACTGGATTTATAGCTGTAAAAAATTTGGTTATCACCATATATTTGTCGGGAGTAATAACATTTTTAAATCCTTACTCTTTAAAAGCAGTATTAAATTTACAAATGCCTCTGTGTTATTTGTCTGATCTTGATATTTTTAAAACTCCCATATGAACAGATATTTTCTGAATTAGAGCCAAATGATAGTCGAACAGGTAGGACATAGTTCTTTGGTAGCAGAATTCATGGGTTTCGAATCTCTCTACAAGCTTTGATATTCGTAGCCGTTTCGAATCGGCTCTAAACGATAGTTTTGAATTTCCATAACCCCTTGCCTCTATGCAAATACTCCAATTTTGGTATGCCCGACCTGAGTTAGGGTAAGAGAAAAATTGGTTTTTAGATGCCATGAAGCCCAAATTCAGTTCTTCCAAACCATAGTATGTTATTTACCATTTCCTTAATAGTTGGCGATACTTTATCGCTAAAAGTTTGGCAGTTTGTCGAATACTGTAAAGGATTTGTGAAATTCAAATTAATCTGAGTGACCTGAATTCATGACAGTTGATATAAATAATAATATTGTTATTTCAGTTTATTGTATTTATCTTGAAAATTATGTCATTTGATTTATTTTGGTATAGTTTGAGTAAATATTACTGTAATCCATTAACGTTTCCCATATAAGTGAAAATATAGAATATAGTAGTTATAGAAGTTAGTTTTACTTTTTTTTAATGTCTTTTAAATAGTTATTAGAACCCATAACCTAGGATGAGAAATATACAACTTCTTGTTATTAACACTTAAATATTAATGTCCTAACTAAAAAAGGATTTCAAACAGAAGAAGGAAGTTGTAAAGTGTATTTATTCATGTACAACGCGAATTTTTTCCAAACATTTAGTACAAACATTAATAGCGTGCGTTTTACTTGAAATAATTTGTACTGTTTCCTGTAATACCCCGATATAATTATGAACAAAAACTACCGAATAAAAAAAATTAAATGTAAAAGTCGTACTCAATTGAAGTAGAAATAATATTGCATCTCAGTGGCGTGCGGTCCATATGTGCAGGGTGTGCACTGCAAACCCTGGCAAAATTATGAGGGACAATAATTTTCTTCACCTATGTCTACCTATCTTTATATGGTATATAATAAATATTATTTATAATATATTCAAATATTATGTTGATTTGCTTGCTTGTATTCCCACAGTGAGTGCGGTACTAAGTGCTGCACCACATAAAAAAACGAACAAATGCAAACGAACATAGGAAGCTCTGATGTGTATGTACTGCGCACTAAATTGAAAATAAAACTTTATATGTATGGGCTACTGGAGAAGCACAGCATACTATGGCACTGAGGCAGCATACTATGGCACTGAGGCTATTTTTCCTGCACTTGGCATTCTGAATCATCCGAAGGTGAGTTTATTAAGCGTTGAATTAGAGCGGGGACTTACGTGCTGAAGCGATTTTGGATTTTAACTGATTAACTGGCCATACGATTTTGCAGACGGTTAATGTTTAAATTTATATACTGTAAGATTTTGATTTCATGGAAATATAAAAGAAGTATTTCATCAATACAAAGTGAAATGTTTTAGTGTGGTAAATTCATTGACGTATTATATTTATTGAAATAATTAGATGAAAAACAATATTGTTTTGTTTTAAAGAAACGAATTTTAACAGAACAGTCCAAATTTTACCATTCTTTGTGTCTTACAGACAGTATATAAGTTATATATGTAACACCATATTCCTGGTTTTGTTTTTGAAAATTGTCGAGATGTTTTTTACAAATTGACATTTGGAAATCATTTCTACTATATGATTTCCAAATGTCAAAAACAATTAATAAATATAATTTAATTCACTGACCGAACAAAGAAACAGTTCTCTCTATTGTGCCAACGTGCAGTGAAATCCTCTGTACGTGGAATAGACGTTCGGTTTGTTGGCACCAATGAGCATCCGGATGAGGCTCTGCAAAGGCTGGCGCCATGTGGTGCTACGTTTGCTGAACATATTTTTCGTGGAAACCCGAAGCGTTGCTTTTTCGAGGCCGATATGACACCATACAACAAAAGACATGGTTTTTGCTTCAGTGCTAGTAGAATTCTCATAAGTTTAGATCTTTATATTTATAACTTGACTACTCGTAGGTAAATATTTTATTTATTGTATTCTTTATATTTATATTCATAATAAATAACCCGTTTCAGAATGGAGAACTCAGATGTCTGAATAATTAAAGATTTATTGGAATATCCATGTTCTCTGCACACATTGCATGAAAACCTACCGCATGCCACTGTTGCATCTATATCTCATTACTATAGAATTTCTTTTATATAAACACTAGAGACACTTATTTTGAACACTGAATTTTCTTCTTTAAAGACGCTTCCCTTTATTGGATATTGCACTACAGTATGACCTGATCTCTTTTCCATCTTAATTACACATTGTAAACAACACACTCTATTCATATCGAATGAAAAAAATATAGAAAATACAATACCTCGTATAACACCCGATAAAAGGAACAGGTATACTAAATCTTCAATTGCAGCTCTCAAGCTGATCATGTGGTGCTATGCTTGCTGAACATATTTTTTGTGGAAACCCGAAGCGTTGCTTTTTTGAGGCCGATATGACACCATACAACAAAAGACATGGTTTTTACTTCAGTGCTAGTAGAATTCTCATAAGTTTAGATCTTTTTATATTTATAACTCGACTACTCGTAGGTAAATATTTTATTTATTGTATTCTTTATATTTATATTCATAATAAATAACCCGTTTCAGAATGGAGAACTCAGATGTCTGAATAATTAAAGATTTATTGGAATATCCATGTTCTCTGCCCACATTGCATGAAAACCTACTACACGCCACTGTTGCATCTATATCTCATTACTATAGAATATCTTTTATATAAACACTAGAAACACTAATTTTGAACACTGAATTTTCTTCTTTAAACATGCTTCCCTTTATTGGATATTGCACTAAAGTATGACCTGATCTCTTTTCCATCTTAATTGCACATTGTAAATAACACACTCTATTCATATCGAATGAAAAAAATATAGAAAATAGAATACCTCGTATAATACCCGATAATAGGGAACAGGTATACTAAATCTTCAATTGCAGCTCTCAAGCTGATATTTTAGTAGTCAACCTCCCCCCTCCCCACTCTCCCCAAATGACCTACCACGACCTTTAAAAAGTTTGAAGAATTTTCTTAAGAATGAAGACATCTTTAAATGACATTGAAAGAGCGTTAGAGTTGGATCCATGTAATAGTTTACTATATGCAAAGTCACTTGTAAGTTTAAATTTAGGTGAACATTATACACAAGAGTTACGCATTTCATCATTTTTATCTCGTGAGTTACACTCGAGTAAAAATGGTAACACACGCAGCGCAAAGGCTTCAAAGGCTTCAAAGGTGATGTGGCAACTGGACCATATGGGCCGAGCCCTTCAATCCAGAGGCTTCTGTCAGTAAGCACAAAGATGACAATGAGCGAAAAATAAACACATAAAAGAGCAAAGAGATAGAAGGGTGGATTTGTGAGTTCATAACACAAAACTAGAGAGTAGAGAGTTTAGGGATATAAAAAAACATAAAATATTTTTGCGGCCAGTGACATCCGTAGGAAAAAAAGCCGAAAATATAGAATAATAGTGATCAAAATCGAAAAAATTAAAAATTTTGGAAAAAATAAAAATATATGTTTTAAAAAAATAAATAAATTGTATTTAAAATCCAAAAAGGGCCTAAATAATAATATCTAAACATAAAAATAATTTTTATTAATTTAGATTAAGTTTTATAAATTTTTGTCTATTGAATAATAATTATCAGAAATGATAAAGTTAAAAATTTTGAAAAAAATAAAAATATATGTTTTAAAAATAAATAAATTACACTAAACATCCGAAAAGGGCCTAAATAATGATAAATAAACGTAAAAAACAATTTTTATTAATTTTGATTAAGTTTTAGAATTTTTGTCTTCGCCGGGGACAGACAGAAATAGGCAGCGCAAAGGAACACAGATTTGCAAAATAGGAAACTATTACTTAATTTTATTGGTAAGTATCATACACGAAACGTTATGTATTTTAATAATATGATGACTTGGTCTTTTGAAAATGCAATCACTTGACATCATTAAAGAAGACATTTTGTTTGTTTTGTTGCGACTGAACAAAAAACTTTCCCCTCGTTCAGGTAACCAATTTCACAGGTATCGCGGTAATAGATTTTTAACTGAATTTTTTTTGTGTCCTGGCAAGGTATTTCTATTGATTTTGATCGGGCCTGATATGGCTTGGTTGAAAATACTGGAAATAAAAATAAAAAATCGTAGGAAAAAATGAAAGCAGAAAATATGATCCATGATATAAATTTTAAAGTACCTCGGAGGGAGTTTGAGAAAGATTGATAAATAGGAAGATTAAGTTTATATATGTACATGCTAGCTCGAACATAGTATGGAAGGAGTCTCTTTGGGGAACTGTCTGTACTTCATATAGGAGCATGAAAGAAATTGATGCTGCAGGAAAGAATAAGAGGGATGGGTTTATAGCTTCAGTGAAAATTAGTTCCTCAGTTCTGGGGGTAGCCGATAAAAATCTGTGCTAGATTTGGTCAAATTCGTGTTTGCTTGGTTGAGACTTAGGGTTAATTTTTATACTACACGAGGGTTGATTTTAGTTAGTAATTTGATTCTGTTTAAAACCCCTTTTGAATGAATACTGACATACTTGCAGAGGGATACAAATCTACAGATTCGTGACCTTAGTATTAACAGTGCCTTCAGTATTCAGCAAATATCAGACTAATTGGGTCTAATGGATTCGAAAACCAAGAAAGTAGAGAGCATTTATAGGAAAAGATTAAGTTGTTAAACATTAAAAAATTTAAAGCAATTTAGGCCATAATTTCGCACATGTAGTCTGCACCACCATATAGTCCTCGGGCATGATTTTTTATTAAAAAAAATTCATAAAATACCAGATAGTCCGCACTACTAGATAATCCATGGACTATACATGCAGAAATATGTACTTTAGTATGACAATATTAAATCATTTTAAGAATAAAAACCTAAGTACAGTAGAGAGACGAAGAGTCTGGATTAGACTCAATCAATTCCACTTTTAAAATTTGAAATCATTTCTTCTGCCATAGCCTCGGAGACGAATTTTAACGAAAGAAACAGAGCACCCTAAATTTTGCTATTCGAGAACCCATCTATATAAATTGTCTTCTAATGCAGGCCATTGTATTTCTCCACGAGGATTGGTAATGAATGTATATTTTGTTTAATATTACTACTTTTTGATAACAAATAATGATTTTGTATAGTTTTTTATACTTTGATTTTTCATTCTTTCATTGAGGTTATTGATATTGGTATCTAGAATGCTATTAAAAGATTCAAAACTGAAATTACTATTCAGAGACATTGTAAATCTGAAAGTATCATCACCAACAAGATCAATGCTGTGATAATGTGTTTATGATGTTGATCTTTAAAAGAATTGCATTTTACAATATCACAGTTACATATTTCCAGAACATTTAAATAAGTAACTTCTTTATTATAGTAATAAATACTACGACAAAATCATTAATTTTAATAGGTAGTAAATTACTATAAAATTTAAAGATTTTATTAAATGGGATTTTATTGTAAGCATTGTTTTTATTATAAATTACAGAGTATTTGACTTTTCGATTGGGTAAATTAGGTACTGAATTAAATTTGAATGAAAATATGAAGCACGTTTATGAAATAAGTCAAAATTATTTGTAAGTTTTAAATATTGTTTTCATTAAATAAGGTTAAATATTATCTAGCATTTACATACACCCACATAGACTTAATCTATTTATGCTTTAAAGGAATAACCATATTCTTTAGTTTACTAAGACATATAGTATTAGAGTTATGGATATTATTAGCAAATTCAAGAAATAAAAGCTTTTTAATTAGATGAATTAGATATTGAATGTAAATTTAAATGAAAATATGTAGCACGTTTAGGAAATAAGTAAAAAAATTATGTAAACTCTTATGACTATTGTTTTTATTAAATAAGGTTAAATATTGCATAGCATTTATATACACTCACATAGGCTTAATTCATTTAAGCCTTAAGGAATATATAAAATATTTTAGTTTACTAAGACATATAGTATTAGCAAATTCAATAAATAAAAACTTTTTGATTAGATTAATTAGGTATTGAATTTAAATTGAAATTGAAATATAAAGAACGTTTATGAAATAAGTCAAAATTATATGTAAATTCTGAATATTGTTTTCAATAAATAAGGTTAAATATTGCCTAGTATTTACATACACCCACATAGGCTTTATCTATTTATGCTTTAAGGAATATACCATATTCTTTAGTTTACTAAGACATATAGTATTAGAGTTATGGACATTATTAGCAAATTCAATAAATAAAAACTTTTAGATTAGATTAATTAAGTATTGAATTTAAATTTAAATAAAAATATAAATCACGTTTATGAAACAAATCAAAATTATATGTAAATTCTGAATATTGTTTTCATTAAATAACTATTGCCTAGCATTTACATGCACCCACAAAAGCTTAATCCATTTAAGCTTTAAAGGATATACCAAATAAATCGTCTTCTAATGCAGGCCATTGTATTTTTCCACGACGATTGGATCACTTTCTTCTCATATTTTTAATGTTTCCTCTTGCTTGTGCCAATTTCTTACTGCTTTCTCGTTGACCTCAATGTCTACTTACTGAATTACTTTCAGTTTGAAATCAGCAGCAAATCTGCGACGAAATTTTAACGATATAATGAAAGACCAATATTACCGTAAATCAAACACGTGCTCTTTTTCTCCCTTCTTCCGATTTTGATGATTTGAGCAATGAACAACTAGCACATAGTCCTCGGCTGAAGAAATTTACTTTTTAAAAACAGATAGTCTGCTGACTATACGTGCAAAATTACAGTAATATAATATTACAAATCAAAACCTCCAGAAAGGATGCTTATCTATTGTTTTTCTAGTTGTAGAATCAGCTCTATCGTACTTTACAAGATAGTTAAGGTTATCAACTGTTAGCTTCATTAATTATTATAGGCTTTATCATATGAAAAGATTGGCGATAAACGCTTAACCCTTTAACGGACAGTGGTTTCGGATCGAAACCACCCGTTAAATTTTTTTGTCTGCTTTTGAAAGACATAGGATGGACTTTTAGGTTTATGCCATTTCCAAATCACAACAGAAATTATACAAGAGCTCTATACTTAATTTGAAATATACGTGGTTAAACTTACTTTACTTGGAAAAGTCAGTAATATGATATTTCACTTATAAACCCAAATAAATGTCTATCCAAACAACACTTATAATTTTTTTGTCTTTTGTACAGTCTACTGTCTTTCAACACAAGGGTGAATAAGATCGAGACCTACAGCTTAAGGCCGAATCCGAATTGCTACGAACATCCATACCTGCAGTGGGATTTTAACCCTCCAAGTGGAACACATCGAGGAAAAAAGTCTCCAAAAATACGCTAAATGTTTACTGTTAAGCGTTCTATGATTTTTTCCTTCACTCTTACTCGACTAGTACGTGAAACCCACCCTCGTTATTGTCCCTTTACTTCCGGTTATAAATAGATATATATTATAGATATCATAGATAGTTAATTTTTAATACACATAAAGCTCGTCAAGTCTCGAAGATCATCAGATAAGAATTAGTGGATTCTAAAAGTACAAATAAAAATATTCTTTGAGAGACTTATTTATATTTTTTAACTAAAGTAGTCCAAGATATTTAAGTGGTACAATTAGATCACCAGTTGCTGCAAACGAAATACTTCGAAATAGAGATTTACAAAGCTATGAAAAGCTATCAGCGTCTTTGTGCCTCAGGGGGTAGAAGTGCATTCCTCAGTGAATGTTAGTCAAAGAGGGGTGCAGTTCCTAAACAATCGACTTGACCCTCCTACCGCAGAACTCCATGGGGGAAAGCACTGGCAGAAATGTACACTACATTCATTTTTGGAGTGTTTTTGGAGGTCGAAAATTGTATGTTTTGGAGACACCATCGGTTTGGTGAAATTGTGCGTGCGAACCGCTTAGAGGGTTAACCCATGAATTCCGCTACCTAAAAGCAGGGTTGTCATATATGGCCATCCTTCGGCTGTAAATTTGTTAGTTTTTCTTTATTATACCCTTTTAGATAATAATCATTGTTTTTGCAGAATAATTAAACCTTTAAAAAAGCATTTTCACTCCGTACAAGGGGCTGGATTTTGCACTTTAACCACCCCTCAAATTCCACCCCCCCAAAAAAAAATAAATGTAAAGAAAAATTATGCATATACATTATACATAAAGCTCATAGATACCATTTATAAAATAATTTCATTAAATTTCAAAGTATTTATAAGAGTGACCTTTAAAGAGTTAAACACCATTTAAGCCTGGTATGAATTTCTAGCCATTAGATGACGGAAATAGATTTTTGCTTTACAGGTTTTCTGTTAGAAAGATTTATAAAGATTATAAAGATTCAACATACTCGTTAGGAGTCAGAGATGTAGTTACGATTTAAAAATAAAATATTTATAGTCAATGGACGGTTGCATATATATTCATTTTTCTTTTAAATACTTCTTTCATTTTGTCACCCATACGATTGAACTATTTCCTAACTTTTAGTACAAACTTAAAAAAAATATAAACTACTCATTTCTATACCACTTTCTTTTGAAATCAGCGGATGCACTAATTAAAACCATTCAGATTTAGAAAAGTTCGCATAACAACATATGTTTCTAACAGCACACCCTTAAAATAGTGTCTTAAAAATAAAAACACTTTTACTATTAAAGTACGAACTTGTAGTGAAAATGTTTTTCATTGATCACTTTCATTAATATCCCCTTCCGAATGCATCGATTTTCACTCAACTTCAGTTTATTTTTGTTCTCAAAAGCCTTGTAAACGCACTTGGTAATGAGCCAAAAATATTTGTCTTTATTTATCGCCGAGTTTTAAAGCTGTTCCCGCTCTTTTGTCGAAGACAAATGGAAATAACGCACAATCAGCCTCCAGGAAACAATGAATTTCTCTTCAGTAGGTAATGAGTCCTCTTTTCCTTCATCCTTGTTATAGAGAGATAGTTCCTACCTCAATTTATCTTCCTTTTATTGCTTCAACTTTACAGAGATTGAAGCGCAGATAAAAGGAGTGAAAAAAAATGTGAGCTATGAGTTTCAAAATTACATTCGTTTCATTCATAAAAGTAGTAAATTTATTTATTTCGAATGATAGTCGGATATAGATATATATAGCATTACTCATAAAACAATAACAGGTGCTCTGTTATTGTTTCAACGTCTAGTTTTAAAAGTAAAATTTAATGCAGATCATTTAAAAGTTTTGAAAGGGAACTTTTTTTTTTATTTTGAAAGGAATCTCAGTTTTTTTTTTCAAAGGAGGGATTTTAATTGAAAGTTCAAATCAAATGCCTGAGGAAGAGAGGGATTTTGAGGTTTAAATTTGAGCACCCTGATTTGTGAAAGCAAAATTAAAAGCTCAGAATCCTATTTAAAGATAAGGCGAGAAGATAAATAAATGGATGTGTTTGGAATCGGGGACTGATAGATTTGTAAAGATTTGTAATAAAAGTGGTTTTGTGTGTTTTATTTCATCTTTGAATGGGATAAAAATAAGAAAGTTGAATTTTCATAGTCTTTAGTTTTAGTTATACTTCACAAAAAGGGATCTTTAATACTATTTGTTTTCATAACTTATTTAGTCTTACGATACAATGTCAAAAGATTGTTATATATTTGTGAACATCAAATATTTTTGCTTCCCGGTCTCATTAGCCCTCGTACTGCAAAAAGTAGACCTTAGCTCTTCAAAACCAAACAATCTGAACATTAAAAATTAAATTTTCAGTATAGTATTGATTTTAAATTCGGTAAGATGTTTTAAGTATAACCGACTATACACATTTAAAAATGTACAGTGAATTTTGGATATAACCCAATAAAGTCAAAAATAAAATTTGTTAAAATCTCTATTTTTTTTAACATTTTTACCCCATATTTTGAGAGTATTCAATCGTGATATTCATAAGTAATTTGTATTATAAAAATCATGCATAAGTTCGTTATAAACTAGGAGAGCACAATAAAAAGAACTTTGATAATGTTCAGGTAGAAAATAATATGAATAATGTATTTCAAATTCGTGCAAAAATTTCTTGTGTTTAGATATCTCCGAAACCTCATGTCATTTTCTTAAAAGTTTTATAAACTTAAATATACCTTCATTGAGTAAAATTTGAAGATGAAACATACTTTCGATTTCTTTCATAATGCACTAACTCTAGAATAGTTTATGCTGAATATATATGTATATTATATTATATATATATAAATATATATATATCCCCTATATAATATTAGCCTACATTATCTGTCCGTTTGTCTTCGAATGTTTGAAGCTGTCGGACCTGCTGTAATGGATATAAGCATCCATATCGAATTCCTGGTGAGTTAGGCTTAGGAAAATTCAAAGTGAGTGAAGTTTATCTTCTCTTAAATTATCTATCTGATTATAAAATAAAATTGGTATAAATATGCTTCATGTCACAGTGAAAAATACTGAAGAAATCATCTTTAAAACATTCGAAATCTATCCCTTCTCCCCTTTTCGAGTGTTTAATGCCGTTGTTTCAAGCCCTATATTTCTCGATTAAAAAAAGGTGATTAAATTTATCAATTTATCACATAATAAATAGGTAACAATAACATTTTTTCTAGCATTATGACGTCATTCTTTTGACCATCTCATTTAATTATTTCTGATTTTAAATTATTTAAATATCGTCTGCATTATTTTCGTACGTTTTATCCCTGAACTTAGATATTACGTAAAATTTTTTCTTTTATATTTGACTTAAATAATAGATTAAATACGTATGTGCTAATTTTAAATTGAATTATCGATTATTTTTTGTTCTAATGAAAATTTTATCATCGATATTAACAACAAATTCTAACTTCCTCCAGAGTATAGTGGAAATGATAGTTTCATTCCTTTACTTCCATTAATTATTATGGCAAAAAATTGGGAAGAACTTAATGATAATTTCGACGTAGCTAAGAAAACTTTGAATTATCTTTCAAAATCATTCAACCTGATTCTAAACTGCATTCACAGTATTGGGAGACTTTAGAGGAATTTGTAGATAAACAAATTATTGAGCTTGTACCAGATAATTCTAAGGCAAAAAATAAACCCTTTTTTTACCTGCCTCATGAGGTACTTTACAATTTTACAAAATTAAAAATTTTACTGTTCCCATCATATGATAGGCTATATGTTAGTCTATATATATTGTCGCATAAAGAACCTTTGCCAAAGAGCTCAGTGGTCAAAGCACGTGATCCAGACCCTAAGTTTGTGGGTTCTATGCTCACCATGGCGGTTGATCCAAAGTATGGATTTTTAATTTAAAAACGTTATTTATTGTTACCTCATGTTCTCGAACATGCTAGATCTCTCTTTAATATGTAAATTAGTTATTTCTCGAATGTTCTATTCGGGTATAAAAGCTGATACCCATTAGTTGTAGGCGACTTCTCGATCTTGTAAAGTTGCGAGTTGCTACTTTGCTTCAATAAATTCGTCTGTTAAGATTCATTCGAATCTTCCTGTCAATATTAGTATATATCTTAAACTAGCCTTAATCCTGATGTCATTTAGGTTTTAATAAAAAACTGTAAACTCAATAATTTTGCAGTTACACTTCGTCGAGGCTATCCTCGATCACTATAATATAACATTTTTTGTGTGTGCTTTACTATATGGTCACTAAGGCAGACGGAGATGGAAATAAATTGTTATACTGATAACCATGTCATCACAAAGGATTGATTTCACCTGTTTAAGATATTCCCGTGGTTAACTTTAATAACTATTCAAAATTTCGTCTAGACTGATCCATCTATTTAGGAATGTAAATTAAGGAAGCAGACAGACAGATAGGTTGTAGTTGGACTAGTATGTTATTTGACCTTATTTTTGCTATTTTGTTATATCGATTCCCACCTGTGGGTTATTCTGGAAACTGGATGCCTACATAGATAAATCTACAAAAACACTTTTTTTTTACGAATTATGTAGTTTTAAGGAGCAAGCTAATTGCTTGGACTTGCAAATTAACTTTAATAACTATTCAAAATTTCGTCTAGACTGATCCATCTATTTAAGAATGCATATTAAGGAGGCAGACAGACAGATAGGCTGTAGTTTGGCTAGTGTGTTATTTGACCTTATTTTTATTACTTTGTTATATCCATTGCCACCTGTAAGTTATTCTGGAAACTGGATATCTACATAGATAAATCCACAAAAGCTCTTTTTTTATGAATTTCGCAGTTTTAAGGAGCAATTTAATTGCTTGGGCTAACTCTTTTCTTCCCATAGAATAATCAATTCGCAGAAACCGAATTTAGAAATCAGTTATGCACATACCAAGAATAGTGGGGTAAGTTTGGACTTGAAAAAGCATTGTTATGAAAGTAATAATAATTTTTTAGGTACCAGGAATAAATAACATCCTTAAAAAGAATATAGTAGTTTAGTAGTTTAAAGCAATTGTGCAAAAGAGGATACTTTAGCATTAATAGCTGTTCCTGTACCTGCTAGAAGTTTAACACTGCCTTTCAAATGATGCACTTGCTCTACTTTACCTTACCAACAGTTGATTTTATAATATCCATGTAAGAGTATATGAGAGATTAAGTTATCGTTAAATTTTGTGCTATTTTTTTAAGTACAGCCTGTCCATATTTGTGAATAATATGTAATTTTAGAAACAATAAGATGTCATTATTGAAAAAGAAAATTTCGAGAGGATGGATTTATTTACTATCACATGCTAAAAGATTATTTCGAAGAGAAGTTTAATAATGATAGATATAGCTTTTTTCTTCCTTTTAGTTGATATGTCTGCGAAAAAAGCAAAAACATGCCAAAGGCTTAAAAAAATTGTATAATATTGATTCGAATAAAGAAATCATAAGTGGCAATGGAGAGTTGAAAAGATGTGAGACTTCTTTTTAGTGATGCCACCTGTCCCCACCAAAAAGAAAAATTTCTCACAACAATACAAAGATTCAACACATTTTATTTTGTCCTTGCCTTTGTTCACTAGTGCTTGTTATATTTTAATCTGTAGCGGGAAAAACACTCCTTCTCATGAATTAATTTGAAGCTATACAATCTTCATTTGTGCTGTACAAGAAAATTTCTGTTTAATCCATTAATTCCCAAATCATTTCTGCCAAATATGTATATGAATATTTTAAAACTAAATTGCAATGAACTGAGCAAAATAAAGCACATATAAAATTTTAAAAAATTTGAAAAGTACAATGTGCTCTTATTACTGATCCTATGTCAGTTTTAACATCATAGAATGCCATTTATCAAAAAGAAATTTTGTAATAAGAGATTTATTCGATATCACATGAAAAAAAAAGTACTGAAGGATAACTTTATAATAACAAAACCATATGTCCCCTATCATGACTGATAGTTAATGATAAAACTATATATCATTAACTATTAGTCAATGTACCTTAAATACCGTAAAAGTAATGTTATTTAGAAGGTTAAAAAATCATTAAATGTCATTCAAAATGCCAAAATTATAAATAATAGGGTATACTTAAAATTTAGAGGATAAATTCCAAGATTTCCGTTTATCATTGTTAAAACGAAAAACTTACCCCGAGAAAACATAGAAATTTGAATAACTATTTTTAAAGCTGGGAGATAAAAAATAGTTAAAATAAACAATAGGCAATAAAAGTTCAAGAAAATTCTAAATGGCTAGGAACACCCAAGCGTCGGAGGTATTTGAACTCTTGTACTGAGAGGCAACGAGCTATGAGCCATCTGGTCTTTCACACATTACAATGAGGTAAAAGTGCAGGATAAGGATATAGTGAGATATAAGGATATAGTGAATCTTACAAATGTAAACTAATAGAAATTATATACCAATGTACAGATGATAATGTAAAACAAGGATGGACAAACTACGGCTCGCGAGTTAGCCAGGGCTTACCTAATGGTTCTATCCCAGCCACCAACATTTAAAAATATGATATATTATATAACAAATTACAATTTCGAAAATGGTTGTTTACAGTTTAAGTGCAGTGTAGTAATACTAACTTTGAACTCTGGTTTGATTATACACGTAATGGAGATTTGAGTTCAAATTGGAATTCACAAAGATATGGGAGGAAACTTTTCTCACATTAAATAGAATATCCCAATATAGGAAAATTAGAGTTAGAACTTGTGATAATGCTAATTTTTAACTCCACCCATTCCTATTTTATTTGCGCATGATTTAATTCTATTTATTTCATGTAGCAGAATGGTGGACAGATAACGACAATAGACAGGGTGTTTAAAAAATGACGGGTATATTTGAAAAATCAATTAAAACTAAACGGAAAGTGATAGAAATACACAGTTTATTGCAATAATCTTGGGACAATAGTAAATTTTCAGGCAGACAAACTTTCAAAATTAGTTACAATATTTTACAACAGATGGCGCTGCAGTCTGGAAAAATCTAAACTACGATATTATTCTGTGGGGACTTTTAAAAGACCAGGTGTACCGCCACTATCCAGAAACAATTGAATAACTGGAGCAGTACATCTGTTCTGCATGTGAAGTTATCTCGCCTGAGACGTTTACACGGGTTTCTGATAATTTTGTTCTGAGAATACGCCATATTATTGCTGAGCCTAGTGGATATCTGAAAAATATCGTAGTTTAGATTTTTTCCAGATTGTAGCGCCATCTGTTGTGGAACATTGTTACTGATTTTGAAAGTTTGTTTACTTGAAAATTTAATTTTGTCCCACTCATATTGCAATAAACTGTGTATTTCTATAGCTTTCCGTTTAGTTTTTATTGATTTTTTAAATATACCTGTCATTTTTGAAACACCCTGTAAATATTTTTGAAACTACTATAAATATAAAATGTTGCTGGTGTTTGTTTGGTTTATGGTGCATATTTTTCGAGAATTCAGCTACTCAAAATATATATAAATTACGAGTACCATACTGTTAAGAATGGACTTGGAAATGTTTTTAATATTGCTAACATTTTGCAATATATTATACTGACACTATATTTTTTTTACTTTTGCTTTGGCATCCTCGAAATAAAATTTGGTGTAAAAGAAAAGACTGAACAAAAAAATCTTACTTGATAACCGTCATAGGTCCAAGATCCAAACTTCATGAAACAATCTTGCTTATCGAAAGGAAAGTACTGAACGTCGATCTGGCAGGAACTCTTGTAAATGGCAGGAGGGTTCCAGACCACCTTGCCGTCACTATGGATGATAGCTTTCGTCATGATGGTCACTTCGTAATTGCCATCCGCACTGTAAGAGAGAAACTATAAACGAACCTAGAAGACGTATAACTGTCAAACTGAAACTATGTAGTTAAAAAATAAAGATATGCGTAATTAACCCCTTCTGTATTAATTGTAAGAACTGTTGAAACAACATCCGCTTTTAGGAAAGCAGAGAGAGTCAGTGTGTGAATTGGATGACAGCATATATGTATGACAAAATGGTGTGTTAAGGATAAGTAGTTCACTAGAATTCCGAATTGTATCATTATTAACATTTACCCGTCCATAACCATTTCCGGCTGAGTTCAAGATTTTTTGACCCATTAAAGTATTTATATAGCTTTTTCTAAAAACCTTACAAAACTTTTAATTGAATTTTGACAAATATTTCGGATTATAGGTTACATATTCAAGTATAACTAAATCACAAATATAATATCTTAAGATTAAAAACTACATAAAACATTATTTAAATCAATGTTCTTAAATCTAATATTGTTCAATAACACTAAACTTATTAACCCTTTTACAGTTTTATTTTTTTTTCCAGAATTCGGTCAAAAAAGTGGCACATTTTTTATTGCATTTTTATGTTCATTTTAGATTTTTAAGTAAAGATATGTTATTAAAATTAACATTCCTAATATTTTAATATTCCTAATATATATTACAACTTTTTTTCTTTCTAAGAAAGCATCATAGAACTGAAGTTTACCTTTAGTCTCATCGATATCCAAGTTAATTTTTGGAATTCCAGTGAAAGCAAATCTATTAGGCGGATCCGAAAGATAATCACAATTAATTTTAAAAAAATGTCTTGTTTGACTCATTCCATCTGTACTACTATCAGAGTCACTACTATTCACGTCATCTAGTAAACTTTCGCTGCTATCATTTACAGATAATTCAGTTTCTGATTCCGAGTCACAGTTCGAATCACAAGAAAATAGTTCCATACGCTCTGAATTATCCATTATTTAAAAGTAAAAATATATTATTCAACTCTTACATCAATAAAATTATCAATCGGCTAGTAAAATATAACCAGAAAGCTATACACTGAAAGATAACAATTCGTCTTCTGATACAAAACATGCGAAAAAACCCGCGCTTTTGAGCCAATCGGAGTAGAGAATACAATAAACTGCAAACTGTCATTTACTGGACATCTATACGAATAATTTGTACTAAAATTGAAAAATATATGAAACAGTGCAAGCGAATAGAAATCAGATTGTTAGTACGGGCAAATCAGTAAAGGCACGAAAAGCTGTGCCCGTATGCGGACAAAACAAATTAATATATTAACAATCAGAGTTAAACAGAAATAACTTTCCTTGTTACGCCACATGTATGCTTGACATTGGAATCTTACGCTTGGAGGAGGAATTCATATTGTGAGTATTTTCAGACAAGTAGAAGGTTTAAAAAATTCTGATTTTTGATTAGGTGAATTAGGTATTGAATTTAAATTTAAATGAAAATATGAAGAACGTTTATGAAATAATTCAAAATTATATGTAAATTCTGAATTTTGTTTTCATTAAATAAGGTTAAATATTACCTAGCATTTACATACACCCACATAGGCTTAATCTATTTGTGCTTTAAGGAATATACCATATTTTTTGTCTACTAAGAGATATAGTATTAGAGTTATGGATATTATTAGTAAATTCAATAAATAAAAACTTTTTAATTAGAATAATTAGTTATTGAATTTAAATTTAAATGAAAATATGAAGAACGTTTATGAAATAATTCAAAATTATATGTAAATTCTGAATTTTGTTTTCATTAAACAAGGTTAAATATTCCTTAGCACTTACATACACTCACATAGGCTTAATCCTTTTACGCTTTAAGGAATATACCATATTGTTTAGTTTACTAAGACATAGTATTAGAGTATGGATGTTATAAGCAAATTCAATAAATAAAAACTTTTTGATTAGAATAATTATTATTGAATTTAAATTTAAATGAAAATATGAAGAACGTTTATGAAATA
>CM063510.1:92054261-92061761 GCA_032207245.1 Pardosa pseudoannulata
ACAACATGAAGCTCAGAAATTATAGAAAAAAAATTAATACAATAATAGAAAATAGGGACAATAAAAAGATGCAACTCGGTACAGCAAATAAAAATAAACAAAAAGTGACAACACTAAAAAAAAGATATATTTTTAGTTTTTATGAAATTTTAAAATTTTTATTAAGCCTTTTTTTCAGTTTTTTAATTTTTATAAACGTAAAACAGGACAAAAAGAGACAATCCCAGGTACTCAAGGATTAGTGCCGGTGATGCCGGTTCATTTTGACATTTAGGACAATTCGGGTGCATTTTGAGATCTCTCTCGAAAGTAAGTCCTTTCATGTGTCCACTGAGGAATCGGAAAAGTGTTATTGTAGTATAATTTAGTAGAATTTAGTAGTATAATTTAGCAAGATGTACAACCAAGAGGTTCGTGAGCCAAAAAAGGTTGGGAAACTCTGTCTTAGACTAATGACTGAACGAAAAACTAGGAGAAAAAACCCTCAAACTTTGTGCTTTTAGGATGGGAACCAGAGGACAGTTGAAATTTCAGTGTCTGTTTCTAGCCAAAAGCAGTGTTTGCAGCCAACCGGAATCGGTAGGGTTTCGGTCAGTTTCAACTCTCATTTATTATACAACCACCATTGTTTCTTGGACATCCAAAAGAAACGGCCAGACCTTTCAGAAGAGAAGGAGGAAATATACGAAATTTGAGCTATGGAATATTGATAAATATAAAAATTTAAATATTTGTATGCAACTTTTAACATTCTAAAAATAATTTTCAAAAATATCTGTATGTCTTTGTAGAAACACTCCAGATTTCTCAAATACTGCATAAAAATATAAGATTTAATTCTATAAATGCACACATATATTCAATATTCATTCATCTAAGTAAAGTATTTATAATACTGTACAGTGAAGTCGTGTTACAGTTGTGGTGATTACGTAATAACAACTAAAGTCGTTGCCTCGTTTTGATTCGCCAAATATTGACGTCATACGCATCATTTCTGATTAACATTATTGACGTAATGTTCAGTCTTTGTAAATAGTGTCTCGTATATATTATAAATATTGTAATGTATTTTCAAATATTATTGTAACATGAATTCATTGATCTGTCTTGATATTTTTTATGAGTAAAGTTTTATAATTATCGTATTTTTATGTGTGGCAACACAGCATCTTTTTAAATATGCAAATATATGTATATATATGTATGTATATGTTGTATGCCATAAAAGAGTCAGTGTGACGGTAGCAGATAGTGCGGTTGCATCGAAGGTGCTGATGTTTGTTTATGTAACTTGTTTGTACTTTCAGTATTTTACACTTTTGTAACGTTAGTTCAGTTTGATATCCAGAGCTCTACGTCATTCATTATACTATCTTAAATAAATGCCTGTGTCTAGATCTAGTTGTTTTATTTAACTGCACCGTGTGAATCCCTTCTGAGCATGGTTTTATATATGATGTGATCCCTGTGGATACTTCTTTAAGAATCGTCGAGTCATAGCAGGGATCCCCATACAGTCAATGGAGTATTAGACAGAAAAAATACAGAATGAAATGAAGATTCAAACAAAATACCAACCACTCTTCTCTAAACTAGCACATAGCCCGTCATATGACGGGATCAGTAAAATTTTTAATTTTCCAGAATTGTGTAAAGTTATCCTATGAGGCAGGTAAAAAGATGGTTTGTTTTTTGGCTGAGAATTATCGTTCTACAAAAATAATCGATTAAAATTATCACATATGTACCTAATCTATTATTTAAGCCAAGTATAAAAGAAAATTGTTTAGGTAATATCTAAGTTTAACCCTCTAAGCGGTTCGCACGTACAATTCCGTCTAACCCATGTCTTCAAAGCAGCTCCATGTACAATTTTCGACCTCCAAAAACGTTCCGAAAATGGATGTAATGTACATTTCTGCCATTGTATTCCCCCATGGAGTTTTGAGATAGGAAGGTCTGGTCGATTGTTTAGGAACTGCACCCCTCTTTGACTGACATTTATTGATGTATGCACCCCTACTCCCTGAGGCACAAAGACGTTGATAGCTTTTCATGGATTTGTAAATCTTTATTTCGAAGTATTTCATTTGCGGTAACAGATGTATCTCTGATTGCACCTCTTAAATATCTTGGATGACTTTCGTAAAAAATATAAATAATTCACTTAAAGAATATTTTTATTTGTACTTTTAGAATATATTATCGATATGATCTTCGAGACTTGACGAGCTTTATGTGTATTAAAAATTAACAATCTATAATATCTATTTAGATATCTATTTATAACCGGAAGTAAAGTGATAATAACGAGGGTGGGTTTCCCGTATTCCATTCTAGTCGACAAAGAGTGAAGTAAAAAATCATAGGACGCTTTGGCCACTGACACAATAAATCTTTAGAGTATTTTTTGGAGACTTTTTTTTGTCGGTGTGTTCCACTCGGTGGGTTAATGATAAAACGTATGAGAATAATACAGAAGATATTTAAATAATCTAAAATAAATGATTAAATGAGATAGTTAAAGGAATGACGTCATAATGCTAGAAAAAGTTGTTATTTTTACCTATTTATTATGTGATAAATTGATAAATTTAATAGCCTGCTCCTAAAATAGGGCTTGATATAATGGCATTAAATGCTCGAAAAGGGGGACGAGGTGAATTTCGAACGTTTTAAATATTACAGTATTTTTCGCTGTGATACGACGCTTATTCATACCAATTTATTTTAGAATCAAATCTATAGTTTAGGAATAAAAATTGAAATAATAATAAACATTTATTTTGAAAATAATAAAACGACTTTAGGAATAAGAATTTAAAAGAAAAAGCAGAAAATATTAAATTAAATAGACATTTAAGGAAAATTTGGCTGAGTCGGGGACAGAACCGTCAACACGAGAAATTCGCTGATCAAATGGGTAAATCCTCTACCGAACGTGCTAAGCCTACACCCGATAAAGGAACTAATTAGAGTATACGAGGGTCGAGTAAACACAGTCCAGTTTAAATATTATGCTCCGCTCTCCCTGCTCCTTCTTATTCTATACTAAATTCATATCAAGAATGAATTTAGTATAGAATAAGAGGGAGAATAAGACTTGAAATTATAGCATTAAACGCTCGAAAAAGGGGGATGCGGTGGATTTCGAAATCGCTTTGAATTTTGCTAACCCTAACTCATAAAAAATCCAACATGGATACCTGTATCCATTCCAGGTACAAACGCTTCATCAATTCGCGGACAGACAACTTAGGCTATTTTTATATAAGGGATGAGTATATTTAAAATATTTTAATTGAAAGCATAGATAACAGTAATATAAACATATACAGTTGAAAATTCATTAAGTTCTAAATTTTACTATAGTTTTAGTGTCGATGTAAGATTGTATAAGAATTGCATCGATGTAAGAATTTATATTTGTACTTTTTTAGCCTGTAACAGTATTAATTTATTCTCAATACTAATGAAACCAGTTTTAAAAGTTCAAAAATACTGATGGCACTAAAATTTAAAGATTGCATCCACTCGCTCTAGTTTAATGCGTTTTCTTTTGTCAAAATATCTTTCCATTATACCATGAATTCGAAAATTATGCAAAATACGGTATCTAATAGATTTATCCATAAATTTTAATTGACCTGTTTTCCTCTCATTTAACAAAAAGTCTTTGACTTTTCAAAATAATTTGGAGATAAAGCACTTTAAAAGAAAGTTTTTGATAAGCGTATTAATTCAGATCGATATCACACATAGGGACTTTTCTTAATTGTACGCTCTTCTGAAAGGACAAATTATTCCGAGCATTATCCTTTTGACAAACTTCTCAAATAAAAATCTTTTCACTACTAGGCCCTTAAATGGCAGAAGAGATAAAAAAGCATTCTTTGGCCGTTTCGACTTTTTGGCAATTAGAGGTTAGAGACTCCCTTAATGAGCCTCAAGCAACTCAAAATACAGTCTTTTTTTAACGGAAAATGATTAAAGGTAAAACGGCTATTCAGGCCAAACTCACGGAAGCTCTGTAGGGCTGTCATGAAACGAAATAAAACTGCTGTTAGCTTCTTCAGAAAAGGAAGATAAAAATTTCTATGAGAGATAAGTTTTTTTAATGAGGGAAGTGGGAGTGAAATTTGAATACGGAATGAATTAAATTGCATATGTAAATGTTTAAAAGTAACTATCCTCGCTTACATAGCATATTTTTCAAACTTTCTTTACAGCGTTTAAATGACAACGCTTTAAAAAATGTACATTTGAATTACATTCATTCTGTGAAGACTCCCCTTTGTCCGAGCACGCTCCAAAACAACTGACCAGAGTACATATGTTTACCTGGACAATAGCTTGGCGTCGAAAAGTCTGGGATCTTGACAATCGGACTGAATAGACGAATACGCCCCTGATGGATCTCGTTAATGAATGCTCGGATATTCCGTGAAGGGAAAGCCAGCGAATGAGAATTCAGCAAAAAAATATAACTGTAACTTTAGCTGGAGTTCTCAAGTAACTGGGATCTTAACTGAACCAAAAAAACAATTGGCGGAACCGTAACTGACCTCCCAGGTATAAAATACCTACAATTTTGTGACTCAGGGCTTTTCGTCATTTTTTTACGTAGGTGTGTTGACCTCGTGGAAGTTTTCGCCTTTCTTTTACCGGAGCCAACTTTCTAGTTCGGGAGATTCGTAAAGTCCACTCATATAGGGAGCGGCAGAGTCTCGGATACCGAACGGGGGATAAATTGGGTTTGATTGCACCCTGAAAAGCCTCCCTACTTGTAAGAGATTATTAAATCTCTTGTTTTTCTTTCGACTGTGATCGTCGTGTGGAAGTTTTACCGGCAACCATCCTTTGCAGTTCTAGATGATTTGGGAATTAACATTCCTTTGTAAATAGCCGTAGTTAATCGAGAATAAAAGTAAATTTCCAAATTTTATCTTTGACTGTGATCCATTCTTCACGTTACCTCTCACTCGAGAACATTGAAGGCGTCACAATTCTAAAAAGCCCCCAATTTAATTAGACGTGTAACCTGTAGGGTGTTACCCAGTTTTAAGAATGCAATCTAGATTTGAAGTCACGCCAATTATGCTCAATCAATTCGAGTTACTCCAATGGAATAAAGTAATAAAGTATTCGAATTATTCCTCGATGAAATTCAGGAATAAATCTTTTTTATTGGTTGTGATCATTGTTGATCAATTTAACTGGTCTGATCATTACGAGGTTTGTAGAAATAAATTGATTGTAAATTCCACGAAGTTTCACTATTCAGTTTGAATTTCGTCGACTGCTCTGATTATAGTAACACGAACTAATTAAACTAAATGTTTAAATTAGTGCATTTTACTTGCAAAGAGTATGATTTAAATTATTCTCTCTGGTTTTGGTTAGCGTTTATCTATTTGTTATCTTGATCACCATTATTTACACTGGATAAATCCCAACGAGGATTTGAAGCTCATATTTAGTTTTAAAATAGAGCCAGGTTTGATTTTTTACTTTGACACACATTGACTGAATATTTAAACCAACAGTGATTGCAACAGTGAGAAACCAAAACTTTTGAATGAAAATTCGTAGCCCACTAATCATGTTGTTTTCTTATTTTCTTATTTCCATGTTTATTTCCAAAATTTCACATGTTATTAACACTTCGCGTGCGGGCAATGCATTTTTACGTTTTTTCAGTTTGTCACTAGAGCGCGGGTCACTTAAAAATACGTATCCCCTTTATAATAATAGCCTAAGTTATCTGTCCGTCTGTCCTCCAATTTATGAAGCGGTTGGATCTGGAATGGATAGAGGCATCCATTCAAAGAGAATAAAGTTTATCTTCTCCTAAACTATCGATCCGATTCTAAAATAAATTTGTATAAATATGCTTCATATCACAGCAAAAAATACTGTCGTCTTTAAAACGTTCGAAATCCAACCCTTCCCCCCTTTTCGAGAGTTTAATGCCACCATTTCAAGCCCTATTTTCCCCGGTTAAGATTGGTTTGGTTTGGTTTGGTTTGGGGTGCTACGGTCTACTGTTTTGCAACACGAGGGCTAATGAGACCGGGACCTACTGCTTAAAGCCGATTCCGAACGGCTACGAACATCCGTGCCACAGTGGGATTCGAACCCACGAACTCTGGTACCGACGGTCAGGGCCCTAACCAATCAGCCAGCGTTCGGCCCCCGGTTAAGAGCAGCCGATTAAATTTATCCATTTATCACTTAATAAATAGGTAAAAATAACAATTTTTCTAGTATTGTGAAGTCATTCCTTTAAACATCTCATTGAATCATTTCATATTTTAAACTCTTTAAATATCGTCTACACTATTTTAGTATCTTTTATCACTGAACTTAGGTATCACGTAAATAATTTTCTTTTATATTTGGCTTAAATAATAGATTAGGTACATGTGTGATAATTTTAAATTGAATCATTGATTATTTTTTGTTGCAATGAAAATTTTATTACCGGTATTAACAATATATTCTTTACATATAAGTCTAGGAGTCTATTTAATGGACTAATAAATATCTAACTTTCAATTTATATATTTGGAAATTAAGAAGTTTGTTCTTTTGTGTGTTTGTTTATTATACATAACCACACGGTTTGACTAAATGAATTCAATGTGATTCTAAACTGCATTACAGGACGGGAGACTCTAGAGGAGTATGACGATAAATAAATTATTGAGAGTGAACCAGATAATTCTCAGTCAAAAAACAAACCATTTTTTTATATGTCTCATTGGGTACTTAACAGTTCTGGAATATTGAAAATTTTATTAATCCCGTCATATGATGGGCTATATGCTAGTTTAATAGATTTGTGGTGGATACCCGCTAACCACCACAAATCTACTAAATAGTATAATTATATGTTTGTGTGACATTAATTGCGTTGCTATGCAACGCTTTGCATTTTTTCCTTCCACAAGTTATGATTGTCGAGTTACTCGGTGTTTTGTTGCGTTATTTCATCTCCAATCGAATTCCTAGTTCCAGAACTTACATGTCATGTTTTTTCGATTTGAAGCTTGATTTTTTTTTATTTTTGAATACAAAATTGATAAAATGGGCCGTTGTTACAAAGATAGTGATGAAGAAATATGCACTGACAGATTATCGGGCTTTATTTTAAACATCGTTTAATTTTGTGATTTCGTAAAATTATTGTTTTATTTTGTTAGATAATCATACAGTATATATTAAAATGTAAAATAAAAAAGTTTCGTTCATAAAAACAAAGTAGTTTTCGACTTACTGTGATTTTTTTGAATAACTAAACTTTCGTGCGATTCACGAAAAAACGCCTGCTGCACGCTAAGTTGGTGGTGGAGTATAACCGCATGCCAGTGTTAAAAATCTCAGTGGAGAGTAAATGGGTAAATATGTAATATTTCTTGCACTGCATGATATTCTAAAGTTGAGGTTGTCATAAAAGCGAATGTTTGTTCTGGCTGCAGAAGAAACATTCGCTTT
>CM063510.1:92066761-92086761 GCA_032207245.1 Pardosa pseudoannulata
GATCTTGAATGTACAAAGCATCGCGCCAATTGAAATTCATCGTCAGCTCTGCCAGGTCTCTGAGCCGAAACGGACTCCCGGACACAAAATTCAATGCTTAGGATCAGCAGTGACATTTCTGCTATGGCATCACGACGACGGCGACGAATTCCTCAACAGGATCGTCACGGGCAATGAGACTTGGATTTCGCACTTTACCCCAGAAACTAAGCAACTGTCAATGTATTGGTGTTATAGTGGATCTTCGGTCAGGACAAAATTCAAACAGACGCTGTCGGTACGAAAAGGGACAGGAAGGCTGGTTCCCTTCACAGGTGGCAGAGTTCTACGACAGAGGGATACAAAAGTTAATCCCACAATGCAACAAGTGTCTCAATTCTGCTGGTGGCTATGTTGAAAAATAGCTGAAACATTGCTGTGCATGCTGCCAATAAATATGTCCCTGAAAGTGTGAGTTCTTTTTTTCTTTTAAATAGAGGGACTTATTGTCTGGATGCGTCTCGTAGTCAACAAATGTGCAGCATTGTAATGTGGAATACGGTAAATGCATTCCATAGGAATTTAAAATTAAAAAAATCTTTTCTAATTTTTTAGAGTGTTCAAATCATTTAATTAAAAGACATATCTGAAAATTTATTTTTCAAACTATAACTTTAAAACACATTGGTGATATAATAATTCACTACTTGATTACTCTAAAATAATGTTTGTTGGTGATAATATTTTAACCCTCTGACTGCTCATCCCGCGATTTCCACGGGCATGTGTTTTTCTTCCTTTATTAAGAAGCACATTTGGCCTTTTCAACGTTTAACCAGTCGAATAAAGTATATACAGTATTAGACATTTAATTTGGTAATAAATAGAATTATATGACTAGAACTATAGTTATACTAGATAATAGAATTATAGATAGTATGTTATAAATAGAAGTCAACTGTATTTCAATTCTCCAATATATATATATATATATATATATATATATATATATATATATACATATATTATATACATATATATACATATATATATATATATATATTTATATATATACATATATATCTATATTTATATATATATATATATATATATATATATATATATATACATATATATATATATGTATATATATATATATATATATATATACATATATATATATATATATATATATATATATATATATATATATATATATATATATATATATATATATATATATATATATATATATGTATATATATATATATATACATATACCTATATATATATAAATATATATATATAAATATATATATATATATATATATATATATATATATATATATATATATATATATATATATATATATATATATATATATATATATATATATATATATATATATATATATATATATATATATATATATATATATATATATATATATATATATATATATATATATATATATATATATATATATATATATATATATATATATATATATATATATATATATATATATATATATATATATATATATATATATATATATATATATATATATATATATATATATAAATATATATATTTAATAAGATATATATATATATATATATATATATATATATATATATATATGCTATAGATAATATATATATAAATATATATATCATTTTTACTGCTCGTACAAATCTTAAATAGGTAGTTAAAAATTGCAATATCTTTGAAGTAAACTAAAGTTTGAAAACAAACAAAAGAGCAAAATTCCCCCTAATTACTATAAAATAAATAATTCCTGTAAATAAGTTGATTTATCTTGTATTATATAATTAAAAGAGAGAGTTTCGAAGTTACTAGATATTAAACAAGTTAATGGCAACATAAAATCAATTTTTGTCTAGCAAACTTTTATAGATAATAGTAATTTGAACACTTTAAAGGGTGCACTCTTTATTTTACTTGATCATTAAACTCTTTTACGGCTTTGTTATAAAAGATTTTAAGGCAATGAAACGAAAAAAGCTTTTTCCTCCCCGACTTTGTTAAGATTTCTGGAACTAATGTAAAGAAATGATCGATAGGAATCCAGCACAGAAACAACTTCTAAGAAATATTCTACTGTGTTAATGGTAGAAAATGTTAGAAATTTCGTTAAAGAAAGATAAATATAAGTAACTCTCATGACTTTGAAATTATTCAATATATTGAAATTTTAAATTCGCAGCATTAAAGATATAAGGATTAGATATTTATTTCATAATCACTTTTCTCAGTAATATTTTATTATACAATATTTTGATCTGTAACTTGATCATAATATAGTGTATTTGAATTATTATGAATCTTTAATATTCTAATATTATTTATTATATATATATATATATAATATATATATATATATATATATAAGATATATATATATATATATATATATATATATATATATATATATATATATATATATATCTTTTAATACTGAAACCCGTGCTCTGTATAACAAAAAACATCAATGCAGCGAACATTTTTGCTTTTGGTCTGCTATAATACAATTTAAATATATCAACGCATTCATATGCATTTGTAACAATACTTCTAAACAGTTCAAAAAATTATTTTAAAGTCAATATTTAGAAAACAAATTTACAATCTACTAACTGCGGAGAATATTGCGGTTTTCTACTGTTTATTACATCTCAGTATAGAGTAAAGAAGTTATTAATTCGCAAAAAATTTTTGGTTAAGAATGAAAGATCCAGACATAACGAAAAGTCTCAATATCCCGAATATTAATACTTTAGGTCTTCATCAGATGGCGTTACTTGAGTTATACGTACAACACTGTTAATTTGAGAAAGTGTAAATAATAATTCTGAATTTTGATGTTACATCACAAAAAATAAATTAAAATAAAAAATGAATACATATGTGTATATATATATGTATATATATGTATACATATATATGTATGTATATATATATATAGTATATATATGTATGTATACATATATATGTATATATATACATATATACATTTATATTTATATATATATATATATATATATATATATATATATGTACACATATATATGTATGTATGTATATATATATACATATACATACATACATACATACATATATATATACATACACACACACATATGTATATATATGTATATATATATATATGTATATATATATGTATATATATATATATATATATATATATATATATATATATATATATATATATATATATATATACCATTATATATATACCGTTACATTTACAAGAAGCATCCTAACCATGTGCTAAAGTTTTAACGCTTTTTCATACATTACTTTTTGCAGAGTTATCCAAAACACATTAGTTTTTCTTTAATTTGTTGACAGTCGACTATGGGGTTTCGGGAAACATTCTTAGGTGAAATACATGACATCTACCATCCTGTTTACATGCCTGAGGTTTCAGGATAATTCCTTGTGTATTTTTCTAAATATTCAACAAAATGTCTAAAATCGCAAGTGACCGGTCATCATTGGCAATATAGTGTATAATAAGTTTTTTTTGGGAAGAATCATGTCATGGCTTAATTCTTTCCAGGGTTTATATATATATACAAATGTTTTCACTGCAGTCGTTTCTGTATACGTTAAAAAAATTGAAATATGATTTGCTGCGATGCAGTTATTTTACTAATAAATCGTCGTCTGTAATCGGCATATGGCACCACTATTGTATTAAATTTTCTATTTTACTAGGCTAAAAAATGTTATCTCATTCATAATTCAGCAAAGAGGAAATTATCTAAAAATTAATAAACTACACAATGTTTTAAATATCGCTAACATTATTGTAGAATAACCCACAGCTATGAGATATGTTTGAGTATTTAAAAGCTTTAGCGAGTACTTTTTGCAACAGATGAAGATACAATGTTTGATTTTGCAAACAACATTCATTTCAACAAACTTTCGTGATGGTTCATGTTTAGCTTTTTGATGCGTTTAAAAATGATTATCTTTCTACAGATGCTAAAAACGTAAAATTCAGAATTCATATTCTTCCTAGCCGTTGCACTGCCTAGCTTTTGACCAAGGGATACAAAAACAATGATTCAGCTTGAAAATATCCCTTATGCCAGTTAATTTTATTTCAGATTTATTACAACGGATAACATTATATATACTTATTTGATTCTTGGAATTAGATGTGAAATTAATTTTGTGTTTCTAAAACCCCAAAAATGGCACAAGATAGGAAAATTTTAAAAATTTAGGGATATTTTGTACAGATATTTAAAAATGTATAACTGAAAAAATTTTTTAGCTTTAAAATGACACGTACTTTGGGACCAATTGTTCAATCGATACCTACAGATGAAAAGGTGTCAACAACGAGTGAAAAGATACGTAATGATAATTCTAAAAAATAATAATTTTGATAGTGATAAGAAAGGTAGATAAAGTTAAGTAATTATGTATCTATAGGAACCTATGAATAAAAAGATAGCTAAAGGTAACTATGAAAATATAGGAATAATAAAGAACGCCTTCTACAATACATGAAAAAGTTTTATCGTAATGCGCACTCAGGTACCAAAATGTATTATTTATAAAGATTACATAGTATGGATATGTTATGAATAGGTTTATCCAAAATTAAAGAAAAAACGTCAGAAAGTAAATAACAAAAGATAATAAAAAAAAGGGAAACCAAAATACAAACTTGAAAAGTATGTTCACTTTATTTCATAACGACATTTACATTTGTACATTTGTTCTTTCTCTGAGATATACAATGCATGTTACATAAATGTTTTTGGTCTCACCATCTATGTACCTTACATTCAGTGACAGGAGAGCACAACTACTTAAAAAATTCAAGCTATCATGATGATATTGTAGGCTAAATGTGAACACCCTATTGCAGTTGCTATTCTGCTTATTCTTCCTTGGTTGTCTGCTTTAACCATTTCCCCAATCTTCCACACTGTTTTATCTACCACAATCTGAACTGATCAATCTGTCCTCTTTGTTTTTAGTCTACAACTTTTGAAAGCCACACAGAAAATTTCTGAAGCCAATTGTAGACCACTTGACGAGTGGAACAATTTTTATTGTATAGAAGAAGCCTTTACTTTCCTCTGCCTGAAATCCTTTCGAACGCAAGGAACAGATATTTCATTGCTCTTCTGGAACATTAATCGAGCACAGTCGCGTTTTTAAAATGCTGATCTTGTACAACTACAAATGCTTCAGCTGCTCATCTTAAACAACTGTTGTTTCATAATTTTGAATTTAACATTTTACAACGTGATAGCTCTGCCCCTATTGGCGTATTTAGAAACAATTTATTACTCATATCTGTCTGTAACCTTTTAACGGACTTACCCTCGTAACTTGAAAATGAATAGTAAAGTGACAAAAGTTTTAAATTTCTTCCAGTTTTCCCAAATCACTCATTTTTGTCGTTTCCCAACCAAAAATTGTAGACTTACACAAGGAAAACGAAAACGACAATGCTTTGACTTAACCGCTTGTCTGATTATCTCGAGTTATCTCGGGTTCGTACCTATTGCAGCTAATTATTATCCCGAGAAAACTCGGTCGAAGCAGAATTTGTTTGTAGGATTTGTTTTACCACGGTTTTACTCGGGCTGGTGGAAATGAAAGGAAATATTTAGCTTTGATATGTAGATTGCCAAGTTTTGTTGGTTTCGCGGTTCTTTTGGGGCAACTAAACACCTGTTTTCCACTGATTAGAAAACTAATTTCAGAAAATAATCGTGAGGAGTTTTCTGCCACACCAGGAATACCTAACATTAGTCCTTTATTACCCAGGTTAACCTCAAGGAATTTTCCAGATGTTATTAATGCTACTAAAAAAATCACATCCAACGAGATGGTGTACTCTGTGCTTCCGTAAAACAGATTTCAGAATTAAGCTAATAAGAAAAGAGACCAGATACCAGTGTTCAGAATGTCAGGTTTCACTTTGTGTTGTTCAGAAACTAGCATACAAAGACTTTTTAACTTTTTAACTTTTTTCAATTTAACTTTTTTTCAATTTGCCCGAGATAACACGGGATAGTAAACTAATATTAAAACTAAATGATTTTACACCTGTAAAAAATTAAAAATTCAACTTAAAACCAACATATTTTGTTTTGTTTCATTTCCTTGCATTTAATATTAAAATAAAATGTGTGATGATTTTTTGCAATTTTTTTCAAAAAAAATTTGTAAGGGAAGTGGTTAAAAGCAAACACCTTAGCTAATCATAGGAAATCATTTAGCATATTAATATAAACAGCGTTTAGTAACGAAGGCATCATGGTAACATACTTCACGCATGCTGCAAAAAGGAGGTCATGTTAAGTTGTTATGAGTTTATTGTTTTTCCGTGGCCTGAAATGCTTGCAAATGGAATTTAAATTTAATTGCTACCGTCTTTTATTTTCACCGAAAATAAATATAAACGAAGTTATCTAATTATAAATACGCTTATACATAGAAATCTAGATTAAATAATCACACGCTTGGAATAGTATGATCTGAATAACATAATTTAAATTTAATTAATTTACGTAAGGTTAAAATTAAATTTTTGTGTAAAAAAGTTAATTCCAGAATTTCACTTTAAAAGCATTCCGCTGAATGAAGGAGTTTTATTGACGTAGTTAATTACGTCTTTAAAGTCGAGTTTTAAATAAAGACTTTTTTTTAAAGAAGTCGTAAATCTTATATCAGCTTTTATTTTGTATCGTTGCTTCGAGGCGGGATATTAAAATTCTGCTTAATAGGCAGTTTTATTTCTTTCGGGCAAAATAAAGAGCTGACTTTTCTTGGGCTTAATTTGCCTGTGGTGTTATATTTATAGACAGAGATATTATTAATTTGCGAAAAATTAGAAACAAAAGTTTTATTGATTCAACAATAAAATGTTGTAAACTATTCTCTGTAAAAACCGAAGGAAGTTTTGACTCTTTATTTTCATCTTAGATTTAACATCTAAAAATAGGTAAAACTATTAAACAAATTTTATTACCATTTCGTAATAAAACATATGAAAATAATACATTTATGTGGGTTTAAGAAATATAATTTGTCCCATTAAACCAATTTTGGAATAATCCAAGAGAGGCATTCTCTGCTTTCAAATTAGTATCTTTTCAATTTCTTATTTTAGGTTTATAAGGACTTCAAATTATTTGCAAAACATACAGAGGGAAGCTCACACAAAATCAACATTTTATGATGATAAAGGTCATACTTTGTTTTATTGTCATCTCTTGTGGCAGTAATGTGGATTTCTGTAGCACTTGGTAGCTACTAACTCAAGTTTTTACAGGAACATCCTTTCAGATATAAATCTCAAGTAAAATGAAAATATACTATATTATGATCAAGTTACATCCTCTGCTCAAGTTGGTATACTTTCAATTTCTTAGTTGAGGTTTATAAGGACTTCAAATTATTTGCAAAACATACAGAGGGAAGCTCACACAAAATCAACATTTTATGATGATAAAGGTCATACTTTGTTTTATTGTCATCTCTTGTGGCAGTAATGTGGATTTCTGTAGCACTTGGTAGCTACTAACTCAAGTTATTACAAGAACATCCTTTCATATATAAATCTCAAGTAAAATGAAAATATAGTATATTATGATCAAGTTACATCCTCTGCTCAAGTTGGTATACTTTCAATTTCTTAGTTGAGGTTTATAAGGACTTCAAATTATTTGCAAAACATACAGAGGGAAGCTCACACAAAATCAACATTTTATGATGATAAAGGTCATACTTTGTTTTATTGTCATCTCTTGTGGCAGTAATGTGGATTTCTGTAGCACTTGGTAGCTACTAACTCAAGTTATTACAGGAACATCCTTTCAGATATAAATCTCAAGTAAAATGAAAATATACTATATTACGATCAAGTTACATCCTCTGCTCAAGTTGGTATACTTTCAATTTCTTAGTTGAGGTTTATAAGGACTTCAAATTATTTGAAAACATACAGAGGGAAGCTCACACAAAATCAACATTTTATGATGATAAAGGTCATACTTTGTTTTATTGTCATCTCTTGTGGCAGTAATGTGGATTTCTGTAGCACTTGGTAGCTACTAACTCAAGTTATTACAGGAACATCCTTTCAGATATAAAATCTCAAGTAAAATGAAAATATAGTATATTATGATCAAGTTACATCCTCTGCTCAAGTTGGTATACTTTCAATTTCTTAGTTGAGGTTTATAAGGACTTCAATATTTGCAAAACATACAGAGGGAAGCTCACACAAAATCAACATTTTATGATGATAAAGGTCATACTTTGTTTTATTGTCATCTCTTGTGGCAGTAATGTGGATTTCTGTAGCACTTGGTAGCTACTAACTCAAGTTATTACAAGAACATCCTTTCATATATAAATCTCAAGTAAAATGAAAATATAGTATTATGATCAAGTTACATCCTCTGCTCAAGTTGGTATATACTTTCAATTTCTTAGTTGAGGTTTATAAGGACTTCAAAATTATTTGCAAAACATACAGAGGGAAGCTCACACAAAATCAACATTTTATGATTGATAAAGGTCATACTTTGTTTTATTGTCATCTCTTGTGGCAGTAATGTGGATTTCTGTAGCACTTGGTAGCTACTAACTCAAGTTATTACAGGAACATCCTTTCAGATATAAATCTCAAGTAAAATGAAAATATACTATATTATGATCAAGTTACATCCTCTGCTCAAGTTGGTATACTTTCAATTTCTTAGTTGAGGTTTATAAGGACTTCAAATTATTTGCAAAACATACAGAGGGAAGCTCACACAAAATCAACATTTTATGATGATAAAGGTCATACTTTGTTTTATTGTCATCTCTTGTGGCAGTAATGTGGATTTCTGTAGCACTTGGTAGCTACTAACTCAAGTTATTACAGGAACATCCTTTCAGATATAATCTCAAGTAAAATGAAAATATACTATATTACGATCAAGTTACATCCTCTGCTCAAGTTGGTATACTTTCAATTTCTTAGTTGAGGTTTATAAGGACTTCAAATTATTTGCAAAACATACAGAGGGAAGCTCACACAAAATCAACATTTTATGATGATAAAGGTCATACTTTGTTTTATTGTCATCTCTTGTGGCAGTAATGTGGATTTCTGTAGCACTTGGTAGCTACTAACTCAAGTTATTACAGGAACATCCTTTCAGATATAAATCTCAAGTAAAATGAAAATATACTATATTACGATCAAGTTACATCCTCTGCTCAAGTTGGTATACTTTCAATTTCTTAGTTGAGGTTTATAAGGACTTCAAATTATTTGAAAACATACAGAGGGAAGCTCACACAAAATCAACATTTTATGATGATAAAGGTCATACTTTGTTTTATTGTCATCTCTTGTGGCAGTAATGTGGATTTCTGTAGCACTTGGTAGCTACTAACTCAAGTTATTACAAGAACATCCTTTCATATATAAATCTCAAGTAAAATGAAAATATACTATATTACGATCAAGTTACATCCTCTGCTCAAGTTGGTATACTTTCAATTTCTTAGTTGAGGTTTATAAGGACTTCAAATTATTTGCAAAACATACAGAGGGAAGCTCACACAAAATCAACATTTTATGATGATAAAGGTCATACTTTGTTTTATTGTCATCTCTTGTGGCAGTAATGTGGATTTCTGTAGCACTTGGTAGCTACTAACTCAAGTTATTACAAGAACATCCTTTCATATATAAATCTCAAGTAAAATGAAAATATAGTATATTATGATCAAGTTACATCCTCTGCTCAAGTTGGTATACTTTCAATTTTCTTAGTTGAGGTTTATGACTTCAAATTATTTGCAAACATACAGAGGGAAGCTCACACAAAATCAACATTTTATGATGATAAAGGTCATACTTTGTTTTATTGTCATCTCTTGTGGCAGTAATGTGGATTTCTGTAGCACTGGTAGCTACTAACTCAAGTTATTACAGGAACATCCTTTCACATATAAATCTCAAGTAAAATGAAAATATACTATAATATTATGATCAAATTATATCCTCTGCTCAAGTTGGTATACTTTCAATTTCTTAGTTGAGGTTTATAAGGACTTCAAATTATTTGCAAAACATACAGAGGGAAGCTCACACAAAATCAACATTTTATGATGATAAAGGTCATACTTTGTTTTATTGTCCATCTCTTGTGGCTGTGTAGTAATGTGGAATTTCTGTAGCACTTGGTATACTACTAGTTGTTACAAGAACATCCCTTTAGATATAAATCTCAAGTAAAAATAAATGGTGATCAACTGAGAGGTTTTTTTTGTAATTAATGTTAAAGTAAGTTACTAATAAAAAATGTTATTAGAAAGCAACGAACAATGTTAGAAGAATGATCATCAAATGCCAAAAGAGTATGCTGACTTTATGGTAACAGCTTCTGTTAAAATACTTGTTACACCTTTAAGTTTTTTAATGCTTTGAATTTTCTTCCCGAAGACAGTTTTAAGCGGAAAAGTTTTCTTTCTGTATGCAAAGATGGTTTCTTTTATAAATGAGCAGTTTCTGAGATATAATGAAGATTAATTAGTTAAAGATACCCGTTTTTAAAAGTTTGGGATTTTAATGGTAAATGTAAAAGCTAGTACTTAGGCATTAGACAGGGTAAAAACTTTAAGCCAGAATACTATGAAAATGAAAAGCCCACAAGAGGAAAGCGACAAAATGAAGTAAAAGTTGCTAGCAAACAGTTGTTTTACGGACACAAACGATATACTTTTCAGTACAGAGATTAAGCTTAATATTTAGAAGCAAAACATTGACCAAAATACAATAAGTCAATGAATTTCAGAACTATTTATTTAAACAAAAATTCAATCTTTTAATTATTCTATTCTTGTGGTTGATTTTCACTAAGGATCATGAAGCATTTTGAATTGTTAAAGTTTTCTGACCAATCTAGGTAACGCTCGTTGCTACGTTGATAAAAAATAGCTCAACACCCAATACAGATTTTCAATTGGTAAATTGAACAGAATTTTTTAAGCTATAGAAGGTTGAATATATGGAAGGGTTTGAAGATTTTATAAGTGCTGAAAGGTACTAGGTGCCAAAAGGTTAAGCATTTTCTATAAATGTTAATGTAAGGAATAAACGTAGAATTTTTTATGAAAAATTCAGGATTTAAAACTTAAGTTTGAGTTTAATTAACCAAATGAAGCAGAAATTTAAAACCTATACTCAATGTTTTAAATTTACTAACATTGTGTTATAATGTATAACAAGAGTATTTATAAACATATTGTAAGAACTATGAAAAATTAAATAAAAAAAATATTAAAAAATTGTTAGTAAATGAATTACTTAAAAATATAATTTGATTAAAAAATTTTATACGACAAATTTACTTCATCATATGTGTGTAAATTTTCATAACTGTACGTTAAAATTTATAAAAGTGCATTGTAACTTTCATCATCTCTTTATACGATTCGATTATACTAAGCAACAATGAGCATGTGACCTAAAATGCATCTTTTCAATTTTCACCTAACCAACACAAAAATATTTTATGTTAACTAATTTATCACTTTCTGACGTTCAACTACGTAAATATGCGACATCAGTCATTTCTTTTGATAAAAGCAGAAGTATATGGATTCTAAAATGCTGTTCTGAATTGTAACAATCATTCATGTTAACTTTCATTGTTACGAACCTTGGAAATATTCCTATCTTGGCTTGGGTTAATAGCAAGTACATTTTTGGTGACATATTTGGCAACTCGGTGACCATTTTTAGAGACTAAATGTCTTGACCAGATACAGTCCCTAAATATCTCTAAACGTCTGTGGGCCTATAAGTACATCTCAGTTCACCGCTTCTTGGGGTACTGTTAGCATAATTCAGAGTCAAAAGACGTGTTTATTTTGCTTCGTCACTTTGTAGTGAATTAGCACTTGCTGTATATTAGAATTGTTGAGTGATCTGTGCATTGAATTGTACCGAATGAAATAAATTATTCTACCTTATTTGTTCTGAACTAGATCGTTCTAGATTATTCTTTGTGGACTGAGCTACACTGAGTTGCGAAGTCTGCCATTAAATCAGTGTTTCTTGTGTCAATTCAATCACCGAAATCACGAGAGATATACACAGCAAGTCTTCATCATCCCATGCACATTTTACAACAGGAAGTTAGTGCATGTAATGTCAATAAAAAACTGTCTGAAAACTTTTTACATTGAGTACAGAAGAAAAATCCTTATTTAGAAAATAACCCAAATATAAAAAAAAGCTGCTAGAACTACTATAATTATGTTATTTTTTGCAGTCAGTTGATGATTCAAAATAAATGCTGGGCCGAACGTTAAATTTAATATTAAACTTTTCTCCGTTGTATCGACACATAAGAACAGATGACAGTTTTAGATTGAAAAAAATAATCTACTAAACAAGTCATTATTACCTAGAGGCGTTGATCAAAATCCTGGAAGTAATAAATGGACAAAGCAAAAAATAAAGTGAAAGGAAAAGTTTTAAACTCTTAATAGCTGCCTCTCCAATTTAATGAACGAGTTATTGGATTTTAAGTGCAATGCGACTTGGACATAAAATCGATATTTTTTTCAAACGTTCTTAGGTGGAGCTAATCACATTTGGAAAGCTTTTAATAGTGCAGTTAATACGAACATATTTTATTTCTCTATTCAATGATTTTGATACTTTTCTACGTGTTAATGTATAGGTGAAAAATTTCTAGGATATAAGACAGATGTCTAACCTTTACTGATTGGTGATTTCGAGGTTTTGACACACATAATAACTTGTTTAAGTGAGTTTTTTCGCCTTTTTCAGGCACAAATGATTAGTTGATTAAAATGAAATCCAATAAAATGCTTGCAAAGAGTCCTTTTTTATATGGAGTTTAAGTAAATGTGGTTTCATTATAGTAATAGGGAGAGAATTTTACGAAAAATTTTATTACTTTCATTTTTATAAAGTAGTTAAGTTTATATTTCTATTTGATTTAAAATTTTACTACTTTCTTTTAATGATGCAGATTTGAGATACAATACACTTATTTACATTACTTTTTTTACAATTAATTTGGTATAAAATTCTGTTCGACTTTTTTAACCCTCTGACTGCTCAATTTGTAAACCGAGGTCTCTTTTAAAATTGACTATTTTTTTTGTTGCATAGTTCAAGTATATATATATATATATATAGTTATAGATAATAGAATGTTATATAGTAATATATATATATATATTATATATATATATATATGTATATATATATATATATATATATATATATGTATGTATTATATGTATATATAATATGTATATATATATATATATGTATATGTATATATATATTATATATAGTATATATATATATTATTTATATATATACATATATATATATATATATATATATATATATATATATATATATATATATATATATATATATATATACATATATATATATATATATATATATATATATATATATATATATATATATATATATATATATATATATATATATATATATACATATATATATATATATATATAATATATATATATATATATATATATATATATACATATATATATATATATATATATATATATATATATATATATATATATATATATATATATATATATATATATATACATATATTGGAGAATTGAAATACTAATTTTTTTCTAGAAATATTTTTTATATTGTCTTTTATCATGAGAAACTAAGCTTTCAGAAAAACTAATGTCAGATGTTATCACATAAAAAATTTATTTTTTAATAAATTTTAATTGAAATACAGTTAATTTCGATTTATAACATACTATCTATAATTCTATTATCTAATATAACTCTAGTTCTAGTCATATAATTATATTTATTACCAAATTAAATGTCTAATACTGTATATACTTTATTCGACTGGTTAAACGGTAAAAAGTCCGAATGTGCTTCTTAAAAAAGGAAGAAAAATACATGCCCGTGGAAATCGCGGGATGAGCAGTCAGAGGGTTAATCTATGAGACTCAAGAGATCCCACGGGCAATGGTTCCGAATCCCAGGACTGTGACTGTCGCTTTACAAAATATACTGCTCCTCCTTTAGGCCATCTGGATTCCGTCTTGAAGTACAACGAGCAAAATTCACCAGCTACAAGATTAACCATCTGTTTGGTCCCCGTAGTTTGCTCCACACTCACTAACTCCGACATCAAGAGCACGCTAGAACATCCAGTAGTTTTCCAAATTCCTCCAACGACCGCTACTCTCCTGTCCTCGGTTGCCAAGCTTCTGCGGCGCGACAGGCGAGCGCTGGGCACTTTGAAGGGAGCAGACCAGGTGTTGTGGCCCAGTACTTATGATCAGTCTACCACCGCCAGAACCAGCCTAGAGAGCTTCACGGACATATGTGCCCGGATTGGTGCTTGATTGAGGCTACAGTAGATGTTCAACTGAGTGAAATTTGGCTTGAAATTCGATATTTTTATCGCACTGAAAACATAATTAAGATCTAAAACGGAATCTTGAATATCTATTACCTTGTAATTAATATAACTGATATAATTCAATTAATGTAATTCAGGTACTACTAATAGATATTTTAATCAGTTTTTTTAAAATTACAACCGAATTCTATAATTAGTTGAAACGCTCCAGGTGCATTTCTAACCTTCCTATACCTCCGGAAATTATCAACAACTTACATTAGGGAGTATAAAACAAAAGTTTAAAATAATAAAATAATAAAATTAATTAAATTGATTTAATTGTTTAAGATAACTAAAATAATTATTATGCTTGTATTTTACAGGGACAATGGATATTTAATTACTATTCCTTTTTTTTAACTGCGTTTCTAGTGGATGTTTACGGCATAACCTTTTATATCCAGATGTAGTAAAAAAGTCTTTGTTTGAGTCCTTAAATCAAAACTTTAAAGTAATTTTATTAATTAAATAGGCATTTAAAAAACTAAAATCTATTGCGATGTTTAAAAAATTATGTTTTTTCATGCCTTAAAATAAAATATATAACTCCTATTAAAACGCTGTGTGCGGGTACGTTTCGCAGCGGAATTGTACCGGGATGGGCGTTTTGGGCGTAAATTTAGTTAATCAGTTAAATCTCAATAGATCGAAAATTATTTAATTTTTCAACCAACTTTTATTATTTTATATTGAAATATATAAACAAATATATAAATAGAAATATATAAATAACAACCATAAGATTTTTGTAAACAAAAAATATATTTTTTAGTGGATAAATTTGTAATAGTATCGTAAATATGAAAAATCAAATAGAAATAGTAGTATATAGTTTTAATTTTTTCCCATTCTGTGGTTCCGCATCGACTGATGTAAAAACTAGTTTTTATTTGTCTAAATTTTTCAAGAATCTATGTAGTAGACAAGAACATGCGGCTTCGTTTTCCTGTATATACCGTTATTTTTGTACCCACAATCAAACCATATTGTTACACTAACCCGTACTAGTACGTGACCCGCGCTCAAGTACAAAACGTCAGAAAACGTACTAGTACGTGTCCCGAGTTCAAATATCAATCGTTAGAAAAAGTACTAGTACTTGTCCCGCATACAATGTGTTAAAATAATTGAGGTTCACAGAATAAAAAACATAATTAATTACTATTTGACATAAAAATTAGTTTCTAATTTGTATTTCTAAAGTTATATTGAGGTTAAGTAGGTTTCTATTCTTTAATTTGGTAAATATATTGCCTTTTTTTAAAATGGTTTGGTTTGAAGTGTCACGATCTACTTTTTGCAACACGACGGCTAATGAGACCGGGACCTACAGCTTAAAGCCGATTCTGAACGGCTACGAACATCCATGCCATTGGGGGATTTGAACCAATGAACTCCGGTACTGAACGCCAGCACACTAACCAATCGGCCATCGTTTGGCTATATTTTAAAACATGTATTGTCTTATATAACAATAGTAATATATGCTTATAAAGTTAGTCTTTGGTTAATAATCTAGCAAAATTTAATTCTAAAAAGGACAGGACGTTTTATATATTCAATAAAAAACGAATTGTTTTAATGAAGACGCTTCAACTTGAAAAGTACAATATCGCCTTCAAACCTTTCTGAAACATGATTTTTTCTTGATTTCCATCTACGTTTACTACCTTGACCAACGTTCAAATAAAAAAAAAAAAAAAAAAAAAAATCCGAACCAATTATATATCGCGGGTGCTCTCGCAGATATTCTTCCTCCACACAGAGATCAACAGTTGTTTTGGTTGCTGTTGACGTTTCTCTACTTTTTACTTGTTGATCACACCTGGCTGTTGCCATGGTGACGGGGCCTTCCGTCATTCCGCCTCCGCATCGCGCAATGTGCGCTGTCTCTTATAATCACGAGGCGGGTCATCTGCAAACACGCTGCGGATTACAAATGGGAATTAAACAAAGTCGAGAAGATATGCCAATTAAACGCGACCTCTGCCTGACAGGGATAGAAGTTTTGGAGGTGACATATAGACTGCTACTCGCAGGGCCTCTAAACGATCGGAATAGTTAATTTTTTCGACTGGATACGTCAATCCCGTCCAGAGTAGCAAAAGCTCCCAACGTGTCTAATTGCATTTTTAGTGACGTCATTAGATAATCTAATAGTGTAGATAATCTAGTGAGTAGCAGCCCTAGTGTTTAGGAAGACAAGGGGGGGGGAGAATAAAAACTTTCTCGTTTTACTAACGGAAAATCTTAAGTTAACTATGATGTAATTAGGGTCGTCAATATATTATTATGTATTGTTATCTAATAATACATTGTTCCAATAACCATTAATCCAATAACCATTTGCTACAATGTAACTGTTGATTTTCACCATTTATTATTTTTAGAAGTAACGCATTTTTTAATACATCCTATTAGCCATTTGATAATTCTGATTTTCATAGTACAAGAATGGCTACTTTGCACCAAATGGATGGATTTTTATAAAATCAAATTTAATTTGTGGAAGGTCCCTTCTCTGTTTTATCATTTCATTGCACTTACCAAAAAATCAGTCCAATAAATCGCTGAAAGTTTTGTCAATTAATAGTCATCTTAAGTTGATTATATATTAACATTAGAAATATCAAGCTGACTATCATGTAATTAGGAGTGTCAGCAATTTATATATATCGTTACATTTCTCTAATAATCCTTTGATGTGCCATTCTTGATTTTTAAACATTTACCGCTTTTAGTAGAAGCATATTTTTTAATAAATCAGCCATTGGATAAGGCTTATTTTCATAATACAAGAATGGCTACTTTGCAGCAAATGGATGGATTTTTATAAAACCAAATTTAATTTGTAAGATTCCTTCTCAGTTTCATCATTTCATTGAACTTACAAAAAAAAAAAAAAAAAAAAAAAAAAAAAAAAACAGTCTAATAAATCGCTGAAAGTTTTGTCAATTAATAGTCATCTTAAGTGGATTATATATCGACATAAGAAATCTTAAGTTGACTATTGTGTAATTAGGGGCATCAGTATTTTATATATATCGTTACATCTCTCTAATAACCCTTTGATGTAAGTCCACCCTTGATTTTTAAACATTTACCGCTTTTAGTAGAAGCACATTTTTAATACATACTATCAACCATTTGATAATTCTGATTTTCATAATACAAGAATGGCTACTTTGCAGCAAATGGATGGATTTTTATAAAATCAAATTTAATTTGTGGAAGGTCCTTTGTTAGTCTTTTCATTTCATTGAACTTACCAAAAAGCAAACCAATAAATCGTTGAATGTTTTCTCAGTTAATAGTCAACTTAAGTGGATTATATATTGACATAAGATATCTTAAAGATATCTTAAGTTGACTATCGTGTAATTAGGGGCGTCAGTATTTTATATATATCGTTACATCTCTCTAATAACCCTTTGATGTAAGGCTATCCTTGAATTTTACCATTTACCACTTTTGGTAGAAGCACATTTTTTAATAGATACTGTCTGCCATTTGATAAGGCTGATTTTCATAATACAAAAATGGCTATTTTTCAGGATATGGATTTTTTTATAAAACCAAATTCAATTTCTGGAAGGCCTCTTCTCAGTTTTATCATTTCATCGAACTTACCAAAAAAGCAGCCCAATAAATCGCTGGCAGTTTTGCCAACTAACAACATTTTCAGAAGAAATGAAGAGGAAATAAAAGAATGTCAGTGCGCCATTATTTCGTGTGTTAATAAATTTTGCTCCTGTAAAAATAAAAAATTAGTTTCGAATTTGATCAGTCAGTTAACAATAGTTTAATTATTACATACACATATGGGGTAAATTTTCTTTGCTATAATAAATTACGTAGTAAACATGTGAATGATTACAGTAGAGGCCTAATCTGATAACAACCAATGGTACAGAGATTTTCTTAATTTTAGTTATAGTTAAAAGGCGTTTACTATTACATAGTAAAATTTGAATGAATGATGAAAAGTGATAATATTCCTTTTAATAAAAGAAGAAAATAAGTTGAACTGAAGAATTCAGAAATAGTGGACGTTTACTGAACAGACTGTATTGTCGGTAACAATCTGTGAAGAATGCGTAGTTAGTTTTAATCATTACATACACGTATGGGGTAAATTTTGTTTGCTACAAAAAATTATGTAGTAAACATGTGAACGATTACAGTAGAAGCCAAAACTGATTACAACCAATGCCCATGCAACAGAGATATCCATAATTTTAGTCACATTTAAAAGACGTTTACGATTATATAGTACAATTTGAATGAATAATGAAAAGCGATGATATTTCTTTTAATAAAAGGAGTAAATAAATTGAATCTAAGAATTCAGAAATAGTGGACGTTTACTGAACAGACTGTATTGTGGGTAACAATCAACGAAGAACGTGTAGTTAGTTTTAATCATTACATACACATATGGGGTAAATTTTCTTTGCTATGATAAATTATGTAGTAAACGTGTGAATGATTACATCAGAGGCCTAAACTGATAGCAACCAATACTACAGAGATTTCCTTAATTTTAATCACAGTTAAAAGATGTTTACTATTATATAGTACAATTTGAATAAATAATTAAAAGTGATGATATTCCTTTAAATAAAAGAAGAAAATAACTTGAATTGAAGAATTCAGAAATAGTGAACGTTTACCAAACACAATATATTGTCGTTAACAATCAGCGAATAATGTGTAGTTAGTTTGAATCATTACATACGCATATGGGGTAAATTTTCTTTGCTATAAAAAATTATGTATTAAATATGTGAACGATTACAGTTACGAAATTACAGATTACGACACTGATAGCAACCAATGTTGACAGAGATTTAATTAATTTTAGTCACAGTTAAAAGGCGTTTACAATTACATAGTACAATTTGAATGTATAATGAAAAGTGATAATATTCCTTTTAATAAAAGAAGAAAATAAGCTGAATTGAAGAATTCAGGAATAGAGGACGTTTACTGAACAGACTGTATTGTCGGTAACAATCAGGGAAGAATGTGTAGCTAATTATTAAACATATAATTTTTGTTTTATCTTAAAAATCTTTATCAATATTCTAATTTATTGTGTCCATTCCTTTTCGACAATCGTCTATATACGAAACGTTTAAAAACTTTTTTAGGATTAACCTGATATAATTAAGGGTAAACAATATACCAACAGTTGTGTTTCCTCGCTTTTGCCGATTCGTCCTTTATATTTGTTGTATTCCACCTGGCTCGTTACCATGGTGATGCATTTCCGTCATTCCACCTTCGCAATGCGTAATATGTGTTTTCTTGGAATCATACAGAATTCGTAATGTCTTGAATGCAAAGCGCTGTGGATTACATGGGATACAAGAAAAGGGTATTTTGAGAGAGAGAAATATGGTGAATGAGAGAAGATGTTCAGAAATTCATGTCTATTAAACTTGATTTTTTCTGTAGAA
>CM063510.1:92091761-92109261 GCA_032207245.1 Pardosa pseudoannulata
TAAATAACTAAAACTTTATCTTTCTATTTTAACCACTATTGCATACAAGTATTGCTAATAAATATTAAATCTTCCTTTCAGATTGATTAGAAAGCAAATAAATTAATTACGTAAACTAAATGAGCCTTTAAGGAGACTGTATACTTTCAAAATTAATAAATTCCTTTTTGTTCAATCTGCTTGAAAATTCAATGCGATATTAGCAATATATTTATGTAAATGAGTTTGAAATTTCAAAGTATAGTAGTTTTATATTTAATGATTATTGTTTCAAAAAGATAGAATAGAAACTAAATAAATAAAGATTGATTAGAAAGTAAATAAATCAATTACGAAGACTCAATGTCCCTTTAAGGAGACAGTTGATTTTCAAAATTAATTGAATTCTTTTTTGTTCAATCTGCTTTAAAATTCAATATGATATTAGAAATATATTTATGTAAAAGAGTTTGAAATTTCAAAGCATAGTAATTTTAAAGTTAATGATTATTGTTTCAAAAGGATAGAATAGAAATTATATAAATAAAGATTGATTAGAAACTAAATATATTAATTACGAAGATTCAATGTACCTTTACTGAGACAGTAGACTTTCAAAATTAAATTCCTTTTTGTTCATTCTGCTTGAAAATTTAATGCGATATTAGCAATACATTTATGTGAAAGAGTTTGAAATTTCAAAGAATAGTAGTTTTAAAGTTAATGATTATAGTTTCAAAAGGATAGAATAGAAACTAAATAAATAAATATTGATTAGAAACTAAATAAACTAATTGCGAAAAATAAATTCCCCTTTAGAGAGACAGTAGACTTTCAAAATTAATTAAATTCCTTTTTGTTCAATCTGCTTGAAAGTTTAATATGATATTAGGAATATATTTATGTAAAAGAGTTTTACATTTCAAAGCATAGTAATTTTAAAGTTAATGATTATTGTTTCAAAAGCAGTTTTATTAAAAACATTTTATGTCTGTCCCATCTACGTATAATACATTTAGTCCTTAGAACACAAATTAGTATACCTAGGTATAAAGCATGCTATCGTATTCATATAAATGAAATATAGTTTGAAAAAATAATACTTAAATTATACATTTTACGTATAAAATATGTATAATAATTTATTAATCTTAATAAAAATACTTTCTATGTTAAATATATTAGTTTTTAAAAATTTTATTTTATAATTTAGAAGATAAATTACCTATAGCTTTTAAAGATTACCTGGAGTGTTTCAAATTCTGATGAAATTTAAATGTTTTAAAGACTTATTAAAAATAGTGTAAATTAATTATTAGCTGAATTATTAGTTATTAACTGATTATTATACTACATTAATTATAACTTAAAGTATATTACGAAACCTTTTTGAATCTTATTTTTAATTTCATTTCACCATCAATTGAAATAGAAATATTGAATTTTCATGCACATTTTGTTCTAAATGAACGTTTACTGTATTTTTAAGTTATCGTTTTATTATTTCTATGACTTTACGATGTGCTATGCTTAGTATATCTTCGAAACTCTTATTTAGTTACTTATAAACAAAAACAATAATCCCAACACCTTCCTTTCATACTGTAGTTAGTTCTGATATTTTAAATCCAACTCAAACTACTCAACTCAACTAACTAACAACTCAACTCTCTTTCTTTCAGCATCCTGCGCTATGAAAGTGTTTGACTCCAATAAGAGAGAGGGCTCAGCTCATGGATTCCATCACGCACTTTGAAATAGATTATGGAGTTTTACCGGCCTTTTGTGAATCGATCCGGAACGACCCATTTCAGTCACGTGGGTCAAAAAGCACAGAAAATCTCTGCGTTTGGTTATGAATTCCATGACAGCTTATGAAAATTCAAAGGGAATATTTGAAATTGGTATTTTACATTTCATACCCAATAAAATGGTGAGTTATTTTTAAAATGCTTCAAAATGGCCGAAAGATGATTGGATCAGCGTAATTAGGAATTATATATAAATAAAGACAGAAGAAAAATATTACTTTTAATGAAAATAATTACATCTTGTTCGGAATCAGTACATTCTATAAAAACAGGATATTATATGTAATCGAGATTTGTTGAAAAGATTCTTAGTTCAGAATAAGACAAGAGAAGAAAATACAATATATTTCAAAATGTACCAGTATAAATTGTACCAGTATAAATGTACCAGTATAACTGTATATATGTACATATATGTATCTCGGTGCTGATATGTTCCTTGGTAAACTCCCTTGCAACCTTAAAGTCTTTTTTTATACTCTGTATGAAAAAGAAGGTTTTAATAAAATTTTGTTTTAAAGAAAATGAACAAAAATTAACGATAGAACCGTGAGAGTTTGATCTACATAAAACCGCGGGATATGATTATGATTAATATTAATCCCCGATTAATAGGAATCCGTGATACGTTCCTTGGTAAGCTCCATTGAAACCCCAAAGTCTTTTTTAATACTCTGTAGGAAAAAGAAAGTTTTAATAAAATGGTATTTTAAAGAAAATGAACAAAAAATTAACGCTAGACCAGTGGGAGTTTCATCTACCTAAAACTGCGGGATATGATTATGATTAATATTAATCCCCGATTAATATGATTCTGTGATACGTTCCTTGGTAAGCTCCCTTGCAACCCCAAAGTCTATTCTTATACTCTGTATGAAAAAGAAAGTTTTAATAAACTGGTATTTTAAAGAAAATGAACAAAAAATTAACGCTAGAACCGTGGGAGTTTGATCTACCTAAAACTGCGGGATATGATGATGATTAATATTAATCCCCGATTATTATGATTATGTGTTGATATTCAAAAAGTGCTGTAGCTATATCCAATGACATTGATTAATTTTTTACATTAAATTATTATAATAATTGATAAAAAATAATAAGCTATTACAATAAAGAGGAGAAATTGTTAGAAAATATATGTGGTTGCTGTTACTGATCCGTAGTTGGCATGACTAAAATCGAACCAACTCCATAAGTCCAAAAACTTCTAGAAAATCTAAACACAGTAGAAAATTCGAAAACACCTCCTCCAATTTGAAACCGATGCAAATTAAAATATGCTCAGGCGAAGTTTGGGCAGACTTACACTTGGTGCAAGTCTTAAAAACTTTGTGTTCCTGCACAAAGGATAGAGACCTCAATTGCCCTAAACGTGAGAGACAAGTCTGCTGACTTCTATTACCCTTGAAAAGAAAAGCACCACCAGGGCTCTTCCTAGAATACCAACGAAGAAAAATATATAGACGACTTTAATGGAATTATTTAGTTTTTTACCAGGCAAACTTTCTTATATACCGGTTATCTAAAAGTCAGGACAAACTTTATAAATGAATAATTCGAAAACTAATAAAGATAAAAAGATGCGCTTTGTACCAAACGAATGGAAAAGAAACCAGGTTTTGTGTGGCATCGCAACGAAAATAGTTCTGTTGGCGAACAACAGATGGCGTTATCTCAATTCTGATATAGGACCGGCATCATTAGCAGCTCTAAAGATGCCATCCACCAAAAAGTGTCTGCCATAACGCAAGAAATGCTACTAACTGCTGGGAACAGTGTGGTGACTCGTCTCACAGCTGTAGTTCTGAATGATGGACATCACAATGAACATTTACTGTAGTACTAATTAACTGTAATTGAGTTGACTTGTAAGTTGTCAACATTTCTTCATTGTAAATCAGAAAGACACTATAGCGCCATCTACTCGTCGCTAACACAACTATTTGTTTTCCGTTGCCACACAAAATCCGGTATCTTTTTCATCCGTTTGGTGCAAACCGTATCTTTGTGTCTTCGTTCGTTTACGAATTATTCATTTAATTCTAAGTTACGTACAATCATAAACGAAGATGTCTCAAAACTAAAGATAAAAACGCTTTGTACAAAAAATGGAAAAGAAACCAGGTTTTGGTGCATCGCAACGAAAATAGTTTTGTTGGTAGAAACACGATTGATCTCTTCTGATATAGGACCCATCATAGCACAAAGACGCTGATGCACACCAAAAAGTGCTGTAACAAACTCTAACTGCTTAAATTCTTGGTGACTCACATTGTAAGTTTCAAAGAATATTTTATTTGTAAATATAATTTTTGGTGCTATAAGACTTGAGAGCTATTGTCAATTAACATTTCTTCATTTATATATCTTTTTATTTGGTTAAAGACAATATATCTTTTTACACAAATTTGGAAAAAATCGTTTCCACTACCGTAATCGTTATTGTTTGGTCTTTATTTTTCGATTATTCATTTTTAAAGTTCGTCCTGACTTTTAGATCATCCGGTATATTTGTCACTTTTCTACATACCGATATTTTACAGTTAGAACAAATATCTACGGCTTCGTTTTCTAGAGCTAGTTTTCGCATACGCACAAATTCTTCAATATTATATTTTTGTAGATTTTTATGGATATAAAATTAGGAAAAGCCAAGAAATTTATTTCAATTTTGTTAGCAACTATTTGAGAAAATGGGATACAAAAACTTTTTCGGTCAAAATGACCCATCTTTCAGTTCTAATGTTAAACAGACATCTGTATACAAATATGTATTTTTATTCCTTTTATTTTACATTTTATTGATAGAAAACTTAATTTTTCAACTTTGTGGCATTCTAGGTGACCTTACTTGCGCTATTTACAAATCACGAGACTCTCACTACAATTACATATTTTTATTATATAATTTAGCAATGCAGTTAACATAAAAATGACATTAGTTATTTCACTCTTTCATGGGATTGGGAAAGATTGCTTCCCACCTTAAAGAAGCCAATGATGTAGGATAAAGAGCTTTTGCAATAGTAATAATAATAAAAAAAAAGTTTCCACCTTAATAATCTTACGAAATCCACATTTATAAACCGCAAAAATTTACTATAGACTTGTTAACATTAGTATAGACTTGTAAAGCATTAGATCGTCATTTGCTCTATTATTTTTCAAATCCATAATCTTTGTTAGGAGCGAAAAGATTTGGTCTATGAAATTTCAATGATGTTGTGAAGATTCATGTTAATTAATTAGAAACCTTTAATCAGGAAAAACATAACTTTACTGTTGCATACACAAAAGGGAAACAAGAATTCTAAAACTAAATATCAGACGCTACATCGCCATCTATATCAGAAAACTAGAACACTAGCGAATAGATGAATATTCATCAAGGAAATAAAAGGGCGATTCTGCAAGCTTCCAAGCAAAGAGAGGTGCGGTTCCAGAAGATGTGCACTCAACAAGTATGGGATATCATGTCAAAGATGGTTTCCAATGTAGACGATGTAGGTTGTAGGTTTGGTTTGGTTTGGAGTGCTACGGTCTACTTTTTTGCAACACGAGGGCTAATGAGACCGGGACCTACAGCTTAAAGCCGATTCTGAACGGCTTCGAACATCCATGCCACTGGGGGATTCGAACCCGCGAATTCCATTACTGAAGGCCAGCACCCTAAACAATTGGCCATCGTTCGGCTAGACAATGTAGGAAAGTAGCACAAAGGTTCAAGAAAAGAAGATCCATTACATGTGTGTAGATTGTGATGTATGCATTTCAACAGGATTCTTACCTTACCATGGCAAACAGCCAATATATTGAATTTTTCCTATGGTTATAAATGGTTCAGCAGGAAGTATACTTTCTACCACTTAAAATTTCACTATATACGGATCATATGCACATAAAGTACATTTCTTCAAGTTTTATTGTTTAATTGATAATAAAACACAGAAAGCCTGGATGAAATCCAAAACAGAAATAAATGGCCCACGAAAAAATCAAATCCATATTTCAATTGTCTCAAATAATGACGTAGCAATTAATACCCAAACACACGATTGAAAAATATACTTATTTCCTCTTATTTTAAATATGAAAATATTACCCAAATACTGCTTATAGACCGGCAAGGGATGTATGACACATGACACACGGCACGTGATATCCACTAAATAGTGATATCACGTGTCATGTCTCATTGTAGACAGAGGAAATTTTAATATTTGGTATAAGCTTTTTTTAATTGTATCACTAACATATTAGAAGTTAAGGAATTTTCCAATAACTGTGGGAATTTGTATAGAGAACAGTTTTATATGCATACATATAAACATACACATATACATCCAGTAATTATTGTGGTAGGAGAATGAACAATTAATGGTTTGAGTTATATGCAAATGAATGTTTTTAATGTGTGAATCTGCTAAATTTGCAATTCCCATTAATAAGCTACTTGGATACTTGCTGAACTCTCTGGACAGGAACGATTTCGTAACTGAGAGGTTGCGGGTTCGGAGCCAGAGCCGGCCTAAGATCCGCTGTGTTCGTTAAAGGTGACTGGGGCACGTAAAATGGGTTCGTGGTCAATGTCCTTCAAGTTCTCAATTAATACCTCTGGGGGTGGCAGGCCAAATCTATGGGTCTTCTTCTTGGTACCTGCTTCAATATTAAGAGGAACTACTTGAGCGAAGTCGTTCTTTCGCCTTATTATTAAGGGAAATGAGATAGCTGACAATGCCGCAAAATTCGCAAATAATCAGATACACTTAAAAATTCCGTATTGTGACGTTAAGAAATACGTTAAAAAAATTGTTTATGACAAATGGCAGAACATGTGGGACCAAGAAACAGGAAATAAGTTGCATCACCTGAAATCAGCTATTGAACCCTGGCATCATCAATCTTCTAGGAGAAAAGATGTTGTAATTACTCGTTTGCGAATTGGACACACTCGATTCACGCATCGTCACCTTTTGTTAGGTGAACCTGCCCCCGTTTGTGCCAAGTGTTGTGTCGCTATGACGGTGAAACATATTCTCATCGAGTGTCCAAATTTCAACAATGACCGCGTCTCCTGTTTTGGATCATTGTCCATTGGTATGAGGGAATTGCTTAGTTCGCAACCTCATTCAAATATTTTTAACTTTATACGTGCCATTGCTTTTTATCCTTTCATCTAGCGTTTTTACCTTTTTATCATGTCCGTTAGGTACCTTTGAAACAATCATACTTTCACCTTTATACATGGTTTTAATTCTTTACACTATATATTTCTATTAAATTTTAAATTTTCCTATATAAACGTTGCGTCATGACTCGGTATGACTTTTGTGTAACCTTGTGTTTGGCACATTTTGTCCCATGCGGAATTAGTGCCATTAAGCTTCAGCCAACCAACCAACCAACCATCTTTCGCCTTAATGATGCTCATTAAAACGAAAGGTGCACCCCTTGGCCTTACGAGAGGCTGCAGGCTGAATCGTGATTGGTTTGTCCAAGTGACATGAAAAACCACAGCAACACCCACAACAAAAATGTAGAGCATAGAAAATGTGTATAATTTAATAGTTATACAAGAAAATTATGAGATGTGTGCATTGTTTATTCAATAAATCGATATCATTTATAGCCTGAAAGTGCAATTTTTCACAGCACCGAGGCATTTTTCTTTCTTTTGAAACCCCATTTGTTAAGCTTATTTTCATGGGTGATGTGTTAAACGAATCTACACCACAAAAATAATATGCATGATTTCACTTTAAATTTTAACCACTTTTACATAACAATATCGCGATTTATCAAACATTCAATTAAATTCCTAAAAAAGAACAATAATTTAGTTTTGACGTTAAGACATCGTTTTCAATTGTGTTGGCATTAATTGTAAAAAATAATGAATATGAAAATTAAAACATGCATGAAAGAAGAAAAGTGACAGACGTTAAACGAAAGAATAAATCCCTTTGAAACATTGTAACTGTACTTGTTACGCTACGAAACTTCCAACAATCAGAAGGAATCGAAGCATGGAATAAAACAAGGCAGAGAACCGTTTCATAAAATAAAAATTCCAGGATATAAACAAACTTTACCACTTTCAGGAAGAAATCCGAGTAAATTTAAGAGACATTTTGAGAGGATAATCTAGGCAATGTTTGGACAGTTTAGTTAACTCTTTTTTAATGTTTAGTACTTTTGTGAAAAAAGATGTTAAATTTATACGTTTTTTCAAATTTGATTCTTCTTAATTTAAATGTTCGTTTTCATTATATTTTGTTTCTATCCACAATTTGGTGGGATATCGTAGGAAAATGGTTTGCATTTTTTGTATTTATGATATTTATCTTTACATATTATTAGTGAGGCAGAAGTTTGGGAACATGAGTAATTTGTTCAAAGTAATTTTTTGTACGCTTAACACATGAATATCCTCTTAATTTCAGCCGAATCTATTGGTTGTGACGCCTTCAATATTCTCAAATGAGAGGTAACGTGAATAATGGATCACAGTCAACGAATAAAATTGGAAATTCACTTTAATTCTGGATTAAATACGGCTATTTACAAAGGAACGTTAATTCCTAAATCATCTAGAACTGCAAAGGAGGCTTGCCGATAAAACTTCCTCACGACGATCACAGTCGAAAGAAAAACGAGAGATTTAATAATCTCTTACAAGTGGGGAGGCTTTTCAGGGTGCAATCAAACCCAATTTATCCCCCGTTCGGTATCGAGATTCTGCCGCTCCCTATATGAGCGGACTTTACGAATCTCCCGAACTAGAAAGCTGGCTCTCTAGTAGAAAAAATGCAAAATCCTCCACGAGGTCAACACACCTCCGAAAAAAATGACGAAAAGCCCTGAGTCGCAAAATTGTAGGCTTTTTATACCTGGAGGGTCAGTTACGGTTCCGCCACTGTTTTTTTTCTCAGTTAAGATCCCAGTTACATGAGAACTCCAGCTAAAGTTACAGTTATACTTTTTAACTGAATTCTCATTCGCTGGCTCTCTTTTTACGGAATTTCCGAGCATTCATTAACGAGATCCATCAGGGGCGTGTTCGTCTATTCAGTCCGATTGTCAAGATCCCCGACTCTGCGACGCCACGCTATTGTCCAGGTACAGGTGTACTACGATCAGCTGTTTTGGCGCGTGCTCGGACAAAGGGGAGTCTTCACATGATTAACATTTTAAATCTAAGTTTCCAGCATATAGCCCGTCATATGAAGGGATGAGTAAATTTTTAATTTTCTAGAATTGTACAGTACTTTATAAGGCAAGTAAAAAAATGGTTTCATTTTTGACTGAGAATTATCTAGTACAAGCTCAATAATTTGTTTATCTTTACTGACCGAATATTGGTTGCCAACTTTAATTTATCTTGTCATATTACGTGATAGGATGGAAAGCAGAGGTTTTAATATTGACAGTGATTATTTGGCGGTATGTATGAGTGATGTCCAAAATTTAGTGAATCAATAGCAAACCGTGTGGTTATGTATAAAAAAAACACACAAACGAACAAACTATTATATTTTCAAAGATATATAATTTAAATGCTGGATATTTATTAGTCCATGAAATGGACTCTTAGCCTTTTGTTGTTAATACCGGTGATAAAATTTTCATTGCAACAAAAAATAATCGATGATCAAATTTAAAATTATCACATATGTACCTAATCTATTATTTAATACAAATATAAAAGAAAATTATTTACGTCATATCTAAGTTCAGTGATAAAACGTATGAAAATAATACAGACGATATTTAAACAATTTAAAACAAGAAATGATTAAATGAGATGGTTAAAGGAATGACGTCATAATGTTAGAAAATAAATATTACTTTTACGTATTTATTATATGACAAATTGAAAATTTTAATGTTCGCTCTTAACCGGGGACAACAGAGCTTGAAAGAATGGCATTAAATATTCGAAAATGGGGAAAGGGGAGGATATCGAACGTTTTCCAAATAGCTTTAAATTTTGCTAACCCTAACTCATCAAAAATACAATATGGATGCCTCTATATACCAGGTACAAGCACTTCATAAATTCGCGGACAGATGGACAGGCAACTTAGGCTATTATTATATACGGGATTATAGACTACAAATAGAAAATAAAGAAAATAGTTATATGGAATCCAAATAGAAAATGAAACAATTTTGAAAATGACTGTATGTCCTCAGTGATCGGCTGTCATTTTAAACTTAATAGAAAAAAAAAACATCTTAATAATCATCATAGCATCATAATAATTATTAAACATCTTGGGAATAAAGAAAAATCGTGTGATAAGAAACTTAACACACGCGTTAACTCAGTACTATATAAAGGAAACTTTAGAAAATTTAAAGCAATTCGCTTTAATTTCAATCGTGTATCTGCCTAATAAGTAAATTTAATTACAAGACTTGAAAAATCATAAAATGTCCATGAAAGAGTCAAAATTAGGAAATATAGCTGAGAATTAATTATAGGATTACCATCTACTACTCGAAAGGAAAACTCCTTCAGATGAAGAATGTAACAATTCTATAAGCTATTTTTTACCTGTCTCTAGAAAGGTACACTAGGCTAGTGGGTTAATAAACTTGTGCGGCGACGTAACTCAAAATATTACCTTGTGCAAAAGCAAATGCAGCTATTTCAATTCTGACTTTTCCTTTTTTCCTGATGGCATCTCGAGACATTTTTCTATTCTTCTGCCATTTTGTATTGTAAGTTGTTCACTTCATTTTCTCTCTATATGTTGAGAGATGTAAAGCAAATTCCTACGAATTTTATATTAAATATTTAGGCTTTCGATTGTATATTTGTTGTAATCTTCATTAATTCCCCCCCCCATGAAGTGACCCGGACGTGATTAACTGCATGTTTTTCGTACCTCAAGACCTAAAAACCTGCAGTCACGTTTTCCTACGGTACGATGCATTGCGTACTGCTTTTCACCCTCCTTACGATGGACCTTTCAAAGTTGTCAGCAGACGGGATAAGTTTTTCAAAATCAGCAAAGGAGGTAAGGAGATAGTAGTGTCTATTGATCGTCTGAAACCAGCATATATCCTGGCAGATTATTCAGACTCTTCTGCAAATAACTCTTCAGTCTCTAACGAAGATCTCCAGGACAAGACGCAGGTGGCACAACCAATTGTGGATCAGACTCCTTCTACTGTGCTATCTCCAAAGCAGCAAACTTCAAGATATGGCCACAAAATTAGACATCCAGTGAGATTTGCAGAACGTGTTCACTAGGAGGGGGGTACTGCGGCGACGTAACTCAAAATATTACCTCGTGCTAAAGCAAATGCAGCTATTTCAATTCTGACTTTTCCTTTTTTCCTGATGGCATCTCGAGACATTTTTCTATTCTACTGCCATTTTGTATTGTAAGCTGTTCACTTCATTTTCTCTCCAGATGTTGAGAGATGTAAAGTAAATTCCTACGAATTTTATATTAAATATTTAGGCTTTCGATTGTATATTTGTTGTCATCTTCATTAATTTCCTCCCCCACTTGTGTTCCTCATCCATATGATCTTCATTGTGCTTCATTGCGCATATCACTGACAATATAATTAAAGGATCAAGTGATATTTTTAATATCAGATTTAAAGTTTATTTAGAGTCTAAAACACTTTTGCTTGGGTACTAGTATAAAACAAAGCTGAAACGGGAAAGAAAAGTAAGAAGTTATACATTATTTTTCCAATGAGATAATGACACGTCCAGCTTACGACTTTACTGAAAATTCCCTTTGTTTCTTCAGATTCTTTACAGCGTATCTTCAGCATTTTTCTAGGACAGTAATATTCTCACGCACAAAGAGGAGAACTTCTTCAATCCAAAAATTTTCATTTGATATTTAAAACCGCCTATCTTTGAGGACATTTTATTTTATTTTATTTTTTATCCCCTATCGTTGGCAGTTACGCAGAATTACGCCTCATTATATTTATTATGCTCTTAAATTTAAATGCTTTACTCCTTATCTCAAGAACTAATTTCCTCTTGTTATTAAAATGAGGCAAAGGGAAAAAGAAGACACCTCATTGTTGGGCTGTTTTTCACCCGTTCAGTTGAAAAGTGTCACTCAGGGCTTTAATGAGGCATATCCTTTGTTAGGGGCGACGCTCCAAACTATGCGTTAAATTTTTTTGCCTCCCAGAAAGAAGGATAAAAAAACACCAACGCCAGAAAATGAATCTATGTCATTATGCAGTGTTACGATAGATCCGCAGCCATGTTAAAAGTAAAACAAGGCTTCCATTTTCTCCCCTGCCCATAAATTACCTTTTTTAAATGACTCTTTGCCGACACTCTCTGAATGAAATTAACTATTTGAGATTTATATAAATGAGGTGATATCTCTTCTCAAATTAATGCCTCGTATCTATGTCAGCATTTAAGAGAGTGTCGGCTCTCCCCCGCGCTACCAGAATTAAGTCACCATGGAAGTTATTACCACGGAGACAATTTGAGTTTGGATTTTTCGCGGTTTTACTTTTTATATTAGGTGCACGATGAGTAACAGCTACATCAAATAAATTAAAATGCAGTAAGTTCCTGAATTGTAGAAAGAAACACAATTTTCTGCTTTTGTTCCTTGAGAGACTAATGACCGAACGTGCAGGACGATAATTTTCGCTAACAGAATTAGTGAGTTCATATTCCAATGGTATGGATCTTCACAACCGTTTGAAATCCTTATTATACCAAGATTATCTGCGAGCTTTAGGAGCCAATAATAGAGGAGAGGAAAATTTAATAAAAACTTAGCTTAGATCATTTCATTGAACTAGCTCAGTATGACTATGCAGACCCTAGTAACTGTAGGAGACCCATGACTATCTTAGCTCAAAGTTTTGACTAATTCCCCATTCCTCCTGAAAACTCTCCTCCTAATTTCTCATTAGTTCTTCCCTGGATTCTGACCCACTCCTTTCACGATCTTTCCCTCTTAACCTTTTAGCGGACAGTGGTTCCGTAGTGAAACCACCTATTAAATATCTTTCTTTTAAACTTTACTTTTTGGAGTACTTTACTTTATCTTTGTATAATTATTTACAGCCCCAATCTCATACGTCTGTGATGTATGGAAGCCAATAATTTAGAATCAAGAGCTTCTGCAATTAAAAAAAAACCTTCTAGAGACATGGATGATTTTTCGATTTTTTTTTTATGTTTTTGACATTTTAAATTTACAACAGATGATAGCTCTACATTTAATTTATTTTTTCTTTTGAAATATATGTATTTAAACTTGCTGTACCTGAGAAATCCGTAATTCAATTTATCCTTCTTATGACCCCAAATAAAAGTATCTCTACAAATTCCACTTAAAATTGTTAAGTATTTATCATATCATTTTAAGGATTCTTATTTATTGTTCTTCTAGTACAGTTAAACTTTTAAAAAGTATAATGTTCAAGCTGTACAAGGGAGGGATTAGTCAGTTAAACCACTCCTCAAACCCTTCTCAGGTATTTTCTAAGGCAAACCCTCCTAAGGAATGTAAAGAAAACTTATCATATATTTTACGTTTACAAGGTTCATAGATAACATTTATAAACTAATTACACTAAATTCCAATGTTTTTATTTTGGTGACCTTTAAAGGGTTAACGTCACTCCTTCACTTTCAACATGTGAAACATCGTTTTAGAGATTTTAATTTGGTAGGTGATTTTCAAAGATTGAAACTGGTCTACTACAATTTCCGGATTAGATCAGATCAGATCCAATAGATATGATTTACTTTCCCTATGCCTATTGCACGTTAGGAACCTTTTTTAACTTAAATATTTAGTTTTTCCGGTTTTTCCACTAAAACTTTAATTTTCCACTAAAAATGGATGTTTGAATCCCTAAAAACACTTTCTTTTATTTTTTTTCTACTTGTATCATTGCATCGTGTAACTACTTTAACTTTAACTTATATTTTGCACCGTGATCATTTTTACTTTTATTTTTATTTTATTTTGCATCATATACACCATGGTCCAAACTTAATCAACCTAATAGTTTACTTATTCCCATAGATTTTTTCACCAATCTGTAGCCAGTATCTAATGAATAGCTTATGTACATAAATTTTTGGATATGTCTGAACTGAAGAGTCTGGCCCAGGAAGTTCACACGCATTAACTTTCTGTGGATTGTATAAAGCAAATGGATAAAGAGGAAGTTCGTAGCAATTGGTGAGAAGAAGGGAGGAGGAAGTTCGCGGGGAAGGAATTGGAAGTAACTTTTAACGTTATCAATCGGATCCCTATGTTTCACGAGATCGAATGCTCCAAGACCTTTTGCATCTGTGTCCAGTAGTAGATGGCCTAATATGATCTCTCCTGCATTTTCAACATGGTAAACATTGCTTTAGCGATCCTAGTTTGGTAGGTGATTTTCGAAGATTTCCACTGGTCTACTACAATTTTCGGATTAGGTGAGATAGGATCCGAAGGATCTAATTTACTTTCCTATCCTTATTGCACTTTAGGATCCTATTTTGACTTAAATATTTAGTCTTTCCTACTTTTCCACTAAAACTTTAATTTCCCACTAAAAATGGATGTTTGAATCCCTAAAAATACTTTCTTTTATTTCTCTTTTACTTGTATCATTGCATCGTGTAACTACTTTAACTTTAACTTATATTTTGCACCATGATTATTTTTACTTTTATTTTTTATTTTATTTTGCATCATATGCACCATGGCCCAAACTTAAGCAACCTAATAGTTTACTTATTCCCATCTATTTTTTTACTAATCTGTAGCCAGTATTTAATGAATAGCCGATGTACATAAATTCTTCCAGAGCTCTGAACTGAAGAGCTTGGCCCGGGAAGTTCACACACTCTAACTCTCTGTTTATTCTATGGAACCAATGGAAAAATAAAAAAGTTCGCAGCAATTGGTGAGCAGAAGGGAGGAGGAAGTTGGAGGGGAAGGAATTGGAAGTAACTTTTAAAGTTATCAAATGGATCCTTATGTTTCACGAGATCGAATGCTCCAAGACCTTTTGCATCCTTGTCCAGTAATAGATGGCCTAATATGATCACTCCTGCAATTTCAACATGGGAAACATCGCTTTAGCTATCCTAGTTTGGTGGGGGAATTTCAAAGATTGCCACTGGTCTACTACAATTTTCGAATTAAATGATGTAGGATCCGAAGGATCTGATTTGCTTTTTCTATCCTTATTGCACTTTAGGAACCAGTTTTAACTTAAATATTTAGTCTTTCCTACTTTTTCACTAAAACTTTAATTTCCCACTAAAAATGGATCTTTGAATCCCTAAAAATACTTTCTTTTATTTCTCTTTTACTTGTGTCATTGCATTGTGTAACTACTTTAACTTGAACTTATATTTTGCCCCGTGATCTATTTTACTTTTATTTTATTTTGCATCATATACATTATGATCCAAACTTAAGAATTTAATAGCTTACTTATTACCATCGATATTTTCACCAATCTGTGCCAGAATAACTTAAGTACATAAATTCCTAGATTTCTCTGAACTAAATAGCCTGGCACAGAAAATTCACACACTCTAACTTTCTGTGGAACCAATGGAAAAATAGGAAGCTAGCAGGAATTGGTGAGTAGAAGGAAGGAGGATGGTTTGGTGTGCTATGGTCTATTTTATGCGACACGAGGGCTAATGAGACCGGGACCTACAGCTTAAAGCCGATTCCGAACGGCTACGAATATCCATCCCTCTGCGGTATTCTAACCCACGAACTCCGGTACCGAAGGCCAGCACACTAACTAATCGGTCATCGTTCGGCCGAAGGAAGGAGGAAGTTCTCGGCCAGAAGTGGGGAAGGAATTGGAAGTAACTTTTAAAGTTACGAATCACTATATTTCATGAGATCGAATGCTCCAAGACCTTTCGTATATTTGTCCGGTAATAGAGGGCTTAATATGACCAACACTACTTTTATTATAAAGTTTAAAGCTATAAAAATCTCTAATGCAATCTAATGCAGTCAAAATATTTAAGTATTATGTTTGATTTCAATTTATTTTAATAGATAGCAAAAACTGACCAAGCTCATATACGTTTGACTGAATAGTTTTAGTTTGCATATCCGTTAATAGATGATTCAAATGTACTAAGTAATTTTCCTCTGAAATTTTCGCAGCATAAGCGCTGTCCCACTCTACTCCTAAACTTATTTAGTACATTAGCGCCATCTGTTAACTAATATGTAAACTAAAACTCTTCAGTGAGTCTTATATGAGCTTGGGCAGTTTTTGTACAATTTTTAATATAATTTTATTTACGTTTTGGGTATTTTTTACGTTAATTTTCTTTTTTTCTGTTATTTTAATTGTAAATTTTTCATTATAAGATTCTATTAAGTTTTTATTATTTTAAATTTCTAAAATTAATTTTGGACATTATCAACTTTCTTCATAATTATGCTGCATAATGGACAGCCTGATTTTAAAAAAATTTGTACCGAATAAATGTCATTAAATATAATAATTTAGGAATTTATATTTTTCTATCAAACAGTATTCATAATCTTAAATTTTATTATTCCTCCCTAAGGTATAAAGTAATATTAAATAATTATTTCATTTAGTGAATTTAATTTGATATTGAAATTCACCAGACAGAGTAAAAAAGAGACTAAACTTGAAGATGAATATTTATCCTTCGATGCAATATACATTTATAATTTAATTTACTAAATGAAATAAATATTTAATATTGCTCCATATTTTTGTGAGTTATAGTAAAATAAGATTATGAAAATTCTTTGATAGAAAAATTTAAGCTACCAAATTGTTATATTCAGTAACATTTTAATGGAGTAAATCTTTTCTTATTAAACCAGGCGATTCAATGTATATTAAAATAAACCATTATCAAATATAATTGCTTGGATATTTTGACTGGATATTTTTGCAAATAATTAATTTTGAATGTTTAAAAAAATAAAAGATTATACAAATGAAAACAAATTAATCCTATTTATTAGAATTGCAATAGGTGTAATGAAACATATATTGTTTGATGTAATTTCTACTTTATTCAAAAATAAATCATCTTTAATATTTTTCATTTCTTCAAATCATATCTTATTAACCTCATATGCGATATATACAGCATACATCTCAAAAACATACATGATTCACTGAATAGGTTAGGTTTACATATTGGTTGACAGTTGAGACCAATGTGCTAAGTAATATTGCTCTGAGACATTTGCAGCTTAAGCACTGTCCCGATCCGCTCCTAAATTAAACAGGCATGAAACGTAAACTTAGTATTGCAATTTATTGGGGATTCTACAAATAAATTCAATTATCTATATTGTTATTGGATAGCAAACTAAATTTTACTAATCATGAAACTTACTAAAAAAATTACATTGACTGTTTCCATATACTGTAGAACTGCAGGAAGATGATAAAAAATGTTAAACAAGTGAATATATTCTTATACCATTATAAATTTGACTAATTAAACTACTAAAAACCCAGTTTCTTTAGTCTTCCTAATCCGATATATTTTTCAAACAGGATTATAAATTTGACTAATCAAACTATTAAAAACCCAGTTGCACTAGCCTTCCCAATTCGATACATTTTTCAAACAGGATTATGAATTTGACTAATCAAACTATTAAAAACCCAGTTTCTTTAGTCTTCACAATCCGATACATTTTTCAAAGAGGATTATA
>CM063510.1:92114261-92116761 GCA_032207245.1 Pardosa pseudoannulata
AAATAAAACTTAAAGACCTTATTTTAAAAAAAAATTAATATGAGTTCAAGCTAGATTATTTAAAGTTATTACTTCGAGTAATATATATATATATATATATATATATATATATATATATATATATATATATATATATACATATATAAATATGTATATGTATATATATATGTATATATATATGTATATGTATGTATATCTGTATATATATATATATATATATATATATATATATATATATATATATACATATATATATATATATATATATATATATATATATATATATATATATATATATATATATATATATATATATATATATATATATATATATATATATATATATATATATATATATATATATATATATATATATATATATAGCAACTGTACCTTAACTAATTTTAAACAAAATAAAAATTGGACATTTTTGTAAAAACATTTAATATATGTTTACTTTAGGTTATTTAAAATTACTAATGAACGTAATATATATATATATATATATATATATATATACATATATACAATATATATATATATATATATATATATACATATACAGATATAGGGCAAGTGTATCTTCTTTAACTAGTTTTACAGAAAATAAAACTTGGGGATCACTTTATGAAAAAATTTAATGAGTTCACGCCAGGTTATTGAAAGTTATTACTGAGCTTCGTTATGTAATCACGAATTCTAAACGTTTTAGCGGTTTGGTTCTGTTATTGCTAAATACCAAGAATAAAATATTTAAAAGGTTGTTTTTCTTTATATCAAATAATAATTTCTATCATTATTTTTTCTCAATTTTTGGTATGATAATTTCGGTATTTCATTAGGGAATAATTGATAAAAGTTCAGTCTAACTTTACTAATATGAGCTTGGTTTAATCAAATTGCTCAAAATCCCCCATAAATATTTTATACAGTACAATTTTAAAATTACTTGGTTGATTTGAAAATATATCAAGAAGGATTGATTAGTTCGAACTTTTTTCTTGAATTCCCGAAGGTTCTTATCTTAATAATGTCTTTATCTGTTTGCAATCAATTCTGCAAACTACGCAATGTATATTAACACTAGATTTACGGACCGAGCCAATTTGACTCATGAAAAATATGATTATTATATATATATATATATATATATATATATATATATATATATATATATATATATATATATATATATATATATATATATATATATATATATATATATATATATATATATATATATATATATATATATATATATATATATATATATATATATATATATATATATATATATATATATATATATATATATATATATATATATATATATATATATATATATATAAAACTTTAATATCACTTTTCAAGAACATACTTTGGTTAAGTAATAAAATATATGTAAGCTTTCATTCCTTTTCCCCGCAGACCCCTTCATTTAGCATTATCAAAAGTGGTATACCTATTTTCACGGTTGTGAGCCAATTTGACTCATAGAATGGTTTAACAGTTAATCGCATAACATGAAATTTATTCGTCCTATCAGGCCTGGGCAATAGTCAAGATTTTATTTTCCCATTGTTTGAAGAGCTAAGAAGTAAATATAGAGAAGAAATCGAGAACACTTCCATTCCAATGGCAGAAATTCATGCTACTGACGCACGGAAGAATTGTCAAGTTCACCAGTCATGCAAAAGAAACAGATGTAGAAACCATTGTGCTAACGCAATAGAAATGTTTGTTTAAAATGTGTTTCAAAAACAGATTTTACATGTAAAAAAAGTTTTCCATGAATTTTTTGAAAATAAGCATTTTATTTAAATTAATTTGGAACTAATTTCTTTGCAAAAAACTTCAATTTTCTTGTATGAGTCAAATTGTTTCACTTCAGTAAATATAAATATATGATTACATCTGTAAGTTTAGTGTTAAAAAATAATGGAGTGTATGTCTGTCAAAATGAAATAAAAACGAACGAATGTACAAATGTTCTGACACCAAAACATTGGTACACATTAGTGGTTCATATCATCTACAAATCAGTTTTAAATTTTTACCAAGAGGTTGCTGCTTGTGAACAATTCACCAACACAGAAATTAGTATTTAAACAAAGTACACAGACATTAACTAATATGATGGGAAAGTATGTAGTGCCAATTGTATTAGAAACTGCGTGTGTATTACAAAAATTAACATAATTTTCTAAAGCACAGAATAATGTTAAAGATATAATTTTATATTCAGCAAATGAGCTGGATGATTTCAGGTATAGCTGAAAGCAAAAGCAAGTGCAAACTAGAAATTTTTATAGAGAAGAAAACTGTGGTGCTGGTTTTGTTAATTCATTATTAATTCTTTTACGTTTACCTATGAAAAGCTGTAAGTAACCTATTACGTAATTTTAATGAAACTGAACAATTTCAAGTTAAAATGAATCAAATATTTTACTTTTATCTTGAAATTTGAATCAATCCAGTTAGATTTATAGCTTCCCCCTGT
>CM063510.1:92121761-92124261 GCA_032207245.1 Pardosa pseudoannulata
CTAGGCAGCATGCAAAATTGAAAATCTCTTCCATTTTCAAGTGAAATTCCCCAGAATTTAGAAGCTATCTCCGCATAAGCTAAAAGCTAACGGTCAGATTAGGGATTTATTATTTATTCTTATAGATTGGTTATTAAATAACGGTTGTTTGGATACTTAATTTCTCTACAAGTAATGAGTTATTATCGTATTTACTCACTTATAGGCGCACTTTTTTATTTAAAAAATAAGATCAGTTAATGATTAAATGTTGACTAATAAACTAGATTAATTATTAAATAACTGTTGTTTGGATAGTTAATTTCTCCGATGGTAATGAGTTATATATTTGTTTATGCAGGCAATTAAAGTATAGATTGCTTATTAAATAATGGTTTCAAATAAACTAGGTCAGTTATTAAAGATATGATATTGGATTTCTTACCTCATAAAGAGTTATTACTTTTTAATTATTTAGGGTTATTACATACTCTCATATTTTCCATTTTTATTGCACACACAATTTTTAAAACATCTCTTTTTCAAATTAGAGAATAAAACGGTTAACATCGTATTCTGTAGAACTATTCCTGGCTTTATATTTTATTACTATTGCACTCTTTTACAATAATGCCAAAAGCACTAATTAGATTTGAACGGCGATGGTTTGAAATTTTTTTGTTTATATAATATATATATATATATATATATATATATATATATATATATATATATATATATATATATATATATATATACATACATACATACATTAAGGAAAAAATACCTGATTAATCGAATTAGCTTTTACTCTAATTATTAAAATTACTTTCTATTAAAACAATTTTCTTGATTTTTGATAATGCATTTGCACCTAATTAAAAGCTGCATAACATATAAAATCTACAAAATTCAAAACAAGACTTGTTAAGATACACCTCTAACGCATTATAAGTGTTAAATTTCAATAAAATTAAATGACAAGAGCAAGTAATTCTAAATAAATTACTACTTATAATTTGGACCATTCATAACTTTTTGCTACGAAATTTGAAAAAATAAAATTTCATTGCTCTAAATGAAGATCAAAAATGCAAAAAGCAAATAAATGCGTCTCACCTCTGCATTCCATAGATAATGAGTGAAGTTTCTGTTAGCTATTTTCCTTGCCTCAATGCCTCTTAATATGCGGAATGTTTATATGAGAGAGAAGGGGCTGAGTAAATTCCTCTCCCGCAATTACGACGGAAAAGAGTGTCATAAACCGCGAATTTTAATCCTCTTTATTCGTTATCCGATAAGCCTAGGCAGCATGCAAAATTGAAAATCTCTCCCATTTTCAGTGAATTTTCCCAGAATTTAGAAGCTATCTCCGCGTAAGCTAAAAGCTAACGGTCAGATTAGGGATTTATTATTTATTCTTATAGATTCGTTATTAAATAAGGGTTGTTTGGATAGTTAATTTCTCTACTCGTAATGAGTTATTATCGTATTTACTCTCTTATAAGCACACTTTTTTTATTAAGAAAATAAGATAAGTTAATGATTAACTGTTGATTAATAAACTAGATTAATAATTAAATTACTGTTGTTTGGATACTTCATTTCTCCGATCATAGTAATTTATAACAATATATATTTGTTTATATACGCAATTAAATTATAAATTACTTATTAAATAATGGTTTCTAATAAACTAGATCAGTTATTAAAGAGATGATATTGGATTTCTTACCTCATAAAGAGTTATTACTCTTTAATTATTTAGGGATATTATTTACTTTCATATTTTCCCATTTATTTTGCACACATTTTATAAAACACATCTTTTTCAAAGTAGATTATAAAACGGTTAACTATTGGATTGGATATTGAATATTTAGCTATTAGATTTCTTAACTCCTAAAGAGTTTTTACTCTTTAATTATTTAGGATTATTATTTACTCTCATATATTTCCATTTTATATTGCACACATTTTATAAAACACATCTTTTTCAAAGTAGAGTATAAAACGGTTAACTATTGGATTGGATATTGGATAATTAGCTATTGGATTTCTTAACTCTTAAAGAGTTTTTACTCTTTTAGGGTTACTATTTATTCTCATATTTTCAAATTTATATTGCACACATTTTATAAAACACATCTTTTTCAAAGTAGAGTATAAAGCGGTTAACTATTGGATTGGATGTTGGATATTTAGCTATTGGATTTCTTAACTCTTAAAGAGTTTTTACTCTTTAATAATTTAGGGTTATTATTTACTCTCATATTTTTCCATTTATATTGCACACATTTTTAAAATCACATCTTTTTCAAAGTAGAGAATGAAACAGTTAACATATTATTCTGTTGAACTATTCCTGGCTCAATATTTTATTCTTATTGCACTTTTGTACAATAATACCAATAGAACTAATTAACTTTGAAAGACGATGTTTTGAATTTTTTATTTTCTATTGCATACTGCATCGCTTTCAACAAAAATGCTGCGGTATCGATAGATGTCCTATCCACAT
>CM063510.1:92134261-92139261 GCA_032207245.1 Pardosa pseudoannulata
TTGTTTTGTTTGGAGTGCTACGGTGTACTTTTTACAATACGAGGGCTAGTGAGACCGGGATCTACAGCTTAAATCCGATTCCGAATGGCTACAAAAATCCATGCCACAGTAGGATTCGAACCCATGAACTCCGAAGGCCAGAACTCTAACCAATCGGCCATCGTACGGCTGTTTTTGATAGTGGTTGATACTGTAAAAAGAAAATTCTCCCGCTTTTGATGTAATGATATTAAATTTCAAACAAAATGCTATAGCTATTCTTTTCAAAGTCAAGTTGCTTTAGTAACTTACACAAAAAGTACCTTTTTATATAACAGAGTAACATTCATCGACAGAGAATGGTAACGAAAGATTAATATAATTAAACACACAAAAACAATTAGTTCCAATACAAACTTATAAATTAATCATTTGTCAATAGTCAAAACTTATAAATTACTTGTGGGATAAATTCATTTGCATGTTTTATCATTTATTATTTTCATGTTATATTACTTTATCATTTATGAATTTATACTAGTTTATTTGGTTTGTTTGTCCTAATGGATACATCTTTATGATAGAGAATGATTAAGTGTACTGAGTATATTTCATATGAATTTAGACTACATGGTAACGTTTAAGAAAAATATAAGCATTCTAGAAATTTTCATGGGATCACATGAAAATCTAAAATGACAAGCCATACTTATTTTTCTTGCGGAAATAAATGAATTTAAGGTATAAAAATTAAGGGATTTTATATGAATAATTATTCAAATGAAACTTTCGGGGCCAGATTTTAAAAGTTAGTTTTCCAAAATATCCCCTAGTAATCTGATGTTTACAGGATTCAAAAAAGTGTAAATTTTGACTAGTATTAAAATTTATAGTATATTGACAGCTAAGGAAACCACAGATGAAGTTACAAATTCAAGTTATATTGGTTACTGATAAGCTTTTGTGATTCACTGAGACGTTTCTCACGTCAGAGACACGAATTTCAGATGCAATTGTTCTTCTAACAATAGGCCCAATATGTAGTTATGCTGTCACGAGATCAGGTAGGAATGCATTTGAAATTTCACGTTAGAGTGGTCCAATACCAACAGCAGATCTGCAAAACTGTTGGCGTATACAAGATTTGGCTAAGGTCATGTCCCCTTCGACTTGTAAATCCCTATATTTACAATTGGAACTGTATGTTCACACTGACATCTGTAACTAGCAAAATATAGATCACATCAAGTTACATGTCGAAGTCTAGCCAAACATCAGTCTGTCTACAATCAAACATCTAGTTTTTCTGATCACCATTAATCATTTTATTAATGAACGACAATGTGTATCATTAGAGGGAAATTGTTACAGATGTGTTGAAACCGAAGGAACTCGTTGAATGGAAGGATCCATAGGATTACTTTTCTCCAACTGAGTAGAAAATTTCTAGAAAAAACTTGTTGAAAATCTGCTGTTCAATGTTTGATAACGATACACGCTGCGAAATATACTCATTGAGCATTGTAATTTCTCTCAACAGAGAATTACGGATCGCATGATTTTTTTGTTTGGTGTAACATTTTGAGGTCATTTCAAGCAATTATTACACACTTTTTAAGTACGTATCTTCGTATTTTCATTTTACTTGATTTTATATAAGGTCATTTATATTATATTTTGTACAAAAATAAGTCTTTTTGTTCTTGCGTGTTTTACAGTGTCCGTTAACCCGATTTTACATCTTCGTTTGTATAAATAATTAACTTCCATGGTCATATTATTTTAGATCAGTGCTCATTATTGTTGTTGTCTTGTGCCACTTGGTCAAACCAATTACCATTTATGGCAAAGGGGTGTACCTTTCGTTTTAACTAGAAGAGCATCTCAAGGGTGAAATAACCACTTCTTGCTCAAGTGGGTTCTCGTAATTTTGAAGCAGAAACCAAGCGGAAGACCCATAGGCTTGGGTTCTCAACCAATACCTCCAGAGATATTGGTTGAGAACTTGGAAAACATTGTGATCACGAGCATATTTTACGTGCCCCAGTCACCTTTAATGAACTCGGTGGATTTTACGCCAGCACAGGCTCCGAAACCACAACTCTATAGTTACGATAGCGTTGACGACTGAGCTACCACGTCTCGACAATGCTCATTAAATAACGATATTAATTTGGCACATGCCTTTTGGAGAAGTAATATTATATCATTTAATTGCTTTTTAATTGCGTTAATGCTTCAATCATATTTTATAAATTAGCTAGTAGAATTATGTAGAATTTTTTATTAGAATTTATGAAAATATTGGAAGCACACTTATAAACGAGAAAGCTTGTTAAAAAGGAAAATTTACCCTAAGTTTTCTGTCTAATTTTGATCTGAAGTAATGTTTATACCCTAGCTGAACAAAGGTAATTATAAAGCACTTGATAATAAACTTAGAAACAAACTTATAAAAGATATTTTGTAATACTATATTTATATAGATTTCTGTTCATATCTGATGAACTGTCCTCGTGCCTGCGTAACAGTGTTATTAAAACTCCTATTCTCAAGCTAAAAAATACCGATACCAAGCATCGACTAAAATGAAGACATTACACTTATTGGTGGATCTCCCGAAAACTTATGGCAAAACATCATTAAGCCTCCGTTTTCTTCGACTTATATATATAAAAAAAATAAATTTTTCCTGAGGTTGAGAAAGGGAATTTTCCCGCACATCTGTGCCTTGGTTCCTCCTTTAGAAACGATAAAAAGAAGGAAAAGAATAAATGATTGAGCCTTATGTGGGATATTTTTAGATGTGGACAATTGACTAAGATGATAGTTGTAAATATTGAAGGGCAGCTTATGGCTTGTTTGCACCTGCGACGCTAAACGAATTAGGGCTAGAAAGTAGTATGAGATTCCAATGAATTACTTTAATGTGCGTAATTAGGCGTATGAGGGAGGAGTAGGTTTGGAAAAATAGGGCATCAGAATCATTTGAGCCGTTAATTAACAAGAGAAGAATGATTAATATACTTTATTTAATCGGATCATTCATTGAGATTGTATACATTTAATACCAAAAATTAAAGCGAACGATATATTGTTTATACCAATTTAAAAATATTTATACCAATAAAAGAAAATGTAGAACTAAACGTTATAACAAGCAACAATTGAGAATTCAAATTTTCGACGTTTTTTAGCTAATCGTTTTTTGGGTTATGTTGTACAGTGTTTATATACATTATATTTGAACATTTTGATGTATATAGTTAAGATTTAAATGAAAATTAGAGGGTGCAGAACTAGGTGTAACAATAGTCCATAATTCAAAATGTTAATATTTTAAGGAGAATCATTTATGAGTTATACCCCACAGCGTTTATATACGTTATATTAGGAGCCGCGATGGCTCAGTCGACAAAGCAACGATCTAGTAACAGGAGTGTTGCGTCTTTGTGTCTCGAACTGACCTCAAATTAGCTGTTTCAATTAATGGTGACTGGTACACGTAAAGCCCTCTCCACTCTATGGTCCACTGCAAGTCATTACCACCGTCTGAAGGGGGTATGGCTCATCAAGGTCAACGATGGCAGACGATAAAATGGCCTTGGTGGAGGATGGATTCGAAAGTGGTACTTCTCCAAAGATCAAAGGCAGTCAGATGCGCATCAAAAGTGTGCTGTGGACTCTATGGACGAATCCACGCGCTCGGCTCATTTAGTGGTCTAGTGTGTGGATGCATCATTCAAGGTCTCCCATCAGGAAGTAATGAGAAATTGGTCATAGTGGGGAGGCTACGTAAAATATGATCGTGGTCACAATGTTCTCCAAGTCCTAAAACGGTGTGGGTGGCAGGTTAAGAATGGAGGTCTTTTACTTGGATCCTGCTTCTAAATTTCGAGGGCTCACTTGAGCTATAACGTTCTTTCGTCCTAGCAGTGCTCGTTAAAGGAATGGCGCATCCTTTCCCATTAACTCATGTGAACTCTGGTACACGTGCTTGGGTCGTGCAAGTGGCAATGGCAACAATAACAACATGTTACATTAAAAATTATATATAACGCAGAATGCAGAGTATCTAGAATGCAGATTGCAATTAAGAAAAAGAAAATGTACAAATAAGCTTTATACCACTTATTTCTTCAAAGTTTCAATATTCTATGATTGACCGTTTTCGTATAATGATCTACAGTTGTAATATACAATATATAGGAATTTCATTTATTTCATTATGTATTGTTTTAAATTGTAATCAAAAAAGAGGTAAAACTAATTATTATAGCAGTCCTAAGTACTAAATATCGTCGTTTTACGGCTAATTGTTTTTCTGTTATGCGAGATATATACGTATGGAAATTGTTGTTGTTGTCTTGTTATGCCACTTGGTCAAACCAAGCACGGTTTGAGACAGAGGCTACACGTATTAAGGAAGGGGTGCGCCTTTTGTTTTAACTAGCACCGCAAGGGTGAAAGCACGACTTATGCTCAAGTAGGCCCTCGTAATTTTGAAGCAGGGACCAAGCAGAAGACCCATAGACTTGGCCTGCCACCCCAGATATATTGATTGAAAACGTGGTGGGCATTGTGACCACGAACCTATTTTATGTGCCCCAGTCACCTTTCACGAACACGGCAGATCTTAGGCCGGCTCCGGCTCCAAATCCGCAACTCTCCAGTTACGAGAGCTTTGTCTTTGCGACTGAGCTACGGAGGCTCCCCGTATGTACGTACAGACGTCAAGCGTAGACTAGTCATAACCATTCCAGAAATGGTTACATTTAAAAGTATTAAATGGACAAATTGAAAATTAAAGTTTTGTTACACGTACACACATTTGTGACACTAAACTGTATAAACTGAAAATTTTAAATTTATTAAAGATTGTTTTCCGAAAAAATAAAAAAATAAATACTTTTATTAAGTTTCTTGTAATTGAGAAAAATTTGCAGTTGCACCTCAGCTAAAATATCTGAAAATTTCATTAAATTGTTTAAGAATTTATGCATAAATATACATCACCGGCA
>CM063510.1:92144261-92169261 GCA_032207245.1 Pardosa pseudoannulata
ACAGAATGTTTAATATGAAGAGTAAAATTAGATGTGATAAAAGAGGAAAGATAAATAAATCTCTTGTATGGTTTTGAAAAAATGCTGTGAAAATAAAATAAGTTAAATCATACAATATTATATATGTATTTGTATGTATATATATATATATATATATATATATATATATATATATATATATATATATTTGTATATGTATATGTATATACATATGCTTATATACATATGTATATATATATATATATATATATATATATATATATATATATATAATGTATGTATATATATGTATATATATATAAATATATATATATACATATATATATATATGTATATATAAGTATATATATGTATATATATGTATATATGTATATATATATATATATATATGTATATATATATATATATATATATATATATATATGCATATATACATATGTGTGTATGTGTGAGTTCTCATTATTCTACTTATGACGATAGTAGATTTTACAAACCGTTTTCTGTAACATTTTAAGAACTCTTGTTCAACCCATCAAAAAAGAGTATCACTCTGAATTATTATTTCTATCACACTTAGGAGTAGTTTGCTTTATTAAAGAGGTATTTTAAAAATGTCCTTTTTGTAATTAGGACGTCTAATTCTTATGTATGTTGATTAAAGACAGCCATGCTTTTGTTACTACATTTGGTGCCATTCTAGCCGAGAGATTGAGCTATTTTTTGGAACTTTCAGTACTTATATTTTTCACACAATCATTTTTTCATGGTTTTATTAGTTTCCTTAGAACATTCTGTGCCATTTTAGCCGAAATATTGAGCTACAGATAGCTGTAAATGATTTAAGAAATGTACCCTTTACAGTCTCTTCGAATTTATCACCACAAAAACCACGTGGCAACGAAATACTATTCAACTTTAGCAAATCTAATACTAATCCTGCTGACCCGGATGGATCAACCAAGTTGAAAGTCTGATAACTTTTAATGTAAGTATACGTATGTACAACCATTCCCCCCATATATATATTATATATTTGTGTGTATCTGGGAAAGTTCAGATGCTACATTGCTCATTTAAAAGTACAAATAATTAACAGTTCTTTTCACATTTAGCGTGGTTATGCTGGTGCTACAAGCTGTAGACTCACGTTTCGCCTGTTAAAGGGTTTGAAAGCATGAGCGCCCTGGTTGTTTGTAAGGATAGGCTAAGACAATTAAAGGAAACCAAGTTTAAAGAATATAAAGGAATTACCCTAGATTGTTCTATAGATTCGTCTGGGATTCAAACGACACTCTCAGATGAATCGTTCTCCTGTATTGTAGAGTAGCGACTGGCATGATGAGCTACGATTGGTTCTTTTACTGTTTTCCATGGAAGAACTGCTTTGCTTTTTTATTCACCAATATTTTAATCTGGTTAGCATTTCCAGCTACCTACTAATCTGAATGAAATCGATTCCTGATAAAATCATTGATGTGTTTATGTCTTAGATGGATATCTGCGTTGTACTTTTGTAGGGAACCATGATGATCATTTATATAACGTTACCATAATAAAATAATCAATAATCCCGGGAATTATATGATAAAATATGGAAGAAAGCAAAGAGAAAAACAGTAATTTTCTAATTCATTACAAATTTTAAAGAAATAAACCGAATTCCCTAATTGCTTTCATAAAGCAGATCAAAACTTCACATCACGAGGCACTTTTTCTAAATTTCAAGGAAAAGTATGTTCACCGAACTGACCTACATCTCCGCGGTTTCCCCGGCTTCGATAATTCAGGTGAAGTTTGCCAAAGCATAAAGATAATAGTTCCGCAGAGCAGCGGGAAAGTGGCAGCAGCTCTGTAACTTTATGCTCCCTGGAGGCATAACTTGTTTATCGGTACGCCAGAAACAATTGCATGGATCTTGTTCCAGCCTCATCTTTATTCATTCTAATTTGGTGTTCTCTCTTATTCGTGTGGAAGATCACTCGTGTGAGAAACGAGGGGAAGAGTTCATGCGAAAAGGGGATGGAAAAATTAACGAATCGATCCTTTCATCTTTTCACGCCGTTGTAGATGGGAAAAATTTTGATGTGGCAAACCACATGACTTCATTGCACATCTATAAAGTTAAGACAGTTTTTAATTTTAAAGTTAGTTTCATTTATTAAGGTAAGGGTTTTCTCAGTAGAGCTCAAGTACTGCCCTCTCCTGTCGACTGGTCCGAATATCCGTTATACTGAGTTTTTCTTTTCAGGGGTATTTCTTTATCAAATAAAAACCTTTACAGCTTTATTGATTTCTTTAGTCGTTACTAGGCAATAATAAAAGCTTAATAATTCGAAATTATAATTATTCTCTGCAAACAATAGGAAGATTTCACCCAGCAGTGCACATCTCAACTTATGAGGATTCTGGCTTTAATTTTAAACGGAATTGTAGATTATTGGTTTCCTATTGGCTATCGTAAACATAAAAATGAATGGGAAGGGCATTAAAGCCGTTATGACGTTGCATGAAATCCCTCTATAGATATTTTTTTGTTAATTAAAAGTGGACATAAAATGCATTATTTCAACTGCACGTAAGCACCTCAATATCTATCTGTTGTATTGCTGTGCAGCTTAAGCACTACCATCTATAACCCATCATATTGAGATTTTAAATTATAAAGAGGACGTATTTGAATCAAAAATAAAGGTACACAACTAGAGGTTTTAACAGTACTAAAAACAAATTTTCAATATTCCACAGTAACATTCTTGAGTTATGCTCGGCAGCGTCAATGTTCATTGTACGAAAATGTTTCGTTATATGCAGTGCTCATTGCATTCAAAAGGGATATGCACTACTAGAAGTTACAAGTTTCTTGAAATTGATCAACCATTTAACCTGGTTTGCAACTCCATTTTCTATTGAAATTTTGTTATATTTGACGTCTGCTAATCATCTGAGTTTTCCAGACGAATTTTGTAACTCCGCATATATAATTGAGACTATTGGATAAATTGTCTCATTCATAAACAGAAATTACAGGGTATAAATTTATGCCAGTGACAACAAGTGATAGAATTTGAAATGAAATGTGTCCTATAGAAAATCAAAATTCCTGTGTAAAGTCCATATTTGTCTACATGAACCGCCAGTTGAACATCATAAGAAAATATTTCTTCTTTCTAAGAACAACAGCCGGTAGCCGGCCATTACCGTTTTAGTTATCTTATACCATGTTGATCTACTTGTCGCTATAATTTTTCATCAGTTAACTCCCAAGCCAATCACCCTCTTTTCTACTCTATCTATCCATCTCTTTTTCGGTTTTCTTCTTTTCTTTTTTTTTTCTCTGAAGTCCAGAAAGTTATTTTTTTAACTAGATTTTCATCGTTATATCGAAATACATGAAATGGTATATAATTTTCCATCAGTTAACTCCCAAATACTTCAACCTCTTTTCCATTTTATTGATCCACCTCGTTCTTAATCTTCTTCTTTTCTTTTTTTCTTCTGGAGTTCGGAAAGTTATTTCTAAACAGTATTTTCGTCGCTATATCGATATACATGAAATGGTAGTAGAAATAAAATCGATATTTCTACTATCATAATTAAATGCATTATCATATTTCCCTTCTAAATAAATATTTTTCAAAGAAAAAGTGATAATTCCTGTGTGGTACATGCCAGTAATTAATTTTCCTTAAAACTGAAATTGAAATAAAATAAATTATTCCCTGCCTTTAATTATGCAATTATTGCATATACGAAAACATTTCCCACCTTCTTTTTTCCCCAGGAAATCATTATCGACTGCAAATGATTAAAATGTAGCTTTCGTGGAAGCATAAGGTTTTCTAGATATGTAAAGAATAATTGCCTGATCATTTATCACAGCTGAATTTTATTAGCAAAGGAAATATTTGCGTTATGAATGACTTTCCCAATATCATCGATTCTTTTAAATGTGCCACCCGTTGCCAAAATTTTACTATAATTTAAATATGAAAAAGAAAATTTTGAACATGAGGGATTATTATTTTTAGAATTAATTGCAAATGGTAACGAATAATTATTATAAAAATCTTTAAGTTATTAATATATCTTGATGAATTTTGGACGTATACATTTTATTTATACACAGTTTATGTGTACAAAATAATTCACACACACACAAACATACACACACATACACACTCCCACACACATGTATATATTGTGTATGTATAGATAGAGACAGACGAAGACAGTAACAGAAATTCAGTCATTGGCCGAATTGGTAAATGTTGCATTTCTGTACTGGAGTTGGCGACTTTGAACCTTGCTATTGCCATTGTTCTTCGAGTATAGCTGTAGCTTTAAGTCCCTGTCTAATTAATTTTATTGTTGCAAAACACACCTAGTAGTGCTTCAAACCTGATGTCATGGAACGGATTACAGTTAAGGATTCTCCGGGTATGAAACAGACTTTGAGAGGCGACATAGCTAAATATAGACACATTGATGACCAGACATAAAATTGAGGCATGAAAAGATAAATCTTGTTTATTTCTAAGATCATCTCAAAGTGCTTCTTTAAAACAACGTCTATATCGAATTCTCAAAATGACGATTATAAATAACAATATATGCTATATATCGAAGAATTAATTCACGAATAGTCATTAATTCTTGATATTAAGTTATTAATTCTTATCATGGCTGACGAATAGCCAAAAATGTCAAGCATCGTCAGTCTATCAACCATTTCCTCAAAGTTCGTAAATGATTGCCCTAAAAAGAAATTATAGAATCTTGATAAATCTAGATATCAGGATGTCATTGAACTCGTACACGATTACCAATTCATCATCCCGCAAAACTAGCAACCTGATAATTGTGGATACCTATTTTGAAATTAGATGGTCCACTATTAGGCTAAAAAACACATTTGATTATAAATGACAATTGAATGTTGCGTCTGTCTCATATTCTAGTGGTTGTACTTCAATGCGCCATTTTCAACCATATACTGCTAAACAAAATATGTATATTTCAGTAATCTGTATCTTACTTCAAAGTTTGTTCTGTGATTATTGAATAACTCTATATATGATACATGCGTCTAGCACATTAATCCCAATGCATTTTTCTGTATTTGTAGTTTCCCTGAAATCGGAATGTCTGTGAAGATAGATATTCAGCACTGAAGATAATTTATTTTTCTACATTAATCATACAATAATGGAAGAGACTAAAATTAATCTATGCTGACTATTTCAAAAAGGAAAATATATGACAATAATTTAAAATAAAAACAAATTTTTCCCACATCTGTACACTTCAAAGCATCATATCGAGGCCCAGTCTAAAACAAATGATTCAATCAATGCAATTTAATTTGACTAAAGTGAATTACAAAGCTCATTGCCTTCTCGGCCCACTAAACTAATGAAAAGACAACCCAAAAGTCAGGTAGTTCGTTTCTGAGTAGCTGTTTATAGTTACTCGAGAAACTCATCGCTACATTCTTACTCCTCCATGCAGGGCTATTATGAAAATTTCGCTTGAGTTTTCTAGCAGCACGTACGACATTTACTGTCTTTCCTATGCAGTTGTGTTGAAAGCAAATTGCTCCATCTGAAGTAACGCTGAACTTAGAATAGCTCGTAGCCACGCGATGTGGCTAAAATTCCAAAGGAAGTGCCGCATCCTTTTTTTTTCTAAGACAGAAAAACATTGCACTTAAGGTAGATATATAACTACCTTAGAAACACCTTTTTTGAAATACTCAAAATTTTGATCAAGGACAATCAAGGACAGTTTGATCAAGGATCAGAAGGACAAAACTCGATAAAAAATATGACACGATTTTTTGTCCTGAAAAAGTTTGAATGGTTATGCACTTCTTAATTTAATCAGAGGTTTTTATGTAAATACATAATTTACTTTGCAAAAACTTTTAAACTTTGAAATTTTTAAACTTCAAAATTTAAAAATCATATTCTTTAAAATCGCTTTTTTTATTTTGGTGTTTTTTATTTCGGACATCAGTTTCGACCATAAACACTTAATGAGTTCAATTTGTAATGAGAAATTCGCATACCGAACAAAACAAAAGGACTCGAATGGTAATTAGCAGATATTATAATTGACGAAGAGACATCATAAAGTCCCACTCAGATATCTGAATATATCTTGGCCAGAGCTCTTATCAAAACCAAACGACCCCGAAGTGCTTCGGATAGAGCCAATAAAATCTACAATTGACGCGATTGTGTCTCTGGTAAAGATTATTAGTAATGTATGAACATAGCTTGGTACTAACTCAGAACATATTACGGATATTCTACATCCCAGCAAGTTAATCCAGAGGAAATTTCATCGTGTTAAGAGAACATAACATCTTCAACATAGCAACTAACTTCCATAGAAAGAAGGGAGAGGTAGAAAGCATGAAAATTATTCCATTGTAAGTTGGAAAAATAGCCCCCTAATAAGGCAATGCTTATCCACGCAACATTTTAACGGTAAGTCTTATTTTCATTTTTGCCAAATTTTGAAGCGCAAGCAGAGATAATTATGTCTAGTAATTCTTTTGTAACAAGAGGAATTTTGAAATGTATTATTAATTTCTTTATTGAAAATTTGAGCATTTTTTTTTTAATGGAATGTACATCCTTTTCGACACTGATTCGTATAAAAAAATTGTTTTGCATCAGCAATGATGCATATTACAAGTAACAATTTAATACCAAGTTATGTTCGTTAAGACACACACACACACACACACATATATATATATATATATATATATATATATATTGATATATTATATATATATATATATATATATATATATATATATATAATATTATATATATTATATATATAAATAATATATATATATATATATATATATATAATATATATATATATATATATATATATATATATATATATATATATATATATATATATATATATATTGATATTGTAAAGTCTTCAGCTCTAAGTGAGGTAGATAAAGGATAGCGGAAGTCTACGTATAGACTAAGATCTTTAATAAAATTACAAATACGATAAATATTTACAGAATGAACAAGAAATGGATGATCGTTACGGGAATCAGCTTTCCCAATCGTCGTTGCTCCGCGTAGTAAGGTAAAAAAAATGGGGGGATGGAGGAGGACACTCTCAGTCGCTCATCAGTCCATTCAATCAAGTTCACAGGAGACTGTATCAGACAAAACTCATCCTGGATCTTTTTATACCGACTTCTGTCCACAACATTTCTTCTCAGCTGATCGGACACCTGGTTGATGATGTAGTCAGGAACCTTTTTGTAGAACTGGTATCCGGACAGGTGAAAGGCAGGTTCCGAGGAACTCATGGGAGTTTTTAGTAATCGAGAGCAATCTCGACGATATGTAGGACATCCTTAATCGGTGTCTCTGGTAAAACCGTTGGAGAACAAGGGAGGTAAATATTGGTATTTCCCTTACAATATATAAGATTTCTGTCTTGCAGACACTTCACCTGCACCCTAAAGAAGTTACCAGACAGAAAGATTAAGATGGTTCTCGGTGTCAACAATCATCTATTGAGCATCCTATTCTGTTCGAAAGAACATTTTGTCACAAGGTAAAGAGGAGCTAGGTTTAAGTGTACATAAGGACGAATTCACCATTCCAACTAGATGCCATTTTTTCTAACTGTAATAGATAACTCTGTATCTGGGAATCTAATGGAACGAATACACACACACACACGTATATATATATATATATATATATATATATATATATATATATATATATATATATATATATATATATATATATATATATATATATATATATATTATATATATATATATATATATATATATATATATATATATATATATATATATATATATATATATATATATATATATATATATTATATATATATATTATAAAACTGCTGGACAAGAAGAAAGCTAAACAGCTAGCAGTAATAACGAACGATGCAGTCTGGTCATATTGAAGAAAACGGCACCAGTTTAATTAAAACTTTATTTTAGAGCTGCTAAAACGAACATCTCAACGACAGCAAAGGAAAAGACACAAAAATTACTCTGCTCGAACAGAGGTGTATCCAAGAGTGAAGACAGAAAGAATTTTTCTACTTACTCAGCGAATTTAAGTGTAAGATCAAGAAAACCGCAGAGACATTTTCCGACGACAGCTGGAAAACATTTTGAAATAGATAGAAAATTCACATATATAGGATGGAAGGTTTTAGGAAATGTATTGAAAGAATTTTAAGTCGAGAACACTCCTTTGATTAAGACATTTAGAGGTTGAGAAAAAGATTTTAAGGAATTAGAATGGGAGAGAGGAGGTTTTTAAGGAATTATTAAAGTTAAATAATCTTGATCTATTACACACACACACACACACACACACACACACACATATATATATATATATATACATATACGCACACATACATATATATATATATACATATGTATACATACATACATATATGGTATTTTAATTATTAATGTACTCATGTATATTCTAGAAAATCGATATTTTAACGTACTTTAACTGGCAGCTTTTAAAATCTACTTTGGTAAAAATTGCAAATAACTCTAATACATCTGATATATTAGTCCAATAAATATTTAATAGCTCTACCGTGTTGAGTGTTTTTAAACGCTCCTTCTCCGAGCTGCAGACTCTCCTTCGAAGCCCCTCTTACCCCTTTAAATAAGCTCCCCCCACTCTTGTACATATGCAATCTATTTGGCATGTTTCCAAAAAGAAACCTAATGTCGCCTTTCGAGGAGTCTAGATATTTAAGTAGAACCCAAGCGCTAAAGAGAAGGGGGTGGGAGAGCAGTTCAAAAAATTCATTTAAAGTCTAAGATTTGTGTAAGTATAACCTTGGAAAATTTAATGTTAGCTCATATCTAAGAATCAATTTCTACCAAGGCGTGATTTACGAATCGTTAGTTTAGTATTTTTTTCACATCTTTTTACTTGCGTAGTAAAAAAGAACGCTGTTCAAAGCTTCCTAAGAATTTTTGATTTTAAGTTTAGAAGATAAGATTTTATTACCATGAAATGCCAGGAATGGTTCACAAATAAGTTTTATTACGAAAAATATTGAATACAAATTTTGAAGCTAACTGACCATGTTCAGATATACATCCCTTATATAATAATAGCTTAAGTTATCTATCCGTTAATGTCCGTTATCTGTCCGTAAGTTCTGTCCTCTAATTTATGAAGCGGTTGGACCCGGAATGGATAGAGGCATCCATATTGGATTCTTGATGAGTTAGGGTTAGCAAAATTCAAAGCGAGTACAGTTTATCTTTTAATGAACTATCGATCCGATTCGAAAATAAATTGGTATAAAAATACTGCAGTCTTTGAAACGTTCGAAATCCAAACCTTTCCTCTTTTCGAGAGTTTAATGCCATTATTTCAAGCCCTATTTTTCCCAGTTAAGAGCAGGCGATTAAGTTTAGCAATTTATCACATGATGAATAGGTAAAAATAACATTTTTTCTAGCATTCCTTTAACCATATCATTTAATCATTTTTTTAATTTTAAATTATTTAAATATCGTCTGCATTATTTTCATACGTTTTAACACTGAACCTAGATATTAAGTAAATAATTATATTTTATATTTGGCTCAAATAATAGATTAGGTACATATGTGATAATTTTAAATTTAATCAGAGATTATCTTTTGTTGCAAGATAATTCTCAGTCAAAAAATAAATCATTTTTTTACCTGCCTCTTAATGTACTTTACAATCCTGGAAAATTAAAAATTATACAGCCCGTCATATGACGGGCAATATTCTAGTTTGTAAATAGTTTCACAGTCATTTCTCAAAGTGGTAAGACTAACTCATACCTGAATAAATTTTGCTGAATATGTTCGGTGGTTCAATAAGAGATGTGGCTCATATAATTGTTAAGAATACATAATTATTCCTCACAATAATAATTTCTGTGAAATGGAGGAAAAGTTTGCGTCTTAACCATCGGTGGAAAAAAATTTCACTAAGTCTTTGATACATTTAACACAAACTCTGCAACAATAACTTTAAATAAAAGTGATGCAAAAAAATAAATGGGAAATTCTTAGCAAATGTTAAATGATGTTAATTGTTAGAAATAAAAGAAATTTCTGAACGAGGGAAATTTTTAAACTAGCCTATTAGAAATGGTAATAAAACGATATATATAGAAAAATAAAAACAGGTTAAAGTTAGCGAAAATAATTTAAAGAGCTAACTACAGCTAAAATAATGCCTTATGTTTTTGAAAAATCAAATAGAAATAGTAGTATATAGTTTTAATTTTTTCCCGTTCTGTGGTTCCGCATCGACTGATGTAAAAACTAGTTTTTATTTGTCTAAATTTTTCCAATTTTTATGTAGTAGACAAGAACATTCGGCTTCGTTTTCCTGTATATACCGTTATTTTTGAACCCTCAAGCAAACCATGTTGTTACACTAACTGTACTAGTACGTGACCTGATCTCAAGTATCAATCGTCAGAAAACATACTAGTACCCGTCCCGCATACAACGTGTTAAGCAACTCTGAAAAACACTCTTTCACATGTGTTTAAGAAAGGAAAAGAACATTAGAACAAATAAATTGCTTCTAATGGTAGTTGCTTCAAAAATAACACTTAAATAAAGACAATGAATCTCTTTGGAGTATAAATATAGTCTTATTCCCCATTAAATAGCCCAAGGATATTGATACATATTTTATATCTAATTAATTATAGAAATCTAGAAATAAAAGAAATATAAAATGTAAACAACTGTGAGTACTACCGCCTATTCAATAGTGATACGCTGTTAGTTTAAATCCCATGGGATACTATATATTAAAAAAGAATAACCTCATAATTTACTATTATTGGCATATAAATGTAAGTAATAAATAAATAAATTAATAAACAAATTAGGTATTCTTGACTAAATATTTTATTAATAGAATAAAATGTACAAATGTACAAAATAAAAAACATTCAATCTCGTACAAGATAATATGCACATACAAAAATTATAGAACTGTATGGCTGCTTTACACAAAGGAAAATTAGTAGATTGCTGAGACATTTTATTAGATTTTTAAAAGTGGTTCCGATGTATCACGCTATTGTAAGAAAACACAGGAAGCAATCGATCCAAAATTAGAGTGCAAGTCACTGTGACTACTTCTATGCAAGAAGTTTTTATCAAAACCAAGTCGAATGTTGATATCTAGCAACGGAGATCTCTAAAAAAACAAACTCCAGAAAACACTCTCGATACCAGCTCTACCATGTATAACGAGAGAAGAACAAAAAGCTAAAATTTTAACTCTCTTTAATAGCACTCGCTTCACATTCTCGGTTTAGAAATAAGATACAATCTGCGGTCACTAATATATATGTTTATTTAATGTAGTTCTCAGATATCAACTTAACCAAAATATTTTGTAATAATAATGCACTCAAATACAAGAAATTATCAACAAAATGTGAATAAAAGAACATTTTATTACGGTGTTTAGAAATTCAATTATATAATCGTTTACGACAAAATATTTTGGGCATGTTCGTTTTTATTATATACAATATAAATAAAGTAATGTAAAATAAAATTTTATTAAGGATAAAGGAACTCATCACAATTTTAGTTGATTCATCCGTCAAAAAATTAAATTCTTAAGAAAAATTAAAAAAAAAACATATAATGTCATTACAAAAAACAAATCTGAAAAAAATCTAATTTTTGAAATTTTTAGGAGTCTTATAAAGGATTGGCTTTTATCTGCACTGAAAAGGAAAAATCGATTCGAGAAATTCCATAAACTTCATTTTAACTCTGTTTAAAAGGAGACGCTAGACATTAATGAATTGCGTTATATAACATTAAAGCAACATAAACATTAAATTATAGAACTGTGAATCCTGTATGCATTTTTTCAACCATATTATGTATGTATGCGTGTACGGAATAATTTGATTCTAGAAGAAAATATAGCACAAAATTACAGCTTATTACACTGATTTTTCAGTTATCAAATTACATATGATATTATCACGACATTGCAATTTAACTCATCATAATAAAACTCGCTGATAATGAGTTTTATATAAAAGCGCACCAAAAATACATCAGTGTAAAAATAGTTTTAAAACAATATCTTATTTTCTGTTTATTAATCATAAAAGTCTACAGTGTAACAGCAAAATATTATAGTGAATAATGATGGAAAATACTCCCAAACTGAAGAAAATTTATCAAAATGTGCAAATATGTCTAAAGACATTTTAATATTCCGATGCTCAAATAATTTAAATTCTACTTGCATCAAAATATTTCTGGCATGTTAATTATAAAATATTATTTAGTAAAATATATTTTATAAGGCGGGAATAAGTTCAAAATTAACATCTATGGTCATTTATTTACCCATCTCAAATATGTCTCATTCTGGAAGGATATTTTAAGAATTATATGCCTTCATAATTTTGTATTAAATATTTAAGGGAAATAATTAAGTTTTGAGTAATAAAGACTCAAATTATTTATGCTTTTATAAGCATGTATCAATTATATTTTTGGCATGATAATTATAAAATAGTATTTAGTAAAATATATTTTATAAGGTGGTAATAAGTTCAAAATTAATATCTATGGTCATTTATTTACCCTGTCTCAAATATGTCGCAATCTGGAAGGATATTTTAACAATTATATGCCTTAATGATTTTGTATAAAATATTTAAGCTAATTAATTAACTTTTGAATAATAAACACTCCAATTATTTATGTTTTTATAAGCATGTATCAAATGTATTTTTGGTATGATAATTATAAAATAATATTTAGTAAAATATATTTTATAAGGCGGGATTAAGTTCAAAATTAACATCTACGGTCATTTATTTACCCATCTGAAATATGTCTCATTCTAGAAAGATATTTTAACAATTATATGCCTTAATGATTTTGTATAAAATATTTGAGGGAAGTAATTCAGCTTTGAGTAATAAAGACTCAAAATATTTATGCTTTTATAAGCATGTATCAAATACATTTTTGGTATGGTAATTATGAAATAATATTTAGTAAAATATATTTTATAAGAAGGGAAAAAATTTAAAATTAATTTCGATGGTCATTTATTTACCCATCTCAAATATGTCTCATTCTGGAAGGAAATTTTAAAAATTATATGCCTTCATAATTTTGTATTAAATATTTAAGGAAAATAATTAAGTTTTGAGTAATAAAGACTCAAATTATTTATGCTTTTATAAGCATGTATCAAATATATTTTTCTATGAAAGTTATTAAATAATATTTAACAAAATATATTTTATTACGAGGGAAAAAATTTAAAAACAACATCGATGGTCATTTATTTACCCGTTTGAAATATGTCTCTTTCTGAAAGGATATTTTAACAATTATATGACTTAATGATTTTGTATTAAATATTAAAGAAAAATAATTAAGTTTTGAGTAATAAAGACTCAAATTATTTTTGCTTTTATAAGCATTTAACAAATATACTTTTGTATGATAATTATAAAATAATATTTAGTAAAATATATTTTATAAGGCGGGAATAAATTCAAAAACAACGTCTATATTCATTTATTTACCCATCTGTAATATGTTTCATTCTAGAAAAATATTTTAACAATTATATGCCTTAACGAGTTTGTGTAAAATATTTAAGAAAAGTAATTACGTTTTGAGTAGTAAAGACTCAATTTATTTATGCTTTTACAAGGATGTATCAAATATATATGATAATTATGAAATAATATTTAGTAAAATATATTTTATAAGACAGGAATATATTCAAAGTTAATATCGATGGTCATTTATTTACCCATCTGAAATATTTCTCATCCAGGAAAGATATTTCATCAATTATATGCCTTAATCATTTTGTGTAAAATATATAAGGAATGTAATTTAGTTTTGAGTAGTAAAGTCTCAAATTATTTATGCTTTTATAAGCATGCATCAAATATATTTTTGGTAGGATAATTATAAAATAATATTTAGTAAAGTGTGTTTTATAAGGCGGGAATAAGTTCAAAATTAACATCGATGGTCATTTATTTACCCATCTCAAATATGTCTCCTTCTAGAAAGATATTTTAACAATTATATGCCTTAATGATTTTGTATAAAATATTTAAGGGAAGTAATTACGTTTTGAGTAGTAAAGACTCAAATTATTTATGCTTTTACAAGGATGTATCAAATATATTTTTGGTATGATAATTATGAAATAATATTTAGTAAAATATATTTTATAAGACGGGAATAAATTCAAAATTAATATCGATGGTCATTTATTTACCCATCTGAAATATTTCTCATCCAGGAAAGATATTTCATCAATTATATATATATATATATATATATATATATATATATATATATATATATATATATATATATATATATATATATATATATATATATATATATATATATATATATATATAATATATATATATATATATATATATATATATATATATATATATATAAATATATATATATATATATATATATATATATATTATATATATATATATATATATATATATATATATATATATATATATTTATATATACACATATATATATATAATTTTCCGTTCCACAAAGATTTCCAAAATTTATATATATATATATATATATATATATATATATATATATATATATATATATATATATAAATATATATATATATATATATAATATATATATACATATTTATGTATATATATAAATTTATATATATATATATATATTATATATATATATATATATATATATATATATATATATACATATATATATATATATTATATATATATATATATATATATATATATATATATATATACATATATATATATATATATATATATATATATATATAATATATATATATATATATATATATATATATATATATATATATATATATATATATATATAATATATATATATATATATATATATATATATATATATATATATATATATATATATATATATATATATATATATATATATATATATATATATAATTAACGAGAGTGTTATTATTAGTTGAAATTAGTAAAATATTAAAATTATTTTAAGTATTTTGTATTATTACAAAGCCGTTCATAGAACCTTATTTTATAATTCTATTCAGATGCATGTGTAATTCTTTCCCTTTTTTTATTCAAACATTCTCGTTTATATAATGCCTTTATATGTCATTTTCAATAATCATAGAGGTAAATGAAATGATGAAAGCTTTCTAAACAAACGATTTAAATGAACCTAGTCATTATAAAACTATTTTTGTACTGATTTCTCGATGTCATAACGTCTTAGAATTTTGTCCCAATATACTAAGTGTGTGAAAAAACATTTTTTGCAAAAAATTTTAAATATCGACAAAATAAGGGTACTAAGTCCTTTTAATAATAATACTGGCTTCTTAGACACTCCTCATGGGGTAGTTATGCCAGCTTTTCCGTCTATGAATATTTAATACGTCTAGACAATGAGAAAGAAGGAGGAAAGCACTAAAACAGAATGCATATTTATCGTCTTTGCAGACTGTTTAATACCATAATACATATAAAGCCTATTATTGTAACGGAAAAGAATTTTAAGTATTTTCATAATGATATTATTGCAGATAAATAATAATAATAATTAAATAATAATAATAATGCTAATAATTGAGAATATTAACAATAATGCAACTGCATCATATTAGTATTAACTGGAGACTCTTGATTAAATACTTCTCATAAAAAAGTTCTTTTTGACAGATGTGTTTTATTGCCGCTAGCACTCTTTATGTTTATTATAAGAAATAAACTTTTTATCTCTCTTTTTGTTAGTCGTAAATGTATGGCCATGTATTTACGATGCTCCTATACAATTACAAAGAAACTTGATATAAGCTGTAGCTTAATGTTTATTAAAGTTTCTCTTTTTTCCTTGCGGTACATGATACTTTGTTTTTAGTGCGCATCCTTATACGTTCATTTCCTTACAAAACACTTTGTTTTGACAGAATCCTTGAAAATGGGGGATTGCAACTTAAACCACCTTCTAATGAATTTAAATGAACATGTTTTAAAGTATTATGTCCATTCAAACTGCTTCCTCATAATGGTGATTTTGTGACTAGCCTTTACAATTCAGGTTTACCTAATACATTATAAATGCAGAAATGGCGAGGTTATTATTATTAGTTGAAATTAGTAAAACATTAATATTATAATTTAGTATTTTTATATTCACAAATCCGTTCACAGAACCTTAATTTATATATATACTAGCTGCTTCGCACCCAGCCTTCGGTCTGGGTTTTAAAATATTTCGATGAAATATTTTGTACCACTATTAAAGATAATAAGACGTATTGATAGAAATGCTAAACAAATCTCGTATATTTCAGATTGTTGACGATTATAACAGTTTATTTTAATAGCTGAATGTCCAGTAAGTGCACTGTGTTCCCCGTGAGCCGCTGCATAATTCCCAATTCCACGACTTTTTTTTAATGTAGGAGTCAAATTTCAAAATGCTGTAGAGAGTAATATATATGTACTGTTCGGAATGGGATAATTCATTTCCGAGATTGAATGTCTTTTAGTACTAATGTTTTACATACATAAAAATCGAATTTTAAACAATAAAACCTATGACGAAAACTTTTTCTTTAAAAAATGGCAATTGTGAAAAAAAAAAACAAATTTGACAGAACATGGGGAATTTGTAATTATTGAAAATAAAAATCACGCCAACATATAACAGAAAAAATACCAACTTCTTAAAAAAAATTGAGAAAGTAAAATAAAGATTTACATATTTTGATGAAGTAAAAAATTTAGCTATTAAAAATAAAAGGATTTTGATACTGGGATATTTCAAAGAGAAAAAGTTATTGCGTATGACAAATAGTTGTAACTATAGGCAATAAATGGCACCACTCAGTACATATATTAATTAATATACTTTTAATTGATTGTAATTACGGTATTTTAATGGTGGAAAGAGTTTAAGCATTCAGCAGATTGGGCGAAGTAATGCATCCATATGTATTTATGTTTATAAATGCATTTATTTACACTCGAATTTTAATGGTAAGGTCTTGAAAAATTCTTCAAGAATATAATAATTCACTAACAAAAATACCTAAATGTGCCGCAGTTCAAATTTTCCAAACAAACAATGGTTTGGCAGGATAGGCGATAGTTGTTTTGCATTAATGTCAATTCTATTACCAAATATCTGGAGAAAACGACGACAACAATGAAAATATGATCATTATTTGTCACGCCAACTCAACAGTTAAAATGACTGTACTACATAATTAAAACGGTGTTTTTGTTGGTTTTAAAATAATATATTTCGAACTAATTAGAATATCAGAACGCGATTGACCGAAATGGCTAACTTAAGTAATTCTTCCAAGCCTAATTATGAATAGATGTTAGTGCAGTCTCAAAATTGGATAATAAAAATGGTGCAATTGAATTGGCAATGAAAGAGAAATACCAAATATTGATAAAATGAACTAAGCACATAAGGTCAAAAGCCGAGAACAGTTATATTACCTGAAAGCGTTATCATAAGAATGAAGTTACATAAAGGATTTCAATTTTTATAACACGAAATATATACCGAAAGTCGCCAAGCTTATTTAAGAATAGGTGAAGTACAGAGTAACGTCTTAAAATTGGATAAATAAAAATGGCTCAATTGAATTTGAAATGAGAGAAATATACCAAATTAATATTGATAAAACAAAATAAGTATCTAAGACTAAAACACCGAAAACAGTTATATTATTTGAAATCACATTTTAAACTTTAATTAAAAGTGGCTATAATATCTCAATATTTCATAGTTGCCATTTCTAAAATGAAAAATTATTTGTTCCCGTATATCACTTGCCAATATTTTTTTATCTCTAGTGTAGTTGAGTTTTAGATAACAAAACCTATGATAGTTTTTATTTAATAAATGGCAACTGCGAATTGAAAACAAATTTGATAGAACATGGCAAGTTTTTAATAACTGAAAATAAAAATCTCGCCAAGCAAATAAAATAGAAAAAAGAAGTGATTTCCTAAACAAAAATGAGTTTATCTTTTATCATATAAGAAAATAGTCTTATATACATATATGCCATCATATATTTATATACTTACACTGGAATTTAAATAGCATAGATACGTTTATGTGTTTCCCGAATACCAAATATCTGGCGATAATAGTGCCAACAATGAATAACACTGCCATATTTAGACGCCAACTCGACAATGGAAAGCTCGTGTCGGAAAATTAAACTGGCATTTTGTTCGGTTTTTCGTCAATATCTTTCGAACTAATCGAAATATCGGAAAGCAAACAGGCGAAATGACATCCATGGATCGTGTCACGTCTTTTGGTACCTTTGGCGCCCGTCTGCGTCCAGCGGTTCGCAAGGAGATAGACGCACATACAAACATACATACATACATATATAGTCACAGTCAGATTTTAATCTCGGAATTCAAAAGGTATTAATACGGAATATGTTCATTTGGCGGTATCAAGTATTTCTGTCCAAAGTTAGTTACTCTATGACTTATCGGGTAGATTTGTATAAAAAAACATAAAAATGAAAACTGTTCTTAATATCAATAAATAAAAATAACAAAATATATGTTTACATGCTAACGATTAAATCTGCATCAAATTTGTGTCTTATATTAAAGTTGCTGAAACTTTTTTCTTATGGTAAAATATAAGTTTAACCCTAAATTACATTACTGTATTACTACTGTACGTGGATTAGCAGCGTTAATATACCCTGCCATATTACGTGGTAGAATAGAAAGCAGAGGTTTTGACAGCAACAGTGCTCATTTTGTTGGTAGTAATAAATGTTGTCCAAAATTAAGGACATTTATGACAAACCACATAGTTTTGTATGAAACAGAAATCACATTCATATGAATATGAAGATAACTATATAAAGTTTCTTTTTTCCCTTGCGGTACATGATACGTTGTTTTTAGTAAGCATTCTTATACGTTCATTTCCTGCCAAAATACTTTTTTTCAAAAAATCCTTGAAAATGATCGATTGCAATTTAAACCGCCTTCTATCGAATTTAAATGAACATGTTTTATAGTAATATGTTTATTCAAACTGCTTCCTAATAATGGTGATTTTGTCAATAGTCTTCACAATTCAGGTTTATCTAATACATTATAAATGCAGAAATGACGAGATTATTATTATTAGTTGAAATTAGTAAAACATTAACATTATTAATAAGTATTTTTATATTCACAACTCAGTTCACAGAACCTTAGTTAATAATTATATTTAGAAGCATAAGTAATTATTTCCCTTTTTTTATTCAAACATTCTCGTTTATATAATGCCTTTTAATGTCATTTTCAATACTCATTGATTCAAATGAAATGATGAACGCTTTGGAAAGAAACGGTTTAAATGAACATAGTCATTATAAAAATATTTTTGTATCGATTTCTGAATGTTATAACGTCTTATGTAGCTTCCACACTATGGCCAATTTTTCGCCACTTCCTGGTGGTGACCTTGAACGAGGGTTCACTGGTTGCATCCATGCACATGGCCACTAAATCAGCCGAGAGCGTGGATCCGTCCATATTGTCTACTGCGCCCTTTAGTTGTGCATCTGCTGTCTTTGATCTATGGACAAAACCCGAAGCCATCGTCCGCCAAGGTTATATTATCGTCTGCTACCGAACATGATAAGCCATACCCCCTTTCAGACGGTGGTAATGGCTTGCAGTGGACCACAGTGTGGAGGGGCCTTTACAGTTTTGTCACAATATACTAGTTGTGTCAAAAAACATTTTTAGCAAAAAATTTTAAATATTGACATTTTCGTCAAAATAAAGGTATTAAGTCCTCTTAATGACATTACTGGCCTCTTAGAAACTTCTCATGTGGTAGTTATGTCAGCTTTTCCGTCTATGAATATTTAATACGTCTAGACAATGAGAAAGAAGGAAAACACTAAAACATAATGCGTATTTATCGTCTTTGCAGACTGTTTAATACCATAATACATATAAAACCTATTATTGTAACTGAAAAGAATTTTAAGTATTTTCATAATAATTATATGAGAATGACCGTACCTCATTTTATAAATGGTCGCTGCACAACGTAGATGTAGAGAATATTAAAAATAAGGCAACTACATCATATTAGTATTAACTACAGGCTCTTGATTAAAAACTTCTCATAAAAAACTTCTTTTTGACAGATGTGTTTTATTGCCCGCTAGCACTCTTTATGTTTATTATAAGAATAAACATTTTATCTTTCTTTTTTGTTAGTTTTATGAACGTCGTAAATGTATGGCCATGTATTTACGATGCTCCTATACAATTACAAAGAAACTTCATATAAGCTCCAGCTTTTCTATTTTTCCCTTGCGGTACATTATATGTTGTTTTTAGAGCGCATCATTATACGTACATTTCCTGCCAAAACACTTTGTTTTGACAGAATCCTTGAAAATGGGAGATTGCAATTTAAATCACTTACTAACGGAATTAAATGAACATATTTTAAGATGTATTCTGTCCATACAAGTTGCTTCCTAATAAAGGTGATTTTGTGGACAGCCTTCACAATTCAGGTTTATCTAATACATTAGAAATGCACAAATGACGGGATTATTATTATAAGTTGAAATTAGTAAAACAATAATATTATTAATAAGTATCTTTTATATTCACAAATTCGTTCACAGAACTTTAGTTTATAATTATATTCAGATGCATAAGTAATTCTTTTCCATTTTTATTCAAAAATTCTCGTTTATATAATGCCTTCTAACATCATTCTCAATACTCATTAATTCAAATGAAATGATGAACGCTTTGGAAAGAAACGATTTAACTGAACGTAATAATTTTAAAAATATTTTTCTATTGATTTCTGAATGTTATAACGACTTACAATTTTGTCAAAATATACCAGTTGTGTCAAAATCATTTTTAGTAAAAAATTATAAAAGTCGACATTATCGACAAAATAAGGGTACTAAGTCCTCTTAATGATATTACTGGCTTTTTAGACATTTCTCATCAGATAGTTATGCCAGCTTTGCCATCTATGAATATTTAATATGTCTAGACAATGAGAAAGAAGGAAAGCACTAAAACAGAATTTGCAGCCTGTTTAATACCATAATACATATAAAACCTATTATTGTAACGGAAAAGAATTTTAAGTATTTTCATAATAATTATATGAGAATAACCGTACCTCATTCTATAAATGGTCGGTGCACAGCGTAGATGTAGAGAATATTAAAAATAAGGCAACTGCATCATATTAGTATTAACTAGAGACTCTTGATTAAAAACTTCTCATAAAAAACTTCTTTTTGACAGATGTGTTTTATTGCCCGCTAGCACTCTTTATGTTTATTATAAGAATAAACTTTTTATCTTTCTTTTTTGTTAGTTTTATGAACGTCGTAAATGTATGGCCATGTATTTACGATGCTCCTATACAATTACAAAGAAACTTGATATAAGCTCTAGCTTAATTTTAATAAAATTTCTCTTTTTCCCTTGCGGTACATGATGCGTTGTTTTTAGTAAGCATCTTTATATGTTCATTTAATGTCAAAACACTTTGTTCTTTCACAGAATCCTTGAAAATATTCAATTGCAATTTAAATTGCCTTCTAACGAAAATAAATTAACATACTTCAAGGTATCCTGTCAATTCAAACTGGGTTTTAATAATGGTGATTTTGTTAATAGTCTTCAAGATAATAATAAGGTAAATAAAAGGTATTTCAGACTAAAATGTCTGATTTTTTTGGTAGAAATCTGTTATTTATTTCCTTAATAAACTAACCTTAAATTCTTATAAAAATAATGTAAAAATATTTATGTATATATATATATATATATATATATATATATATATATATATATATATATATATATATATATATATATATATATATATATATATATATATATATATATATATTATATATATATATATATATATATTATATATATATAGTATATATATATATATATATATTTTTATATGTAATTTATATATATGTATATAAATATGTATATATATATATAAATATATGTATATATATGTATATATATATATGTATATATATATATATAAATATATATATATATATTATATGTATAATATATATATATATATATATATATACATATATATATATATATATATAGTAATATAGAAATATATATATATGTATATATATATATATATAATATATATATATATATGATATATATATATATAAATATATATATATATATATATATTTGTAACTTGAAATTTTGTTTGTTAAAACTGTTCTCACTTGTGCCCATGTTTACTAGAAATATTTCGGAAAATCTACCAATACTAGCATATAACCCGTCATATAACGGGATTAGTAAAATTTTTAATTTTCCAGAATTGAAAAGTAACCTATGAAGCAGATAAAAAAATGATTTCCTTTATGGCTGAGAATTAATTTTGCAACAAAAAATAATCGCTGATTAAATTTAAAATTATCACATATATACCTAATCTATTATTTAAGCCAAATATAAAATAAAATTATTTACGTAATATCGAAGTTCAGTGATAAAACGTATGAAAATAACTAGATGATATATAAATAATTAAAAATAAGATATGATTCAATGAGATGGCTAAAGGAATGACGTCATATTACTAGAAAAAAATGCTATTTTTACCTATTCATTATGTGATAAATTATTAATTTAATCCCCTGCTCTTAATCGGAGAAAATAGGGCTTGAAATAATGGCATTAAAAGCTTGAAAAAGGGAAAAGGGTAGATTTCGAAAGTTTCAAAGCAGACAGTATTTTTTGCTGTGACGTGAAGCATATTTATACCAACTTATTTTAGAATGAATTGGATTGATAGTTTAGGAGAAGATAAACTTTACTCGGTTTGAATTTTGCTAACCCTAACTCATCAAGAATTTAATATGGATTCCTCTATCTTCAGGACTGCTTCATAATCGAGGACAGACAGATAAAATTAGGTAAAAAGTTATTTAATGTAATATTAGTTAATGAAAACTAATATTATAAATAACACTTACAAGAGCCTTAATTATATTAAAAATTATTACATTCAATATAAATCATATTATAAAAATCGATTTTAACCATTTATGCTCAAAATTAAAACAAACCAAATAACCTTTCATTAAAAATGTGTAAAATGAAAGAAAATTTAAATAAAAAATGTTTTTAAGAAAAGTCGTTAGTTAAAAAAACTGGAACTGACACTTCTACAAAATCCTTGCCTGAAAGAGTAGTGAAAAAAAAGCTCTCCGTGAAGTAGTAAGTTATACTCATAAGTACTCAAAGAAAAACCATTAGAAAAAAGCTTAAGAGAGCTTCAATTTTAGATCTCAGCGGTTTTATGAAACGCTTTGATTAATGATACGACCTAGCTTCCAACAGAGTACTGTTAGTTTTTCTGCTTTCTGCCATGAAAGAAACATAAAAGAGTCGTTCTAAATAAATAAAGGGCTTTTTTTTTAAAAGAATTTCTCTCTTTTTTTTCTTTGTCTTTGATGAAGAGATTACATAGAGAAATTGCAAAAATTCATTTTAGGAACTTTTAATGAAAATACACGTTGTCCAAAAGTAAACTCGTGAAAAGAAACGTAACAGTTTATTAAATCATTATGAGTCTTATTGAAATCTAGCTGGCCTGTTGAAAGAAGTTTGAAAGAATGAGACATGAAAAAATATACTACGAGGAGTTTACATGATTTAAAATCTTTATGCTTAGAAAAAAATTTATGTATAGGTAACACAAGATTTTATGTAGTGTATTGAATGCTAGATTTGCAGAAAAAATCAGAATGTATGCTAAAAAATGTAGCGATTTGAACTTAAAGAAATGTGAAATGAGATATTATTTAGGAGAAGCTTAAATTTAGTTTTGTTTTATACTTTGCTAGTGCCCCAATTCTTTATATTTTTAGACTTATGATTTTTATGGTTTTAAGGGGTATTATTAAAACTTTCAGCATATGGTTTCCTTTTTTATTTATAATTTCATATTTTATATTATAGGTATTATTAGGCTTAATCGATATAATCAGGATATGGGATTCTATGATTACATAAACCTTAATTTCAGAATTGTAGAACAACTGTCAATGTATTAGATTAGACAAAAATCAGGTATATGGTGGTAAGAAGTTAAAATGAATAATCGACTTTGCACTGTTAACTAAGGGGAAAATATTTTGGTTTTTACTTGCCACCAAAGGTGCCATCTTCTAAATAGAAACATAGCAAAAGAGCCGTGGTATCTCATTCGGCAACGACCTTGTAACTGAGAGCTTGCGGGTTCACAACTCGAGCCGGCTTAAGATTCGCAGTGTTCGTTAAAGATGACTGGGGCACGTAAAATATGTTCATGGTCACAACGTCCTCCAAATTCGCAATTAATACCTCTGGGGGTGGCACCACCAAGTCTATGGGACTTCTGCTTGGTCCCTGCTTCAAAATTATAAGGATCTACTTAAGCGAAGTCGTTCTTTCACCTTAATGGTGCTCATTAAAACGAAAGACGCACCCCTTGGCTTTAATTTGCGAGCCTGCATGCTCAATCGTGCTTGGTTTGTCCAAGTTACATGAGAAACAATAACAACAACAACATAGCAAATAACCATTGACAACATGAGAAAATGTTATCTACTGACAATTGGTATTCTTAAAGTAGAGATCTCCTCTAGGACTAATGTTAACCCTTTAGGGGACAGTGGTTTCACAGCGAAACCTCTTCTTAAACATTATTTTTCTCTAATTTTTGGAGAAACATGAATGGTTTTTTTTTATTTTTTAATATTTTTGACATTTAAAATTT
>CM063510.1:92174261-92179261 GCA_032207245.1 Pardosa pseudoannulata
GAAAATGGTTTGAGAAGTTTAAGCTCAAAATATTAGTTTCGAATGAGATGCCGCAGTGGACTACCACTTTCTGTCAGCAAGGACCTATCATCTTTTTATACAATCATTAAAATATATTCAATATTACAAGAGTTTAGTATAATAACTAAATAAATCTCAGGACTATAACTCTGAATTTATAATTTGTTATTTGTAGACGCAAACTAGACAAATGAAATCTTTCTGTATGGTGATATTGTAGTATCAGTTTGAAATCACAGATCACATTGATACAACTTTCCTACCCAGGTTTACCGAACGATGGCCGATTGGTTAGGGTGCTGGCCTTCGGTACCGGAGTGCTTCGGTTTGAATCTCACAATGTCATGGATTTTCTTAGCAGTTCGGAATCGGCTTTAAGCTGTAGGTCCCGGTCTCATTAACCATCGTGTTGCAAAAAGTAGACTGCAGCACTCCAAATAAAATCCAAATCCTGCCGAGGTTTCTGCATTTGATATTGATCGAAATGCTTCTTTGCCTAGCATAGACTTAAAAAAGCTCCAGTAGCTTCCTGTATAGTTCCCATCCATATACATGTGGCAGCATAAAATATTGATTATTATTTTTTTAAATTAAAATTCGGTGTTTATGAGTATTTCCAGTTTATTTATTAGTATGTAATCATTCTGCAAGTAATAATCAGAATGTTTGAAAGGAAAATCTTAAAATTGCTCGATTTAAAATGATAAAAGATTGTTATGAACTGTTGAATCTAAATAAAATAATATATACCAAAGAATTTTTTTACAGAATGGTTGTTTTAAAAAACATATATCGAAGGCAAAAACCCTAAAATGAGCAATCGCCGATTCATTGTCTTGTATAATGAAAGGAATAGCTAGATATTCTACAAATGGGAGTCAAATATTCAGCATTATTGGTATGGTTTGTGTCATACTATATTTTCAATATATATTGCTTCTTCGTTTTTTCTCCCCGTGCCATTTCAAAATTTTCTGAATAGTCTGAAGATGTCTTCTTTGGAGACATAGAAACAAAGTCCCTATATTTATTATAGAGAGAAACACAAATAATGTTTTTCCTTTTACCAATGAGATACCAAAACAAAATAAAACAAGATTATGTCAATGTAATTAGGTGACTTTTCTGGTATTATTTACAGCTATTCTAATATTTATCAGAAATCCAGCAAACTTCAAATAATTACATTTTGTATTCACAATCATAAGCGAAAATTGAAAAATATTAATTTTGTAGAAACTTGCATGACTAGAAAAAGGAATAGAATTTCAATTTCATGTAAAAAAATTCGAAAGTAAATAACTCGATTAGCTCTGACTGAACTTTTAAACAAGCGAAAGTAAAATAAAAAGAAATGAGTTTAGAAATAAAAAATAAAATGAATAATATCTAACTAAACAAAGAAATATCGATTCAGAGACAAAAGTAAAAGCAATTGCATATTGGTCTGATAGAAGGATTTTTCTGCTCTCTTCAATAGAAAGGGGAGCAGAGCCACAGTTCTAAATAGTAAAGGAAACACGATCCGAACTTACGGCATAGGATTAATACGAGATCGCGGATCAGAGTCAATAAAATCTTTTATTGCCACGTGTACGTTGTTAGGGAACTTCTAACATGAGAACATTGACAATAATATAAATGCCTCGGTTTCCACAAGAAGCTGTTTTATATATTAGCGGGAACTTTATCACGTTCATTACATAGATGTGTTCCAGTAATTTCTATATATTGGTTAAAGCTGAAGGATTGTAATTGTCTCGGAATACAAAGGCTTCCTCGATATTTCTTCTTCATAAACAGAAATGGTAAAGATTGCAATTGAGGTTGTATGCTTAATTTTTTTTGCTTTCTTAGAGATGTGTTGATGTTTACAGTGGGATTATTATAAACTTTTATTAAACAAGAATATGTATTTCTGTATATTGTAGACCAACAAATATTATATAATAACTAAAGGGGCTTGTTGTATTTATAGAATACAACTTTAGATGTTGTGTGTAAATTAATTTAAAAAATCAGACATCTATAACCAAAGAATGTATCTGTAACAGACAAAACTTTAGTTTATATAGATAATCATGTGTATAAAAAATGCTTTTAGAAAAGAAATATGAACCTAACGCTGAAAAAAATTACTTCCAAAAGCATTCAAACTTATTTAACAGGGAGACGTACGAGAACACTGACCATGCCTTCTTGTATAGTTCCCATTACATGTGACAGCATAAAAAATTTATTGTTAATTTTTTTAATTAAAATTATTTGTTTATTAATATTTTTAGTTTATTCCTTGGTAGATAATCATTCTGGAAGTAAAATTCAGAATGTTTGAAAGGGAAATCTTAATATTGCCCGATTCCAAATTACAAAAGAATGTTATGAACTGTTGAATCTAAATAAAAGAATATATACCAAAGAATTTTATTACAGAATGGTTGTTTTAAAATCATATATCGAAGGAAAGTACTCTAAAATGAGCAATTGCTTCTTTATTTTCTTCCATGATGACAATGAATGGCTAGATATTCCACAAATGGGAGTCAAATATTTAGGTCATACGATTGGTATGGTTTGTGCTACACTATATTTTCAATATGTATTGGTTCTTCATTTTTTCTCCTCGTGTCATTTCAAAGTTCTCGGAAAGGTAAGAAAATTTCTTTTTTGAAGACTTGAATACAAAGCCCCTATATATTTCATACAAAGAAACACATGTAATGTTTTTCACTCCACCAATGAGATACTAAAACATAATAAAACGAGATTATGCTAATGTGATTCGGTGAGTTTTCTTGTATTTTTTACTGTTATATCCATAGTTATCATAAAAAAGCAAACAAACTTCTGATAATTACATTTTGTATTCATAGTCATATACGAAAATTGAAAAATATTAATTTTTTAGAAAATTGTAAGATTAGAAGAAGGAATAGAATTTCAATTACATGTAAAAAAAAAATTCGGAAGTAAATAACTCGATTAGTTCTGATTGAACTTTTAAACAAGCAAGAGTAAAATAAAAAGAAATGAGTTTAGAAATAAAAAAAGAATCAAATACCATCTAACTAAGCAAAGAAATATCGATTCAGAGACAAAAGTAAAAGCAATTGCGTATTGGTCTAATAGAAGGATTTTTCTGCTCGCTTCAATAAAATGGGGAGCAGAGCCACAGTTCTAAATAGTAAAGGGAACACGATCCGAACTTACGGCATAGGATTAATACCAGATCGCGGATCAGAGTCAATAAAATCTTTTATTGCCACGTGTCCGTTGTTAGGGAACTTCTAACTGAAGAACATTGACAATAATATAAATGCCTCGGTTTCCACAAGAGGTTGTTTTATATATTAGCTGGGACTTTATCACGTTCATTACATAGATGTGTTTAGTAATTTCTGTGTATTGCTTAAAGCTGAAGGATTGTAATTGTCTCGGAACACAAAAGCTTCCTCGATATTTCTTCTTCATCCACTGAAATGGTAAAGGTTGCAATTGAGGTTATTTGCTTAATTTTACTTAGTATTTGTTTCTTAGAGACTTGTGATAATGTTTACTGTAGGGTTATGATAAACTTTTATTAAACAAGAATATGTGTTTCTGTATATTGTAGACAAACAAGTATTATATAATAACTAAAGTGGCTTGCTGTATTTATAGAATACAACATTAGATGTTGTGTGTAAATTAGTTTAAAAAATCAGACATCTATAACCACACAATGTATCTGCCACAGACAAAAATTTAGTTTTTATAGATAATCTTGTGTATAAAAATTGCTTTTAGATAATCAATATGAACCTAAAGATGTGAAAACCTACTTCTAAAAGCATTCAGACATATTTAACAGGAATACGTAAGAGAAAACTGATCATGACTTCTTGTATAGTTCCCATTACATATGTCAGCATAAAATGTTGATGGTTAATTTTTTTTAATTAAAATTATTTGTTTATGAATATTTTCAGTTTATTTCTTTGTATGTAATCATTCTAGAAGTAAGATTCAGAATGTTTGAAAGGGAAATCTTACTATTGCCCGATTTCAAATTACAAAAGAATGTTATGAACTTTTGAATGTAAATAAAATAATATATACCAAAGAATTTTATTAGAGAATGGTTGTTTTAAAATCATATATCGAAGAAATGTACCCTAAAATGAGTAATCGGCGATACATTTTCTTCCATGATTATAAGGAATGGCCATATATTAAACAAATGGGAGTCAAATATTGAGTATTGATTGGTATGATTTGTGTCACATTATATTTTCAATATATATTGATTCTTCATTTTTTCTCCTTGTATCATTTCGAAGTTCTCTGAATGGTCTAAAGATGTCTTTTTTGAAGACTTAAAAAAACCCCTACATACTTTATACAAAGAAACACAAATAAAGTTTTAACTCAACCGAGGAGATAACAAAACATAATTAAACAAGATTATGCTAATATGATTCGGTGAGTTTTCTTGTATTTTTTACTTCTATACTCATATGTATCATAAAAAACAAACAAACTTCAGATAATTACATTATATTTTGTATTCATAATCATATGCGAAAATTAAAAAATATTAATTGTTTAGAAAGTTGTAACACCAGAAGAAGGAATATAATTTCAATTTCATGTAAAAAAAAAAAAATTCGAAAGTAAATAACTCGATTAAGTTCTGACTGAACTTTTAAACAAGTGAAAGTAAAATGAAAGGAAATGAGTTTAGAAATAAAAAAAAATATCGTATACCATCTAACTAAGCAAAGAAATATCGATTCAAAGACAAAAGTAAAAGCAATTGCGTATTGGTCTGATAGAAGGATTTTTCTGCTCGCTCCAATAAAAAGGGGAGCAGAGCCACAGTTCTAAATAGTAAAGGGAACACGATCCGAACTTACGGCATAGGATTAATACCAGATCGCGGATCAGAGTCAATAAAATCTTTTATTGCCACCTGTCCGTTGTTAGGGAACTTCTAACTG
>CM063510.1:92184261-92209261 GCA_032207245.1 Pardosa pseudoannulata
AAAAATGAGTTTCTTCAACAATTTCTTTAAAATTCAAAGCTACTTTTACAACCATTCTTTTTTTTAACTTATATATTCAGAGTTATCTAACTTTCATTACAAAGATATATTATGTGCATTATGATATAAAGCAATTGTATAATAAATAATTTTCTTCGATATTTATATACATATATATATACATATATATACATATATATATATATATATATATATATATATATATATATATATATATATATATATATATATATATATATATATATATATATATATATATATATATACATATATCTTTCAATTTATCTATATTATCATTAATGCGGAGTTTTTCAGTTAAAGTTTTAACTTGCACTATATTAATCACGATGAGATCATTGTTTGCCTCGACTCTATCTATACTACCTCCTATTGAAAGGCGACTTCCACATTAGGACCATGCTTGGACCATGCTTGGAGTCCTGGTCAATCTATAGAGAGCCGAAAAAGGACGCTTTGTGCACAGGACAATGGAATAACGGATGCATTAGCACAGGATAATGGAAAAAGTATATGGTTGCTGGAGTAGTTCAGAAGGAAGGAAAATAATGTAGCGTGGTTTTAGACTTCGCAATTTTACTTTCATGTGTAACAGGTGGAGTGCTCCTTTTTTATTTTTTTAAATATTTTTTAGCATTTTTCCTTATTTTTTTCTTCTTACTAATATATTTGTATATTGCAATATAGATCAGTGGCATTTTGCTATAATTAAAGATAATATAAGCAAACTTGGGTTATTAACGGATTTGAAATAACAACAGCAATGTACTACACCACAGTACCCGCATTACACTTTTTTAGTCATTAATCATTCTTAAAAGAGGTATAAGTGCATGGGAAGAGATCAAGAATTATCACCCACAAGAACAATGAGTTGTGTAATTTAATTATTATTGTAGATGCTCAGATACACTTAAGAATTATAAATAATTTTAAAGAACCAATAATCTACATTCGATAAACAGTAGAGACATTTAAATTTAAAATAATGATATTTATTGGATGCTAATAATATTTACTCGGTCTTTCCCTAGCATTTAATATTTATGACGTTATAAATTTGTGGGAAATGTGTGAATTAAACGGCGAACAAAATTATACATGACGTTCGAGCCGTATGAATAAAATATGTAGAATGTACTCAGTTTTAAGAATAACGGTGGGAGCAAATGTAGTATCAATTTGCAAATTTTAGCTTGGGGCAAATTATCTGATCTGTAACGAGGCAACTAGATTGGTATGAATGCGGATTGTATTTCTTGAACTTGTTTTCCTGGGATGTAGGATTCTCTATGCCAGGTAGCTGGGTGAAGTCTAATTTGCTGGGAGTAGAATTTCTCATTCTAACCTTTCTACCTATCTCTGCTTATATCTGTTGTTTATCTCTCAGGGTACAGACGTATCCTAAGATTGTGGATTTTTAGTGATCACTTACTGGTTTTGTCTTATTCATAATTGATGAGCATCTTGTTTGTCCGACTCACCACGCCTCGTGCTGCCACTCACCAGCTATGAGTACAGCCTATGTACCATGCAGGTATAAACTTGGCTCTCTTGCTTCCCCCTCTTTACTTATTTATTGCACCTTGACACTTGAACTTCCAGTTTACTTTATGCACCACAATGTACATTAATTTATTTTAATTTTTACTTTTTCTTTTTATTTTTCTTGTTCCTTGTATGTCCTACAACTTGTTATTAAGTACTAATCATTGGATTCATTTAGTCCGGATTTTATTTACTTGGATCATTTTTCCCCTGTATTAATCGTTCCCCTATTCTTCGTTTTCCTGCATTAATCGTAAAAAATGTTTGGTCTTAGAAATATCGCATTTAAGGATTGGTTAGGTTAGGTTTTAGAGCGCTACGGTCTACTTTTTGCAACACGAGGGCTAATGAGACCGGGACCTACTGCTTAAAGCCGATTCCGAACGGCTACGAACATCCATGCCATAGGGGGATTCAAACCCACGAACTCCGGTTCCGAAGGCCAGCACCCCAACCATTCGGCCATCGTTCGGCTATCGCATTTGAGGAATTAAAGCTGTTATAAAGTGTTTTAAATATCTGATTTACTCATAGTCACACATTTTATATAATTCCTGCATTCGTATCTCACATCCATTATTTCACGTATTCATCCTTTTTTTCTTATTTCCTCTTTAAAAAATAAAGAATTGAAGTTCTACAGTATAAGCTTTTGACACATAGAAGTTAATAACTAAACTGAAATTGGAAAGTTTTTGGCTTTCTATAATATACTATTATTTAACAAACATCTAATAAATCGAACAAATACATGATATTTGTTTATGCAACGAATTAGTCAAAAAACTAAAAAAAAACTTCAGTTGCTTGCTGTTGATGATTAAAATGGTTTACAAGAGCAATCTGAATCCTTATAAAATACTAATATTTTGTACACTGTTAGCTTAATATGGCTACAGATGTCGTATAGAAAACTGCAGAGTAGATGAACATGGTGATTACCGAACTGAAGCTTTGAGAACGAAATTTAAGTGTTACCGCTCAGTGAAATAATGGCATCTGTAATGACAACATTATTCAGCTAATTATACGTTTCAGGCACAGAAGAATTTTCTAATAAATAAGCTACAACGTGAAAAGTTTTGACGTTATGCGATATATTTTTGAGTCAACATGTATATTTTAAAGTTTTACTGCAGAAAAAGTATTGTTCTTTGCAATTGTAAAGTATTTAATGATAAATGCGAATATTTTTAAAATATTTAACAAAGGGTTGTATAATAATAAAGTAAATTGCAACCTTTAGGTAAAAAGAGGAAATATAAAGAAAATATCATGCGTAATTTGTATATAAACTATTATCACCAAAAAGGAGAAGTAATCTTTAGTCAATCACAAACTAAGGGGTTTAAAACTATCGATAAATAAACCAAAAATGAGTTTCGTTAGCAATTTCTTTAAAATTCAAAGCTACTTTTACAACCAAATTTTTAACTTATATATTCAGAGTTGTCTAACTTTCATTACAAAGAAATATTAGCTGCATTATCGAATAAAGTAATTATATATTAGACTAAAGATAAGAAATAAAGAGATTAAAACTGTCGATAAATAAACCAAAAATGAGTTTCTTCAGCAATTTCTTTAAATTCAAAGCTACACTTACAACCAAATTTTTTTAACTTGTATATTCAGAGTTATCTGACTTTCATTACAAAGTTATATTATGTGTATTATCGAATAAAGTAATTATATATTAGACTAAAGATAAGAAATAAAAAGATTAAAACTATCCATAAATAAACCAAAAATGAGTTTCTTCAACAATTTCTTTAAAATTCAAAGCTACTTTTACAACCATTCTTTTTTTTAACTTATATATTCAGAGTTATCTAACTTTCATTACAAAGATATATTATGTGCATTATGATATAAAGCAATTGTATAATAAATAATTTTCTTCGATATTGTGTGCAAATATTAGAGATTCTTTCAAACACGGTATCAGAAAATTCTTTACTTTCATAGTACGAATTATTCCCAAAACATTATACGAATATATTTACAACATCCACCATTATTTTAAATCAATATATAACTTATTTATAAATAAATCATATTAGATATTAAAAATATAAAAATGAAGTAAATATTTAATATTAAATTTAACTTTGTCAAATTTAGGGATAATTATGAAAAGTTTTATGTAGAAGTTGATGTATATATGTACTTAAACTATTATTTTTATACTAAATTTGTACATGGTTTTTTACGTAGATAATAATAATAATAGATAGCAATAGTTTTTAAGATATGTACATATTAAAAATTGTTAAATCTGTCAAATTTAAGGATAATTATGAACTTTTTTATTTAGAAGTCGATGTATATGTGTACTTACATTATAAATTTTACATGGATTTTTATGAAGATAATAATAGTAATAGTTTGTAGTATATGTAAGTATTAAAATTGTTAATTCTGAAAAAAAAGTTGCAGATAATAAGAATAATTTAATTTGATTTAACTTTCAAATTAAATGCCTAACATGGGTTATGGCAATAATAATTGTATTACAGAAAGTATGGCAATAATAATGTACAGAAAGTTATACAGTTGAAACTGTAAAATTAATTAAACATGTAGAGATTTTGGAAGATTTCAAAGACATTAGATCATCAAGATTGCATTGATTTTACTCAAAAAGTTACTTTTATGTTTTCCTCTGTAAAATAAGAAATGTAATGTAGATAATACAGTAATTAAATAAATTCTATACAACTTTATTTTACACCAGATCACATGCAATAAGAAAAGAGATACTGTTTCATAATCTATTGTACATACTTTTTATGATAGTATTAAAACATATGAAGCATTCTCTATATAGATGTTAGAAAATTAACTCTGCAACTTGAAAATAGTAATTGAGTTAAGTCCATTTTATCTGGGCATATTTCCAACAGGGTATCCATTTTCACCAAACGCCAGGAGGAGTTTAAATACAGATGTTGAGAATTTAACTTTTTTTGCATTAGTTTTAAATACATTGAAATTATGAAATCTTGGCAGGGATCCGTTTTATTTTTAAAAATTAATCTAATTTCTTAGTTCAGTTGTATTTGAAAATGGGTTTCCCTATAACCTAAAAAGGTCTCAAAGTTTTAAATACATTGAAATTATGAAAACTTGGCAATGATCTGTTTTATTTTTAAAAATTAATCTAATTTCTTAGTTGTATTTAAAAATGGGTTTCAGTATAACCTAAAAGGATCACACAAAAATGAGTACTCATTTATAAATTTTTCATAAAATTTATACTATTTATATATAAGCACACGAACACACACACACACACACACACACACATATATATATATATATATATATATATATATATATATATATATATATATGCCTAAATTTAACATGGTATCAATTATAGAAACCGAAAATAATTAACTTCTTAATGAAACAAAATATCTTATTATAAATAAGAATTGCAATAAGAATTATATTAAATTATCTTTATATAATTCTTAAGGAAATAAAAAAAATTCTTAATGAAATTTTAATGAATGGAGTAAATTTATTCAAAAAATGCAAAAAATGCCACAATGATAATGTCAGAGTTACCTTTCTTATAGTTTTAGTCTAGAGAACGTACCGTTACTGTGACTAAATACGTAACTGTGTTTGTGCCACTAAAGCATTTATACTTTTTATAGTTTTCCTCTAAAGTGGTTGGAATCGGCTTTAAGCTGTAGGTCCGGTCTCATTAGCCCTCGTGTTGCAAAAAGTAGACCGTACCACTCCAAACCAAACCAAACCAAACCTCTAAAGTGGTTAAAAGCTCTTTGGCGTCACTCTTTAATGTAAACCACTTTCACCATGGTTGCATTTTCTGCTCTGTGATATGCAAATTTCACCATGTGGGAAATGCAAATTTCCGGGGAGAAAGAGACGCCAGGGACTTTCCCGACGGGTATAAATACCCAGCACCAACCGCTAGTAAAGGCGAGGTTAGAAGTGGATAGGTCATTTGCTGCCGCTAATGTATATGCTGTAAATACCTTGTAAATAAAATAGTGGTAGATAAGTCTTACTTTTTTTCCACTTTAGCTCTTTTAGTATCTGGCTTGCTCCGTGGTACCTTCAACACAGAAATACGTACTTCGTCAACGTACTTCAGCATGGGTAAATTCCTCTATCCACCTGCTGAACAATGGTCCATTGGTTAAAGTGCTGGCCTTCCATACCAGAGTTCGTGGGTTCGAATCCCACAGCGGCATGGATGTTCGTAGTTGTTCAGAATCGGCTTTAAGTTGTAGCTCCCGTTCTCATTAGCCCTAGTGTTGCAAAAAGTAGACCGTAGTGCTCCAAACCTACCTACACTCTGTATAGTAAAGATGGTTCTTGCTCTAGTATGGCATTTCATTCTGGGGTGATAGTAAAATTGTAATTATTGAAATATCCTTACACGATTTTTTAAAATGTATCGCCACATTAAGGTACTTGACGACATTATTTGCACTTATTTCAAGCCTTTCTAGAGTATTCTAGCCATTCCTAGAAAAGATATATGTGTGAATTTAAGATTTTTTAAATCCTCTCTAAGATATCACCTTTTTAATCTTTTTTCAATGTACTATTTTCTGTATACTCTTGTAGTAATAAAAATTTAAATTTGAATTTCAACACTAATGGAAAGTTTGCTTATTACTAATTACATATAAAAGGAATTTGGATGTACCTAATATTTTAATTCACTCAGAAAATCCATTAAAACTCGGAAACAAATTTTCTCTGAAAAATTTTACATAAATAAGAATTTTTTTTTCTTTTGAATATCTGATTTGGACAAATGCATCTTAAATATCAAGCCTTTAGAGAAGGAATTAGTATTTGTTTCAGAGAAACGTTGTAAGAAATCAAAAATATATTAAAATAAAAACCATTGCATACAGTAAATTCTTAGTATCCTGTGAATATAATTTAAAAAAAATAATAATTAATTTATTTATTAATTTTAATTATTTATTAATTTATTTATTAATTTTAATTTATTTAAGTATTAAATAAATTTTAAAAGTGCTTCCTTTCGAGAATTGATCGAACGATGTCCGTTTGGTTAGGGTGCTGGTCTTCTGTACCGGAATTCGTGGGTTCGAAGTGCACAGCAGCATGGATGTTCGTAGACGTTCGGGATTGGTTTTAAGCTGTAGGTCCTGGTCACATTAGCCCTCGTGTTGCAAAAAGTAGACCATAGTACTCGAAAACAAAACCGCTCGAGAACTGTTACTTATAACTTTCAAAATTCAGTACAGATTAAAATAGCAAATGATCTAAATGGTCATTTTAATATTTCCTGATGATTTAAAACACATGAAAAATCTACAAGATCCACACTTAATAAATTTCCCATGTTCTCTAATGATGATCAAATGATAATTTTGCTAGACATCATTCGAAAATTAAGTAGGAACATTAATTTTAAATATTTAAAAAAAAATCTATAACATACATGTATATATCAAATTTCATAGCAATAAATAATTATTTTTGAAACGAAAGGATATTATAACGGTTTAGCCAGAAGTGTAGTTTAATGGCGGAACAGATGCTTTCTACCCTTTTAACTTAAATGGTTTGTCTGTATCTCTGACTGTACATTAAGATGCATCACTGATCAACTTTATACGTCCATTAAAATGAATCATCAAGCAAATGAAAACTGTTTTCGAATACTTGCAGAATTTCGCTGTTAAATTAAATCAAATAAACAGTCCCGAAATGGCAACGGTGACTTTCAAGCTTAGTTTTCAAGGGAGAATAACTGAGAAATGCTTGAAATGCTTATGACACAATTGTTAGTATGCGACTATTTTATATGCGACGATAACTTTCTTTCCTACTACAGTAGAACCTCTTTTTAACGACCCCACGATACAACGACCCCTTTGTTAGAACAACCATCTTAAAAAGTCCCAATTATTTTACCACAGGAATAATGTTAATTTTGAATCATTACAACGACCCCAAGCGTATTATTTTTCGTTAGAACGACCGTCAATTTTAGACCGCAGAACTCATGAGCAAGTGGACTATTTCAAAATTATTGTACTGTGGTGCAACTTCAAGAAACCTGTACTTCTCTCTTTGTGTTTGCTTAAAGGAGGGGAAGGGCGTGATGAAAAGGGAAGAACTAAATCTTCAATTATCTTTTGATGAGTTAGATACTGTAGACGAAGCTTTACAGTGCTGCGAAGAAAATTTGTATGAGGACAATTTCATTGCTCCTATTACCGGAAATGAAGAAATCTGCGAATCCGACGATGAAAAAGTGAATGAAAAAGAAGCCTTCAATGCAATCGATGCCTCGCATCAATATTTTCAAGGACAATTTAATTCTGAAGATTTCCTTCAAAATCTAACGGATATGGTATCAGTGATAATGAAAAAACCTAAAATGAACTTGAAACAGGCGTCAATCAAAGACTTTATTTAAAAAATTCAGTTACGAAAATACAAATAAATAGAAGTGCTCTCTAGGTATGTATTGTTGCATCATTTCTTTGATCAATTTTTTTATTATTTTTTTTCAATTCGTTACAACGACCTTTCGTTACAACGATCATATGATGTTGGTCTCACAGGGGTCGTTATACCGAGGTTCTACTGTATGACGTACCAATGTCTTATACCATGCTTGCTGAGATAACTCACGGAATAAGACACCAGATACAAACTAGCGAAGACACACTTTTGCAGACTCTTTATTTACAATTCTATTTTTGATAAGAACAATTTGTTGACTCAAATAAAACAAATTAAGTATCAATATGGAGTCTCCATATACTGCTGGAAACGTTGGAGCAACCTCCTGCCTCTGATGACGCTATCTGTTCAGATGAAAAAAATGGTGGAGCATTCCCTGCGTCTGATGAAGTTATCCGTTCGCTCCGTCTTGACCTGCTTTTTCTCTGAAGATTCCTTCAAATCTACCCAGTAAAATCCAATGACTATTGTTGCCAGGCCTAAAGACGACTGACTCGCGTTAGCAACCCCTCTTGTCCAATAGGGTCGAAGAGGGGGTCACTGACATCGCTTTCGTCCTTCGGTCAGACTCCCGCGCTGGCGTTGTCCGGTAGTGTAACTCATTGTTACACCTACTAACTTTTCGGCTGAATATGACTATTAATGAAAAAGCCGTGCCAGTAGAAGGATTTGAACCTGCAGACTCTGGTACCAAACAACAGCACATTTCGTCCATCTTTCATCTTTAAATTAAAGACTTTGTCCGCATCTCCGTATATGAAAACGAACTATTTATCTACTTTATGGGACCATTAACATGAGTTATCATGTAATTTAAAACTGTTTTCGGATGCCTATATGTGTATCCGATCATAAATAAATCGAAGTCCCACGCTGATGTATTGGCACCGATAAATTTAATATTTAGTTAATTGAAATAGAAATCCTAGGTTTCCAGTCACATAAATAAATAATTCCAACAACTATTATAACAACTAATGTTTTATTGCGCTTGTAAGGTCCCCCAGAGATTTGAGTCCCAAGCTTTCACAACCGTTTGAATCATATCGTCTTGTCGTCGTCAAGATCATTTACCAAGTTTTAAGCAAAGATAAGCTGAAATAAACAACCGGAGACTGCTTTATCTCACAAATTACAGTCACAATATTTAAGGATTATGGAAATAATTTTTGTATTTATTATTGTACTTTCCTTTATTCCAGTAGAAGTCTAAATTTGCATAAAATGTTCCCAATATCAATCCTTTCTCCGTTGTTTGCGACACCATGCCTCATTAAAGTTTTTGTTGTATATATATATATATATATATATATATATATATATATATATATATATATATATATATATATATATATATATATATATATAATAGAATTATATTAATGTCAAATCCTAACTTAAATCTTTTCTGTGTTCGACTGAAAATCTAGATTTCCTATTGACAAATTCTAAGGAATATTTTTTATTTTAATGGTGGAGAACACTCACTTCCTGGCACCTTGAATTTAGAATCGCAGCCCCGTTGATTAATTTTTTCCTCTCATTGTGAGGTACTATATCTCCTACAATAATTGTTATTGTATACGGATATTTAATGTTATTGGATGTTGTTGGATACAGTTATTGTCATACGATTATTGGATGTAAACGATATCATCAAAATATTTATGTCTTTTGTGTTCTTTTTCCCTACTGGTATTTGTGTGTTGAGTGTCATATTATGCTCTAAATAAAAGATGTTTTTGTAAGTTAACGTCTGAATCAGTCTACTCAGCTACTACATTTAATAATTGCTTTACAGTGATAACAGTTTAAGTGGACAGTATTTTTAACAGTATTATTAACAGTATTTTTTATGTGAACGGTTATATATATATATATATATATATATATATATATATATATATATATATATATATATATATATATATATATATATATATATACATACATATAAATACATACATATATACATACACCCCGCTACCTGGGTTTAATGGTTAGACAGCTCACTGGAGGAAAAGGGTTCAAATTCCACGTGAGGCATGATTGTCATATGTGTTGTCCCTTCATAGGGAGCAAAAATTACTTTAATGTATGGTGCTTGCACACTATAGTCCATGTAAAATCTATTGGCGCTTCAAGGTCACACTTTCTCGTTTCCCAGTTATCGGTTACTATGGTAGCGACCAAGAAGCCTGTGCATTCATACTTATTTTCCGCACTTCAATTGAGGATTTGATTCCAGTATGTTCAGACGATTTGCTTTATTATTATAAGTAAAGTAAAGTCAAAATTTTCAGTTGTGCATTAATTATTGTGCATTAACTATTTACATAATGATCAGTTTAACAATATGTATAAAATGGTTATAATAAATCACAGATGTTTTTGTAAAAATAAAAAAATTCATTTTAATTTAGAATTCTTACTAAAACATTAGGAATCTCTACCTTCTAAAGAAATTTTCACTTTCTAAAAATGTGTCAACAGACCATAAATCTTTAAATACATAATAAAATTATACAAAATATTGTTATTGCATTAAGACCTCTTTCAGTTCTTGTAAAATCATAAAATAATTAATTCAGTACAATTTTGGAATAGATACTTTACTATGGTCCACATAACTTCATAATATACTTATTAACATACAACTTAAATTTAAGGAATTTCAGAGCTACATTCTCTTAAATAAATTATTAAGAAATACTTTTGATATTTAGATTTAAAGAATCATACAAATATAAAGAAAAATAGTGAGAAATTATAACTACTCATTAAAATTGGCGAAATATTCAATCATCTTAGTGATATTAATTATTTCTGTAAATAATACAACTGTGTGTGAAAAAAAAAATTAGATTTTCTTTTTCAGTAGAATTTTTTAAATTTTACGGATTAGAATATAACATACAATTTTAAATTGTAATTTTATGAAATGGGATTATATCTTAAATTTATGAACTTAGAAATAGGTCTGACATTACTCATAAAATTTTGTGTAAAGTATTAAGTATTCTTCAAAGTGTAGTCTAAATAAACATACTTTCATTATGCACCGAGAGCCCACGCGATGCATGACACCCCTTAACACAGTGGGAAAAAAGAGTAAAATCATTCCCCAACTGTCGTTACCATAGTTACAGTTGGTCATCGGGGAAAAAATTAGTGACATTGAAGTGCCTATTGAGTTTACACCGAGTATAATATGAGATACAAATATCTGATGTTTTTGTCAGTGTGAATACTAATAACAAGGCAAGTTCCTCCGCAGCGAAAAAATTTATAGATGTATTCAGAGAGCAATATAAATTTCTAAATTTGTTTAAGTTAGTGGAAGATTTTTTATAACAGCACTGTAAAAGTAAGTAAAAATCTAGTTTTGAAATACTACAGAAACCATACATCTATTAATTTATTTCTATTGTGAAAGAAAAATCAAGTGATTACTTTGATACTCTTCTTTCCCCGAGTAAGTACAAGCGCTTTTTAAATATCCCTAACTAGTTGTGAAAGTATATGTATGTCTCATTTAATAGTGATAATTACATATATATGTCCCGTTTATGAAAATTCAAAGAGCAAATTATGTCTTGATAATATCTTTATTTATGACTATTGCCCAGTTTTACATCGAACCATCAAACATGGCCTCTATCAGTTGGCGGGTATTAACTAACAAAAGAGTCTTTCTTAGAGGAGATTCACTAGCGACTCTACCTGAAGACGTTCTCTTTCAATTCTTACGCGTCAAGTGCTTGTATATAGCATATAAAAGACTCATTAAAGAGTGAGCTCCGTAATCTGCCTTTAAACTCCTAAATTATTAATTTTATGTTTTCAAACCTGAGACACACACACACACACACACACACACACACATATATATATATATATATATATATATATATATATATATATATATATATATATATATATATATATATATATATATATATATATATATATATATATATATATATATATATATATATATATATATATATATATATATATATATATATATATATATATATATATATATATATATATATATATATATATATATATATATATATATATATATATATATGACAGGTTCCAGTAAATGCACTAGAGTTCAGAGTACCACTTCATCTCTTTATTTAAATCTCATCAACACTCAACTCAACAATGGCGTCTCACATTGGCACCCAACTGCTAACAAAGGCAGTTTTCACTGCTTCGGGGAGCTATAGGTCTGACTGTAGAAAGTGCATACTGCTCTCTGCTCTTATCACTGCGCGTGAGTCATATTTATGTGGCTAACTCCTCAAGCCACAACACTCTCATTAAAAGAATCTCTAATTAAAATCTCTTAAAATTAATCTATATTTTAAATCCTGACATATATATATACATATATATATATATATATATATATATATATATATATATATATATATATATATATATGGGCTCAAGTCACCTGCTAGGGTAGTGGGAACCTGGAGGGAGTTAATTCAGATCTAGGCTTGGTTGCCATTTGTATTGTTTCTTCATAGGTTCCAAAGTTTGCCTACCTTTCATAATAAAGTTGTAAACAAATGTCTGCGGCTTTGTTAAATGTGAATGCTAATAATAAAAGAAAGCACACCTAAATAGAATAAAATATATGCTTTCATATGTAGAGCGACATTAATTTCTATATATATTTAGTCAATGTAATTTTACAGCACTGTAAGCTGTAATCTAATACTAGCTAGCTTGAAAAATTTTAAAGAAACCATATATTTACTTAGCCATATATTATTATTTTACCACATATTAACTTCAATGTGTTGTCAAAGGAAAGGCAGTGATTAGTTGGATGAGAATTATTCCTTAAGCAAGCAGAAACATTTCTCCTTAAATATTCATAAATCAATTCTATAACATGTATCTGCATGTTCAATTTAATAGCGATAATAATAATTATCATCGATAAATTAAACATGCAAAATTTGAAACGGTCTGATATCAAAACATTTAGACATAATTGTCGCTTTAAGACGGAACCGAAGCTTTGTATCCTTGAAACTTAAATGATTTGTCTGCATCTCTGAGTGTACATTAAAATGCATCATTGATCTACTTTATGCGGCCATTAAAATGAGTCATCAAGTAAATGAAAACTGTTTTCGAATGCTTAAAGATATCTGCGGTCAAAATAAATCGAATAAATAGAAAGTCCGATATTGGCAACGATGGTTTTAATGTTTAGTTAATTATAATGGAAGTCCTATGCTTCCAGTCGAATAAATAAAGAATTTTAATTGCAAATTTATCGGGACGTGGAAAACTGATTGAGAGTTATTCGCTAGTACAATGGATGAACAATAAAATGGTCTTTTCAAATGTAACTGAATATGACTGTTATTTGATATTAGTATATGTGAAATGTCACAGGTGAAAATGGAAAACCAATGTTGAATTAAGATTCATTAAATAATTGCTACTAAGAGATTTTAATTATAATTAATACTTTGGAAAAAATATATGACACAAACAGTTATTATTTCAAATATAACATATAAAAATTTAATTTAATATATAATTTTAGTTCAAGGTTATTATTTTATATAATTATTAAATTTAAAGCATTATATCTTTGAAAATAATAATTAATATATATTAAAAGTAATATAAATTAATATTTTCGTTTGTTAACGAGAATTGTTGATAATAATTAATAACATTTTGAGATATCCCTGATATTAAATAATGAAAGTAATAATGCATAACTTCCTTTTATTAATGCTAATAATTCATCACTTTATAATAATAATTACAATATATATCTTTAGTTATGTATTATAATTTCTGTTACTCTACAAATTATAAGATTTTAATTGTTAGAATCACAACACATTGCAATTGTAATAATTCACATAGAACATTAATTTCAAATTTTAATACGAAGATTGTGAGAGCTTTATTTAATTCAGGGAATGGTACATTTTTTAAAGCATTTTGAAAGCTGTATACTTCAGGATTTATAAAATTTCTACTCCTAAAAAATAAATTATATATAAATTAAATAAATTTAAACATTTTAAAATTAGATTACAGTTTTCAAGAATTATTTGTTTAAGAACATTTATGTTACTTTTAAAAATGCTATTTAATATTTCATAGTTCATCTTACATAATATTTCATTTGATTCATTAAAATATTTACTAAGAATCTAACACTTTTAATACATATTAAAGTAGATTTGGGTATTAATTTTGGCTTCATGTAGACTATAAAAACTAAATTTAACTGTAGAAATTTCAAAGTCTCAAGAATATTTAACACACATAGATAAAAGTACTTTCTATAAATTAATTAATTACATCAATTCTATCAATTTCTAAAAATATTTTAAAGTAATAAAAAAACATAATTTATTTAAATAAAAACATTACTTACAATAAAATTTAATTTTCATAAAATTAAAATTCATTTCATAATTATAAATGATCTATTTTTGTTTATTCTGCATATATTTATATTTATTCAAAACTAATATAATTATATATTTTTAAATAACATAAAAAGTATTTTAAAAAATTAATTCAATATACCTAAAAAAACTAACATATTTTTAAAATATAAATTTATATAAGTAAAATATATTCATAAATTTTAAAAAATATTTAAATATGCAAAAATATTTACAAGAATATAATCTTTATAGAAAATTTTTTATAAATTATAAATTCATAAATTTCTTTAAAAAAACTAAAAAGAATTTTTCTTTTAATAGAATTTAAAATATCATCAAATATTTTCATATTTTTTTAGATAATATTTCAAAATAATATTTAAAGTAAATAAAACAAAAAATAAAAAATTAAATTATTTCATTTTCGATTATTTAGAATAAAAAATAATATTACAGAAAAAGTAAAATTTTTTATTTTGATATTATTAATATTTTCATAATATAATCTTTATATAAATTATTTCACACATTTTAAAGTATCTTACTAATATTTTAAATTGTACAAATATTTTTAAACAAATATTTTTTATAAATTTTAATATTTTCAAGTATTTAAAAATTTCTATGATTTTAAAAAATATTTAATCATTATAATTAAATATATCTAAAAATATTATTAAATATTATTTAACATTCTTGTATAATAAAATAATAAAATACAAAGAAAATATATAAAAATTATATTTAAATAAATATAAAAAAATATAGTAAATAAAAATAACATATTTAAATTCATTTCCAACACTTAAAAAATTATATTTCATAATTCTTTCATTATTTACTTCATAACATAATATCTTACTAATTAAACTTTTAATAGAATATTATATTCTATAAGTTATTAAATATTTCTAGAATTAAAATATAAAAATATTGATAAAATAAATTAATATTATATCAATCTTAAAAAAATTTTTATACATTTATAATAATAAAATTAATAAAAAATTGACAGATTTAAAATTTTAAAAAAATTACTAGTTATATTTCATATTTACATATATTTCATATACTTCTTATTTAAATTTCAATTCATAAATTTATCAATTGAAAATATTTACTAAATTCTTAACTAATCTGAATAATATTTGTTTTAGTTCATTTTTATTAAGTTTAACCAATTTAAATGATAAAAAAGTTTCAAGAAAAAAATAATACAATAATTATTATTTCTATTTTATTACAATAATATAAAAAATATATATTTAAGTTTAAGTTAATAAAAAAAATTATAGAAGCATTAAAAATAAATTTATTTTTAATAATAAAAAAAATATAATTATTTATTTCATTATCTTTATATTTCATAATTTTTAATATTATACTAATCACTTTCTATAAATATTTCTGAATTTCATTAGATTATTTAATTAAAATAAATATGTATAAATTTCAATGTCAAGAAATATTCTTCATTATTTTTACATAAAAAATTTCTAAATATTCAACATAATTTTAAAAATAATAAAGCAAAATTAAGAAAAATAATAAGAAAAAAAAAAATAATATATTATAAAAAATTTTCATATGTTAATTTTTTATAAATATCATTTCATATAAAATATTCATAATTCTTTAAAATATACTCTTTCTACATATTAATAGTATTTTCGTTATATTATTATTAAAAAAAAAAATTAAAATATAGTAAAAATTCATCAAAAAACAGATAAATCACATTTATAAAAATTTTTCTATCGACTGAACAATATGAAAATTATTTTAAAGTAATAATAATAAATAACAGTTATATTTCATCTTGCATAATATTTCATAGTTCGTCTTACATAATATTTCATATGATCCTTTAAAATATTTACTAAGATCTAACTCTTCTAATACAAATTAAAGTGTATCTAAATATTCTTTACGGCTTTATTTAGATTATTAAAACCCAATTTAAACGTTGATGTTTCAAAGTTTCAAGAAAATTCATCACACAGTGAAAAAAGTACTTTTTATAAATTAACCTATCATTCTATCGACAAAATAATACCTAAAATATTCAAAATATATTTTTAAAGTAATAATAAAACAAAAATAACAGAAAAATTTAAAATTATTTCTTAAGAAGCATTAAAAAATTACTAGTTATATTTCATAGGTCATCTTACATAATATTTCATACTTCATCTTACATAACATTTCACATGATTCTTTAAAATATTTACTAAGATCTAACAATTCTAATACAAATTAAAGTAGATCTGAATATTCGTTTCGGCATCATTTAGATTACTGAAACCCAATTTAAATGTAGAAATTTCAAAGTTTCAAGAAAATGTATCACACATTGATAAAAGTACTTTTTATAAATTAACCAATCATTCTATCGATAAAATAATATCTAAAATATTCAAAACATATTTTAAAGTAATAATAAAGCAAAATTAATAGAAAAATTGAAAAATGTTTCCCGAGAAGCATTAAAAAAATTACTAGTTATATTTTTTATAGTTCCTTTTACATTATATTTCATAGTTTGTGTTACATAAAATTTCATACTTCATCTTATATAATATTTCATATGATCCTTTAAAATATTTTCTAATATCTAACACATCTAATACAAATTAAACTAGATCTGAATATTCTTTTCGGCTTCATTTAGATTATTAAAACCAAATTTAAATGTAGAAACTTCAAAGTGTCAAGAAAATTCACCACACATAGATAAAAGTACTTTCTATGAATTAACTATACATTCTATCGACAAAATAATACCTAAAATATTCAAAACATATTTTTAAAGTAATAATAAAGCAAAAATAACAGAAAAATTGAAAATTATTTCCTAAGAAGCCTTAAAAAATTACTAGTTATATTTCATAATTTATCTTACATAATATTTCATAGTTCGTCTTACATAATATTTCATAAGATTCTATAAAATATTTACTCAGATATAACTCTTCTAAAATTCATATTAAAATAGATTTGAGTATTCGTTTCGGTATCGTTTAGATTATTAAAATTTAATTTAAATGTAGAAATTTTAAAGTTCCAACAAAATTCATCACACATAGATAAAAACACTTTCTATAAATTAATCAATAATTCTATCGACAGAACAATACCTAAAATATTCAAAATATATTTTAAAGTAATAATAAAGCAAAAATAACAGAAAAATTGAAAATTATTTCCTAAGAAGCCTTAAAAAATTACTTGTTATATTTCATAGTTTATCTTACATAATATTTCATAGTTCGTCTTACATAATATTTCCTAAGATTCTTTAAAATATTTACTCAGATATCACTCTTCTAAAATGCAAATTAAAGTGGATATGAATATTCGTTTCGGCTTTATTTAGATTATTAAAACCCAATTTAAATGTAGAAGTTTCAAAGTTTCAAAAAAATTCATCACACATAGATAAAAGAACTTTCTAAAAATTAACCAAGCATTCTATCGACAAAATAATACCTAAAATATTCAAAACATATTTTTGAAGAAATAATAAAACAAAAATAACAGAAAAATTGAAAATTGTTGCCCACGAAGCATTAAAAAAATTACTAGTTATATTTCATATTTCGTCTTACATAATATTTCATATGATTCTTTAAAATATTTACTAAGATCTAAAGTTTCTAATACAAATTAAAGTAGATCTGAAAATTTGTTTAGGCTTCATTTAGATTATTAAAACCCAATTTAGATGTAGAAGTTTCAAAGTTTCGAGAAAATTCCTCACACATAGATAAAAGTACTTTTTATAAATTAACATTCATTCTATGGACAATACAATACCTAAAATATTGAAAACATATATTTAAAGTAATAATAAAGGAAAAAAATACCCAGAAAAATTAAAAATTATTTGCCAAGAAGAATTTAAATAATTTACTAGTTATATCTAATTATATAGCCATATCTAACTAGTTATATCTATTTAAACTAACTATATCTAATTTTTATTCTAATATTTAAATCTATTTTAAGTGATATCGATTCATTTATACTTCAATATGTATACGCACACAATTTTATAAATCTAAATTGATTATTTATAAAAACGCTTTGTAAAGTCTACCATCCCTCTTAAATTTTTTTAAATCCTTTTAATTTTAAAATCTCTGTATGGTATCTAGTCTTGCCTAACCTTTCTATGTCGATAGAAAAATTTCACGAAAATGAGTATTCCTGATTTAACTCAAATACACAGAGCACACATACGAACACTTATCTTTTTTATTCAGTTTTCCCGCGTTACATATACATGCAAAATATATGTAATCAGCCTTAAACGTTAGCTGAAATACCACTCTCGATGTTGGGGAATTTCCAAAAGTGGGGTACTTACGGACAGAATAAGTATCGGATAGAATAAACGCGTTTGCTTTTAGTACGTCAGCCGATATCGAGTATACGAAAATTCCATTTATCGCTAAGGAAAGCCGATAAAGTATGATATGGGTTAACGGTCAAAATTAGGGAAATGACAGCGAACCAATTTATTAACTAGATAGAATATGTAGTTTGCAAATTGAAAAGCCGATACTTTTAATACTTTGATGGAAAAAACCCAAGACTTATTAAATGCTTAATGCTACACTAAAAGATCAATAATAACTCATTTCCTTTTTAGTAAATAATAACTTTAATTTTGTATGTTATTAGAGTATTCTTTAATATATAAATATATATATATATATATATATATATATATATATATATATATATATATATATATATTTATATTATATATAAATATATACATAAATATATATATTATATAATATATATTATATATTTATATATATATATATAATATAAATACATATATATATATAATATATATAACACACACACACAAAATAATATATATACTATATATATATAAAATAATTTATATATATATATTATAATTATATATAAAGATAATAGTATATATTAAATATGTATATTATATATATATATATATTATATATATATATATATATATATATATATATATATATTTATATATATATATATAATATATATTATACATTATATATACATACATACATACATAAGTATATATATATATTCCGTTATTTCTAACTAAGTAGTTACTAATATTTAAGAACCCTATCGTTGTTTTGTATAAAGTGTATTTACAGTTAATTTTCCCCACTTGTTTGCCTAAGTATTATTTGTTATATAGGGGATAAAACCTTCATTAACATTCATTTACAAGAAAACTGCTATATTGAAAATATTTCTAAAACTTTTTTTTTGGCATAAGTATATCTTTTGGGAAAATACTAATACTAACTAACACCAAATTATGTTTAAATTCATGATTGTTTCCGAATAAGAGGCTTGTTTGAAATATATATTTTATTACACTTAAATTTTTAATAGCAAAACTCCCAAAGAAATTTTTACTTTATCATTTCAAAGCATTACGAGTAGCAATACTTATGTTATAATTTTTTTGCACTAAAGTAAACATAATGCCATTTTACAAAAATTGCCGATATTGCTTTGTTAAATACATAAAATAGTCTAGATTTACAAATCAACAAATGTTCATCAGTAGGAATTAAAACTATACATTTAGTAAATAACAGATGATTTACTTATCAAAACCTTATTAAATAAAAATCAAGAAAAACACATAATTAAAACTTGATGTTTATGAAAAAAAGATAACATTTCTTGTAAATTATGTACTCACGATACTCTACAGTACGAATAAGTTTAAGTGAATTTACCTCCATCACATTTTACATATAAAAACAATTTTCAAAAGAAGCACCTTAAGCGGAAAATTACCTTCAAAATAATGATTTTTTCTCCCGTCAAGATAACCTTAAATTTATTTTTCGATACAAAAAGCTTCGAAATCTTTCAAATTTGAAGTAAAAGATGAAAGTATTATGCAAATAAATCTATGGGGTAGTCACAAATGGTAAAAGAAACATGCTTCGTGCTTTGAATACAAATATTTTTCTAAGGAGAAAATTAATTTTATATGGGATATAAAATTTATAAAAAAGAGGCATGGGTTGAGTAGTAGAAAATACGTTGGATTTTTGTAAAGCTGTATAGAAAAATATTCTCAATTTGTTGAAATCAAAAATGTATACTGGTGTGAAGTTAGAGTTGAAAAATTGAAAATGAGACATTACGGCAAAAAATGGCCATGGAAATTTGCTATACTAATAGATTACGTTATAAGCCAGCAAATGTTGGAAACATTTTGAAAGGAGCTTAATTTTAGATAATATGGAAATGAGAGCAACACTGTTCAAAATTGGATGCGTAAAAATTATTTGTTTCCACATCTAATAAAAGGTGTTGCTACTTCTTTCAGCTGTGCAAACGCTCTCAGAGCTATCTTACTGTTAATGAGACTATTGATCGTCGACATCCACTGGCTCTTTATAGGCAAGTGCTGGTCTGGATATCTGGAGACCGAGTTGGCCATATCCCACATCATCTTCCAGATAAATGTAAACAGATTCAGTTATGTGTGGTTGGACGTTATCGTTCCATAAAAATGAATTGGTCTCACACAATAAAAGTCTCATCTAGAATTCGAGAATCTCCTCTCTTTAGCGTTTGCTGCCTTTGTACCAGAAAAGAAGATATGGAGATGTGAACGCACATCCAAGTAGATTCCTGCCCATAGAAGGATGAAAGTCCCAACAAAACCATGAATTTCTCTGATGTTTGCAGGATTATAGTGACTTTCAGATTTTCTCCAGATAAAAACCCGTAGAGAATGTCTTTCTCTTCTGAATTTTGACGTGTTAATAAGGAGAACAAAGAGAAAATTCTCCTCTGTTCAAGAAATGCCTCCACAGCAAGAAAATAGAGGATTGTCTTGTGAAACTAAGTGTGGTAAAAATATCTCTTAGCTAGCCATCTGTACACGGTATCCCATTGTTCTAGACGCAGCAGAATTTTAAGACAGAGCTTCTCGGCAGTCATATCTCTATGGTGCTTTATATTTAAAGACAAATAGAGATCGTCTAAATTTGTTAACACTCTTAGGAGACGTTGTATAATCATTTCAGTGATAATAGCGATTGTCTGAAACAGTTAACCTAATCTGGAGACTACCATATGTTGCCCTCACAGTCAACAAGCTACTTCTAGTTATGACTGTTCAGCTTCCTACTAATTTTCCATCTCAATTCATTATTTTAACGACTTCGTGTAGTCATTATAACTCTAATCTGAGCAGATGGTGTTGCTTTCTTTAAATAAAGCAGTGATCTCACTTGGAATTTGGTAGTTTCGGAAAACTTCAAGTTCTCAACTTCAAACTCAATTTGTGGTTTTCACCCCTCATTACTACTAAACAAAAATTAGAAGCATATGTTGCAATCCCTCTCCAAATTACACTATTATCACTATATATCATATTATACAGTTTTTAAAATAACTGTGGTAGATATTTCTATATATTTAAAAAAAATATGTTTACAGTAAAGTAGACATCTCACACAGAAGATGCCATGCTAAGCAATATGTCAGTCTGATAGACTCAAATATTGTGACAATTAACAGAACTGACAATATTGGAGTCAGTGAAAACTTATATTATAACACAATTTCAAAATAAAATGTTCTCTTTGTTAGATCGTACATAAATATTCAATTGTGCCAAATTATTGCTATTTTTCGGTTGTATCAAATCTGATAGGGTTAAGTAAAGTTCAAGGAATTTCATAATAGCTGAGGGTAGGACTGCAAATTTAACAGAAATGACTATATATTTAGATAATTTATTTTATATTTATGTTGTTATTTTTCATTATCATAAATGAGATTACAAAATATTATTATTAAAGAAACAAAATTCAAGCACAAACAAAATATTTTGTTTCTGAATTAAGTTCTTTGACAAATCTTAAATATAAAGATTTCAATCTCTTGGTGTCAACTGTCATCTAAAACTAAATCAAATCTGAAACCACAGTCAGATTTAGATGTTTTAGATGTGTCACTGAATATGAAAACAAGTTAAAAAGTAATTTAAAACTTAATTCTAACCTTTAATTACATAAATTGCGAGCCTTAGAATAAAGTTGGTGTAATCGTGAGGGTTAATATAGGATGATGTTTTGGACTGCTGAATGGCTTGCATGAACTGAGCACTTTTCTAGTTTTAATTTTCTTGAGACCAATATGACCTTGTACCTAATCAAGAAATCCGGGAAGACGAAACTTTTTTGATGGTATAGCATATGTAAATGTTATTTTCAGTTTTAACTTTAACATATTTAAACTGTTTAAAATATCAGTCTTATAATTTATATAATATTACTTCTCTTAATAAACATGTAGACATGCGATCATGTTTTTATACGTTTCAATTTATGTACTAATATTTTGCTCTTTTCTGTTATTTATACGATCATAGATACACATGAACGTTTATACAAACGTGCACACACACACACACACACACACATATATATATATATATATATATATATATATATATATATATATATATATATTATATATATTTATATATATTATATATATATATATATATATATATATATATATATATATATATATATATATATATATGTATATATATATATATATATATATATATATATATATATATATATATATATATATATATATATATATATATACATATATATATATATATATATATATATATATATATATATATATATATATATATATATATATATATATATTATATATATATATATATATATGTATATATATTTATTTATATATAGAAACTTGCTTGTTTGTCACACTTTAGCTTCTATAATGTTTATGAGAGTTGCTTTTACTTATAATTAAAAGTTCTTTAAATTTTTAAGCCCTTTTGGCTTTAAATGAATTTTCCTTAATAGAAGGAGTAACTCAAGGAGACCTATACTGCTTGCTGATTAATAAATTACTGTAAAATTTTATTACTAATTCTATGATATTATTTCTTGTCAGATATAATGTCTAAATTGATTTCAAATTATCTATTATAAACTAATTAAATTTTTTGATAATATCGATTTTTTTTAAATTCGTGCAAATAAAAAGTTAACTATTACAATATCTAAATGATTTAAAATCTTCAAAACGATATATTAATTACTACAACAATGCCCCATTTAGATAACGAAATATATGATCAAAGCATCATATTAATAAACTTTGGTAGAAATACTAGATTTTTTCCTCAGCATTAATTAATATGATTAAACTTATAGGGCCAATAAAACTATAATTTCGATATTAACTAAGAAAAATTTTGAAAGTAATTGCCCAGAATTTTTGACAATATGTAAGCAAATTATGAGAAAACGACATATTTATTTAATGTAGCTTAATATTTTAATTTTCATTATTTTTGAATTTTTAAAACACTTACTCTCATTAACTTATGAACCTGAATTTTATGACATTACATAATGAGAGTCAGATTTATGAATATGTATTAGAAATTTTCACAATAAATATCGTATTTCCCTCTTAATGTATTGATCTCATAAGTGCAAGCTTTTTAGCTTTAAATTAATTTTCCTTCATAGAAGGAGTAACTCAATGAGACCTATACATCATGCCGATTAATAAATTACTAACTTAACTATCTGCCGATTAATAAATTACTACTTAAATTTTATTACTAATTCTATGATATTATTTCTTGTCAGATATAATGTCTAAATTGATTTCAAATTATCTATTATAAACTAATTAAAATATGTTTTGAAAATAAAATCGAATTTTTTTTTCAGATTTTATGTTGATCAAAATAAAGTTGATCCAAACAATTTAAACTGTTAAGATTTCTAAATGATCTAAAATCTTCAAAACAATATATTAATCACTAAATATAAAGATAACGAAATATGTTATCAAAGCTTCATATTCATAAAAGCTGGTAAAAATATTAGATTTTTCCCCAGTATTAAATAATATGGTTAAATATATAGGTCCAATAAAACTATAATTTCTATATTAACTAAGAAAACGTTTAAAATGAATTGCCCAGAATTTGACAATATATAATCAAATTATGAGAAAATGACAGTTATTTAATGTAGTTTAATATTTTAATTTTCATTAATTTAGAATTTCTATAACACACATTCTCATTAACTTTTTAACCTGCATTTTATGACATTGCATAATGAAAGTCAGATTTATGAATATGTATTAGAGATTTTCACAATTAATATCGTATTCCTTAATATAGTCTCATAAATGCAAGCTTTTTTAGCTTTAAATTAATTTTCCTTAATAGAAGGAGTAACTCAGTGAGACCTATACAGCATGCTGACTAATAAATTACTACTTAAATTTTATTACTAATTCTATGATATTATTTCTTGTCAGATATAATGTCTAAATTGATTTCAAATTATCTATTATAAACTAATTAAAATATGTTTTGAAAATAAAATCGA
>CM063510.1:92226761-92236761 GCA_032207245.1 Pardosa pseudoannulata
CATATAAGACATTTTTGATGTAAATCTGACACTGACTTGATTTTAAGTAACAATATGGGCTCACATAAACAAGAATGAATAATGTGACTAGTACATACATATAGGGGAAATGGTACACGAGGGGTGAAAGAATCAGGCAAATTTTAATACTCTGTATAAGCAAATGGAAAATCTCGTCGAGTTTGTATAAGAACGTTGGATAACATACAAAAGGATATATATGTGAATAATAACCAGATCATTAGTTACATAAATATTTAAACGCTATAATGTATCATGTGATTTATCTGGATTACTACTGAATGCATAAAACGTGGACATGAAGATCTATTGTATTACGTGCTATGTTCTATAGAGGATACATATAGAGGATATACTTTCTATACGCGATTTGAAAGAGAGATGCAAACTTTAAGGCAGTATTTGAATAGCGAGTGGAAATTTAGACTGAGGTTATATAAGCGCTTGAGCTTACATGCATAAGAAATAAGGATGAATGTATGACTAATGTATGGCAAAACATTAGTGACGTAAATATGTGAGCGATATAAAGAGAAGCAAATGGAAAATCTCTATATATTATGAATGCATAACATGACATAAGATCTATTGTATTTAGTTATTTCTAGATACATGAAGAAAATTTGGTTGAAGAAATAGAGGCTATTATGTTCTATTGAATAAGGAATGAGGATTTCTATTATGTGAGCGTTATTTTGAGTGTGACAGCGTGCGTCAGAATGCATAAGAAATAAAGGAGAGTATAGTGGAAATGTGAGGATAAAAGAGAATATGGATACATGTGATGAAGTTTGTGAGTTTAAGTATTTTACGGTGAGTGTAAATGTGTATATTGCTAAGTTATAGAGGCGATTGTAGCTATATAAGTGTATAGAGTCGTTAGCGTGAGTTTCTGAAAACACCAACAACAACACACCAGCAGGACCAAAGTCGGCCAACGCCGCATTCTGATGCCGCTATTCGCTCCTCAGGCCATGGTTGGGGGATGCCGATGGAGACCAGAAGAAATGGAAAGCCATGATGGGGAAAGCAGAGCTCTCGCCTGCAGACTGGGGGCCTGGCAGAAGAGATGCCCGACTCACCACCACACCAGGCGACGCCACTCCCACGGACACGTGACGTCATCGCAAGAAGGGGGGTGCGAGGGGTGCGGAGGGATTGCCGGGATGCGGAGGATTCTCTTCGGGAGGTGGAATGGGAAGTGGCACCGATTTTCGGTTCGATTTCGCGAGAGGCCTGCGCGCCTAATAAAAAGCCTCCAAGATGACGCTTAACTGTGTGCGGATGTCAAATGCCGTTTCTTCTTCAGACGCTTTTATTCCCTCTCTCTCTCCAAATTTGCCTCCAATAAACGCATTTTATTATCGATACACGGAGTGATTAGCTGCTCCCTGGCTCAGACATTCGCATTCCGTAATGACGTAGTTAAATTGGAATCGAGCATTCGATCGGGAGAGAGCGGGATAATTAATATAACAATCCATGCAAACACGTTTGAATACAAACCACATATTAGTAACATATATGTCTGTCTTTTTGTTTGCGTTTTATACGGAAATATTATAGATTTTTGTAATTGCGGCACTAACTAAATTGGGGAAAAGAGGTGCATTATTCTTGCTATAAAACAAACACTCTCAACTGTCGGATTATTTAACATTACGATCAGTTTTAATTTCATAATTTTCACCTCAGATAGCCTACCATTATGCTAATTAAAATAATGGATACAGTGGGATTTTTAGTATCGATTGTTAATGTAAAATGCCACTTTATGTAGGACTTTATTAAAACCCCCCCATTCTATACAGATATATTATAACTAAAAAGAATTGTTCAACTGGATTGACTGGGGCAATTAAATGTGATCCCCATATATATATATATATATATATATATATATATATATATATATATATATAGATATTATATATATATATATATATATATATATATATATATATATATATATATATATATATATATATATATATATATATATATGTGTGTATCCATGTATATATACATGTACACACACACACACACACACACACACACACATATATATATATATATATATATATATATATATATATATATATATATATATATATATATATATATAAATATATAACTTTATATATAAATGTGTATAAATATTATATATATCTAGATATGTATATAAATATATGTGTGTATATATACATGTACACACACACACACACACACACACACATATATATATATATATATATATATATATATATATATATATGATTAATAGTTGCGAAAAGTACAAAATGCTGATTGACTATTAGGCAAATAGTTTAGAAAACTCCCAGCTATTGACTCTAAATCAACAATATAAGTAAACATGTAATAATACGAAAAGGGGTTTGTTTCTCGGTTTTTCTGCAGTAACTCAAAAATATTCCAAAGTCTATTCAAATAAATTTTACACAATTTTTACATTCCGTAAATTTGATTTAAATTTTGTACCTTACGGTGTAATTATGTAAAGTTGTATTGTTGACAATTATTTAATAAAAATTTTGTTTTATGTAGTGTAAATTTTACATATAGTGGCAATATAGTATATGCACAAACATTATGTACATGCATTATATTGTCTGAAATTATGGTATTTTAGCAATATAGCATATATACATATATATTTATCCATACACCAAAATTATACTTTACGTAAAGGAAGAATTTTAATAGGCAATTATATTTTATATTAATTGTTAAAACCTTTTATTAGGACTATTCAATATCGATGGAAGTGTAGTACGTAAAATGTATACTAGATTATATATGTGATATAGCATTAAGACAAACAAATCAGAACTAAAAAATATTTTTTTTAGTTCTGATTTGTTTATTTTTATAAATTTGGTTATATATGATTTATTTAACACTGACTGAAATTGTCACCAAAGGCAGTTATTAATAATAGTTTAAAAATGTTTGTAAATATATACAGCAAAATTTGGTGTTCCATCACTGACTTCAGCGTATGATAAAATGAAACATAATTTACTAATGTTTTTAATATAAGTTATCATGGAAACGAATATTATAAAACTCACCAGATATTTGGAAAAAATACACTGTACTTTTGTTATGCATTGGAAACCATTTTGACATTTTTAATAGATTTAAATTAGTTTATTTAAATAAACACCAGCAACGATCAAACGTATTAGTACTTAATCACATACAATGAAAAGTCAATGTTATATTGCTTTTGATCATAAAATGGAGTGTAATAAAAATTGTATGTCAACCTTTATTAAAGATTTAGTATTAGAGCATAATTTTTGATAAAAACAGTAGATTATCCCTGAGAAAGAAATTTTAGTTGTCCGCTGATACAAATGAAAAAATATTTTTCCTTAATCCAAAATACTTCCAAAATACAGGAAAAGTGCAAAAAACTAAAAGAATAATAAAAAAAAGCAGAAACAGTTTTCCTAATAAAGAAAGGCTATATATATAATGGAGAATATGTTCTGCAATTTGTTTGCATATCTGTATTGCTGTTAAAATAAAGTATTGAAGTTTTCTTATGAAATTATGATATTTGGCTTGAAATTAAAGAATAATCTAATTAAGTAAGGTATTGCACAAATTAATTTATCTTCTTCTTGTTGCTTGTGTCATGGATCTCATCTGATTCAAATCATATGCATGTCATTCTTCACTTTATATCCAAGAAGAAAGTAATTATCCTCAAAAGATCCTCACGTAACATGTTAATACAGTTGATCAGTTATTGCACAGTGGACTTTACAATAATACACTTGGTGTAAACAGTATACAAAGTTCCTATACCCATTGGAAAATCTGAGGGTTTATGAAATGAGTTCAGCCAACGCAATTTAATCACCCCTGTCTTCTGCAAAATGACTAAAGCACCAGGATTTTTACTAGAGTACCATGGGTGTGATTGTAGTTGTTTCCAAGATATGTGTATAGAAGCCTTACTGCTTTAATTTAGCCCAAGGTACGTCAAAGGATCATCAATAACATGAGCCATGGTAGAGCTTTCCTTCGCCAGTCCATCCTCAATATCATTATATTTTAAATTCAAGTTTGACAGAATCTATTGTAGATGGAGGATACTTGAACTGGACAGAGTTTTGAGTTTTCTATAATCTCAATTCGATTTTGATCCCTCATAAATCTCCAATTTTGTAGGTATTGTATTGCACATAGGCTATCCAAAAGGATTCAGATTTTTATCGGCAAATGTCTCTCTGTAGCATAATCCAGAGCCATGTTAGTGGCCGTAATTTTAAAGCTGAAAACTGAAAAGTAATCTTAATTTTTACGTTTGAGATATATCTCTTCTTCACCAATCTTAATAAAAAGCCGCACTTCCGGTGAAACCATTCTTACTGCCGTCTGTATAAACCAGAGCAGCCTCTACAGGGATACTATTAATCCCTTTAAAAGCAACCTCTCTTAAGTATTCAATATGTTGTGAGGACTTTTTTGTACGGGTGGATGTATGGAAAAATATCTCATGCAACAAGTGTAGTAATTAGTTAACAATTAACTTGTAAAATATTCCATTGTTATTGTGCTATCAACATTTAGAATATTGGAACTTTATTATTGAGAATTACTTTATTTTTATACACTTTTATTTTGTACTCAGAATCCATTGTTTAACCTATGTTTATAGGTAATGTAATTATTATTCTCCTGATAATAGTATTTTAAAAATTCGAATAATTATACAGAAACATTTTGCTATGTTTTGGGATCTTTATTGGAAATTTTTTTTTAAAAGGGCAAAATTTAATGTAAAAAAAGTTCTTCAACTTCACTTAAAACTCTCATTTAACGTATATACAGAAATCAGGTGAAAATATTGTGACATTTTGTGTATTTAATTAATGACTCAGGCAATAATTAATTAATTTAGAGTTAATGCAGTAAACGATAGGAAAGGTTTGTTTAATATGCATGACAAAAATCAGACTTATAAAGGCTATATATTCTTTACCTATAATGTTTATAAACATAGACAGTTTCTTTATATTTTCAATGATGTTCAATGATGCCTCACAACTTAATATAAGAACTACAATTTTACATATATAAAGCGAAAGATGTAAGGCAATAGATTTATTAGGAAAAATATGATAGAGTATTTTAATATCTACTAAAGAAGCTTTGTAGCATGTTTAATGTGTATGTCATGAGATATCAAATATTTGAATAACTAATTAAATTATATTGAAAATATAATATATTAGGGACCAGTTTTAACGAATGTTCTTTAATTTGGATCGTTTTTTAATTCTCCTGGTACAATTTATAGGGGTCTTAGACTTTAATTAGAAGAACTAATATATACCAAATGTGTATATATTCTGAAAAATCATAAGTTTTATATTAATTAAAAGATATTAGGGACCTATTTTAACTCTTGTAAAATTATGAATTATTCCTTTTAATTACTTATAAAAGTATACAATTATAGAAGAATTTAAAATATGTTGCATCATGATCCGGAAGATTTAAAAAATTTATTCAGTAGTCAAGCTAAAGGTTTTTGTTTGTATATAAATTATTAAAACTAAAATGACTTAAAATCCTTATGATACTTAAAATTTAGCATATTTTTAATGAATAATAAATTTAAATTTTCTTCTAAATATTTTTATATTTCAAAGAAACTTATTATGTAAAATGCTACCTGTCTTACTAATTCATTATACAGTATTTAGTGTGATAGTTCCTTTTATTTGAGTTACAGGTTAATAAATATATTTAAAATTAGGTTATCTTGCGGATTGTAGCGAATATAGCATGAACATTTATTCACTTTTCAAATTTTATGCTCTAATTCTTCCACATTTATATATTTAAATCAGTTATGACATATTGTTTCATGATTTTATAATATTTGAAATATATCCTAAATGTCTCATAAATCTTTCGTATAATTTTATTAGTATTTGAAGATTTATTCTTTTTTATAATATATACCCTTCAGTTATATATTAGTTCTTCTTAATAAGGTCTAAGAACCCTATAAATATTACCAGAAGACAGATGCTTGGAGAGTACAGAAAATAATAAGGTCCTCCAACAAATTTTTGCTTTTCAAACTGGTGCATGTTGAACTCTATGAGTAGAATCTCATTGATATTACAAATATCAATTCTTAAAATAAGATTAAAAAATATCACGAAAGTTTCGGCTAAAGCATAGATTTTTCAAAAACCTTATACATAGAACTGTAATCATTTCCAATCAACATCCGATTAATTTTTTATAACTTCAAAATTTCTCTTAAAGAAGAGTACCTCTTAATCGTTGCAAGCGAAGGTTTGAAATTAATCAAAGGAATTTATTAACTAGTGCTACTTCGCTACGCGCTCTAGCTCCAGCAAATGGAAATCTCACCAGAAACAAAAGATGAGATGATTGATGCATTTAAAACAAAGTGATTCATGTAGAGTTGATTATTATTCTTTTCTAATTTTACGAGCGATTCATCCATGAGATTGAGTTTAAGGATCATTAGAGTTTTCCAACGTAATTATTCTTATGAATCGAGAAAATAGTTTTACAGGAACAGTTATCTGTGTTTTTTAATGTGTGGTTAGAATTAAAGATTTGTCAAAATTAACAGATCTTCGAGAATCTTGACTAAACTATTTATAGCTTGTAAAATATTGCTGTCCGTTAGTGAGCCAATATGTAAGGATATTGTATATAGTACTTTTTATTTTACAATACATTTTAATTTTAGTATAAAGATGATTTAGTAAAGATTTTGATTTGTTGTTGATACATATATCTGTATAGTTTTGCAGAAATCAGTATAAAATGGCTTTTAGAAATCAACAGAATAAAGTTTATATTAAATAAGCTACTATGTTTTTATTCTGTATTTTTTATATCTTACAAAAAGATATATTTTAATCTCTTCCTGATATTTAGCTTTAAACTATTAATATACATATACATAGATTATAAATAGTTAATTCCGTTAAACTGCGTATATCCCACTTATAATCTTTATATGTATAAGAAAATTAATGCGCAAACACATGTTTATATATATATATATATATATATATATATATATATATATATATATATATATATATATATATATACACATACATACATATATACATACATACATGTATCTACGAGTATGTATATAAACTTATTTTATTCTTTTATTTTTGCTTTTTATTGTAAAGTAAAAGTTATCCAATGAACATTACAAAGGGAAAAATCAATTCTACAAGTATACAAGTATAATTATAGAAGAATTGAAAATATGTTATCATGATCCAAAAGATTTAAAATTTTCTATTCAATAGTTAAACCAAATGTTTTTGTTTGTATATAGATTATTAATAATAAAATGAATTAAAATCATTATAATATTTAAAATTTACCATATTTTGAATAAATAATAAATTAAAATTTCCTTCTAAATATTTTTATATTTGCAAGAAATTTATTATGTAAAAAATATTCCTGTCTTTGTAATTCATTATAAGGAATTTAGTATGATAGTCACTTTTATTTAAGTTAAAGATTAATAAATATATTTCAAATTGTTTTTTCTTGCGGATTGTAATATACCATGAAAATGTATTAACTTTTCAAGATTAATACCCTAACTTTTCCACATATTTAATTTAAATCAGTTATGACAGATTATTTCATAGTTTTATTAGATTTAAAATATATCCTAAATGTTTCATATTTTTTTTTTAAATTTTATTAGTATTAGAAGACTTATGCTTTTTTAGAATATATACCGGAAAGGTATATATCAGTTCTTAATAAAGTCTAAGATCCCTATAGATAATTTTACCAAAAGGAAGATTCTTGGTGAATAAACAAAATAATAATGTTATCAATAGACAATTTACTTACAAATAATTAATGAAAGGTTCAGGGCAAACTCTAGGAGTAGAGTCTCATTGATATTAGAAATATCAATTCTTAAAATAAGATAAAAAAAATATCACGAAAGATTCTGCTAAAGCACATATTTTTCAAAAACCTTATACATAGAGCAGTAATCATTTCCAATCAACATCCGATTAAATTTTTATAACTTCAAAATTTCTTGAAAAGATGAGTACCTCTTAATCGTTGCAAGCGAAGGTTTGAAATTAATCAAAGGAATTTATTAACTAGTGCTACTTCGCTACGCCCTCTAGCTCCAGCAAATGGAAATCTCACCAGAAACAAAAGATGAGATGATTGATGCATTTAAAACAAAATTGTTCTTGTAGAGTTGATTATTATTCTTTTCTAATTTTACGAGCGATTCATCCATGAGATTGAGTTGAAGGATCATTAGAGATTTCCAACGTAATTATTCTTATGAACCGAGAAATTAGTTTTACAGGAACAGTTATCCGTGTTTTTTAATGTGTGATTAGAATTACAGGTTTGTCGAAATGAATAGAACTTCGAGAATCTTGACTAAACTCTTTATTATTAGTAAAATATTTCGTCCTGTTAGTGTACCAATATGTAAGGATATTGTATATAATACTATATTGTATATAATATAATGTACATATCTATCTATCTATCTATCTATCTATCTATCTATCTATCTATCTATCTATCTATATATATATATATATATATATATATATACACATACATACATATATACATACATACATGTATCTACGAGTATGTATATAAACTTATTTTATTCTTTTATTTTTGCTTTTTATTGTAAAGTAAAAGTTATCCAATGAACATTACAAAGGGAAAAATCAATTCTACAAGTATACAAGTATAATTATAGAAGAATTGAAAATATGTTATCATGATCCAAAAGATTTAAAATTTTCTATTCAATAGTTAAACCAAATGTTTTTGTTTGTATATAGATTATTTATAATAAAATGAATTAAAATCATTATAATATTTAAAATTTACCATATTTTGAATGAATAATAAATTAAAATTTCCTTCTAAATATTTTTATATTTGCAAGAAACTTATTATGTAAAAAATATTCCTGTCTTTGTAATTCATTATAAAGAATTTAGTACGATAGTCACTTTTATTTATGTTAAATGCTAATAAATATGTTTCAAATTAGGTTATATTGCTGATTGTAATATAGTATAAACATGTATTCACTTTTCTAAATTCATGCCCTAATTCTTCCACATATATTATTTAAATCAGTTATGACAGATTATTTCATAGTTTTATTAGATTTAAAATATATCCTAAATGTTTCATATTTTTTTTTAAATTTTATTAGTATTAGAAGACTTATGCTTTTTTAGAATATATACCGGAAAGGTATATATCAGTTCTTAATAAAGTCTAAGATCCCTATAAATTTTACCAGAAGACAGATTCTTGGAGAATACACAAAATAATAATGTTATCCAACAGACACTTTACTTACAAATACGGAATAAAAGGTTCACGGAAAACTCTAGGAGTAGAGTCTCATTGATATTACAAACATCAATTCTTAAAATAAGATAAAAAAAATGTTCGACTAAAGCATAGATTTTTCAAAAACCTTGTACATACAGCAGTAATCATTTCCAATCAGCATCCGATTAAATTCTTATAACTTCAAAATTTCTTGAAAAGATGAGTACCTCTTAATCGTTGCAAGCGAAGGTTTGAAATTAATCAAAGGAATTTATTAACTAGTGCTACTTCGCTACGCCCTCTAGCTCCAGCAAATGGAAATCTCACCAGAAACAAAAGATGAGATGATTGATGCATTTAAAACAAAATTGTTCTTGTAGAGTTGATTATTATTCTTTTCTAATTTTACGAGCGATTCATCCATGAGATTGAGTTGAAGGATCATTAGAGATTTCCAACGTAATTATTCTTATGAACCGAGAAATTAGTTTTACAGGAACAGTTATCCGTGTTTTTTAATGTGTGATTAGAATTACAGGTTTGTCGAAATGAATAGAACTTCGAGAAT
>CM063510.1:92244261-92281761 GCA_032207245.1 Pardosa pseudoannulata
AAAAAAAGAAAATGGATTAAAACTAAAATATTACACTTTTGTAAATAACTATCGATTAATTTTGACACATGATATAACATCCGTTATATTCCTCAAAGAAGACAAGTAAAGTTGAGAAATACTTAAAGTATGTAAAACCAACCAAATTTATGTGGCATTATGGTACTTGTGGAAGGGGACACGTAAAGATCTTAAGCAGCTCAAATCGGTCTTTTGTCAAGATTTACTTCATATATTATGTATAGTATATCATTTTTATCTAGTTTGCTATATTCTTTCCTTTTAGTTGATCATACGACTGTTAAATAGACAAAAAATTTGATTTTTCAGAAAATATATATGTAAAAAGGAATTTATTTTTGAACATTTTAAATAAATCCGAGAGAAAATTTTCCAATATTGAGTAGAGTTATGAACAAAATATTGTTAGTTGTTCACTATAAACAAATTTAAATTTATAAAAATTTAACTTGATTTTTCTCAAATTGTGTTTTCTTTTTCATGTAACGCTCATGTTATGGTAACTCAAAAAGTTTTTAAAATTTTTTCATGAAATTTTTATTGGTTGCATACACTATAATTTCCATCCGATTAAATTTTAATTTGGTCGAAAATTTTCCAAAATATGTTTTTATGTTGAAAATGATAATTATTTTACATTTTTTTAACTTTTAAGTGTCGTATGAAAATACTAAATAAAGATCACTTTTTACCACTCATTTCTCTCTTTAGACGCAACTGTATTAGTTTGCTAGAAGTAACGTAGTGATTCTCTGTAACATTAAATGTATGAAGCATTTTATTTGTGTCATAAGTTTTATATTTTTGTTCTTATAGATAGATTGTTTCAATTTAAAAATATCACAAATAAACTATGTAATTTTCATCAATCTCCTGGAAGAAAAAATCATAAAATACATATACAACTTTTTTATACATTACATCACTTCTAAAATTAAAATAATTTACAATTGTGTTTTCAAAAGAACTCGTGATGTCCTGTTTATGCAAACAAAGTATCAAGTCTGGTCTCTAAGTGGACAATATTTTTTAAGATGCACTTTTCTGTTTAAGTGCATCTTAAAAAATATTATATATATATATATATATATATATATATATATATATATATATATATATATATATATATATTTTTTTTTTTTCTCAAATTGTAATTTTTTTTCCTGTAACACGCATGTTATCTCAAAAAGTTTTTTTTAAATGTTTCATGAAATTTTTATAGGTTGTATACCATATACTTTTCTTCTGATTGAACCTAAATTTTCTCGTATATTTTCCAAAGTATGTTTTTATATCGAAAATGATAATTATTTTACATTTTTTCGACTTTCAAAAGTCGTAAGAATTTACTAAATGAAAATAACTTAAATTAATTTTCACCGCTCAATCATCTCTTTACACGCAAATTTATTAGTTTGTTAGATGTAATGTCGGCATTTTCTGTAAAAGTGAAAGTATTAAGCGTTTTTACTTGTGTCAATTCTGAAACAATCTATCAATACATCTATATGTAAATTATGGAACTATCTATAAGAACAAATATATAATATTTGTTCTTATAGATTGTCTCAATTTTAAAATATCACAAAAACCTGTGTAATTTTCCATCAATGTCCTGGAAGAAAAAATCATAAAATATAGTCATATACAACTTTTTTTATACATCACATCATTTTTAAAATTAAAATAATTTACAAATGTGTTTTCAAAAGAACTCGTAATGTCTCTGTCTATGCAAACAAAGACTAAAAACTGGTCTCTAAGCTGACAAAATTTTTTAAGATACACTTTTCTGTTTAAAAGAATTCTAATAAAATAAAATCTTTTTCCAAATATGCAAGATTTTAAAACTTCAATTTGTATACATTTTACTGTTCGTATCTTTCAATGTTTTGTAACCTAAATATACAGTAATTTAAAATATTCCACTACATTAATTTTTAGTTGAGAACGTAGTTTATCCATTCAAATATATATTCATTCTCATGTGGAAAAAGAGCACAATAAAATTGATATACAATTAATATGAATTCAATATCATTTGTACACATCCCAAAATCTCTCCCTGAATTGAAATTTATGCGAATAGTTAGGAGAGGCACATAACTAGTGTTTAAACGCAAACATAATTTCTCGAAAGAATGATTTCGTTGTTTTAAGTTCCATTATTTCAAACTTCCAAAAGAGCACCAATCAGAGTGACTGCTAATGTGGAAACAATCATGAATTTAACGTGAGACCAAAGCAAGTGGTTTCTGATTTAAAACTTAGCCGTACAACTTAATTACCAACTAGGGAGAACATTAGTGTTTCAAGTGGGAATTAACTCGGGAAACGAAATTTTCGTCAAAACACGGACACATATTTATTCTGCGATTTTATTCAATACAATTATATGTTTCTCAAACACACGGACATTTTATTCCGACTAATAGTATAATGTAGTATTTAGAACTTTTAAATAAATATTCTTCTTCGGGTTTCTGATTTTTAAACGCTTTTGAGGTTCTTTAAATGTTTTATGCAAATGCCAGTTAAAATTGTCAATAATATATTTTAAATATGTATTTCAATATATCCTTGTGTTTAATTATTAAAACTCGCCGATACTGATTCAAACATTTTTAAAATGAACATTTTCTCTAAAAAATCTGAGTTCTGAAAGTTTTTTTGAATGTAGTACATCTTTTACTTTGTAAAAGAAAGTAAAAAAAAAACAGTAAAGTTCATCTTACTAGCATACAATAATGATATAAGGAATATATAAACAATGTATGAATGTACACATTAAACTATGTATGTACACATTAAACTGGTAAAGGATAATATTAAACATTAACAACACCCAACGTCTTTAAATATATAAATAAATGAATATATATATATATATATATATATATATATATATATATATATATATATATATATATATATACAGTCAAATCTGTCTATCTCGAATCTCTTGGGAGTAAAAAAGAAATTCGAGATAAACAGGTTTCGAGATACGCAGGTTTTATGAAAATAGACTAAGAAAATTTCTTTACACACTACAAAAGATTGAAAATTTGCAGTGCTTTCAGTTTTATTTACATACCTTACAGAAAGTAATCCATGAGGAGTTTTCTATGCAAAACTTTTTTAGACTGGACAGTTTTTTGTAGTTTTAACACAGTGGCAAACAATTTGATTAATATTTTCTTGGGATTCAAGAAAAATTCTTAGTGTTTCAATGGCTTTTTTTGCGTAACAACTTGTTTTACATCGATGTTATCCTCCTTGCCATGATGCTCTTCATTCTCAGAAGTTCCACGAATGTTTTCTAAAATTTCGAAATCAGTTAATAATGTTCCGCTTGTTACCACTGATTCATCTACTTCTATAAAGTCTTTAAATAAAGTTTCAACATTCAGTTTCTGTCTACTAATCATCTATTCCTTCGAATTTTCATCAGTTTCCTCGGCCGGTTGGTTGCTCTTCGGTTTCCTTCTATTGCCCCCTTCTCAACCCCCATCCCTTATTATTCCAAAGCAGAGAACCCGTTTTTAGTACAATTCCCACCCAGTCACTGACCAAATAACCCCCCTAGAAAGAAAACTAGAAGTGTAGTTCCAGAAAATGGGAACTTGTGCGGTTGTCAACGCAATAAGGCTCTAAACTGGAATTTGTGTTTCTTACGAAAATTCGAGATAGACAGGTTTGAGAAAAAATAATTTGAGATAGGTTTGGAAAATACGTTAAATATTTATTGAAAATGTAGGGAAATTGAAAAAATTCGACATAAACAGGTTTTCAAGAAAAGCAGGTTTCGAGATAGACAGGTTGGACTGTATGTATATGTGTGGGTGTGGGTGTGGGTGTATATATATATATATATATATATATATATATATATATATATATATATATATATATATATATATATATATATATATATATATATATATATATATATATATATATATATATATATATATATATATATATATATGTATATATATATATTTCTATACTTCTATATGTATATATATATATATATATATATATATATATGTATATATATATATATATATATATATTTCTGTACTTCTATATATATATACATATATACATACATATATACAGACACACATATTATACATCTCGGGATATCGTTTTACAGTCGCTTATATAGTGCTGTAAGTGTACAAGTATCCAGCTATTTAGAATGGTAAGGCTAATCACATAATGACGTTTAAGAAGTGAAACTAAGTTATGCAAGGTGTTATATATGAATAGCTGAGCCAAGCAGCTCAAAGCTGCAAAATGAAACTTATATTTTTTGAAAACCATATTATGTTTAATTATATATTGCATTCGATCAATAAAAGCAATTTCGAAATTAAAATGCTCATTTTCATAAAACAAACGAAGAATTTTATTTAAATGTTATTTTTAAGAAATAAGAACTAACGAAATAAAATGCCTACATTTAACGATATTTAAAGATATTTTTACACTGGGTTAAAATAAATATTAATTTCTATGCAAAATTGTTTAAAGTTAAAAAATATACTATAAAAATAAAAATATTAATTATACTATATAAAATAAGTGGTTAAATACATTAAATTAATTTGCTTATTAGCTTTTGCAAATGATTGGTAAGGTAATCTCGTCAAAAAATAGATTATTGTTGAAAAAAAAGAAAAAAAATTAAAAAAATAATAAAAGAAATAAAGAAATATTCCGATGAAGATTAGCTAAATAAATTAAAGAACAAAAGTAAATCTTTATATATGATAATCAATTTTATTTTCTCATTGTAAATCACAATTTCTATGAAAGACTTTCTTAAAACTAATCTATTTATTTCTTAATGTAAAGCATGTAGACTTGACAGGAACACACACGCCAACACACATATATAGGGATGATTTTACATTAACATACAGATAGGCTAAATCACAGCCTATACACCTTCAGCTGGTACCGACTCCTTGGGAAAGTATTCAAATAACTTTTCAGTTTAACGGAAGGTAGCTATTTGAAAAATGCAGAAAATAATACAATATTTTCCGCCATTTTTTTCAAATAAGGAAGAATATTCCTTTGGACATTGATACTGTAAATTCTCAGTGAGTATAAAGTCGTTAATGTAAAAAATATCACTTATTTTATGAGTATCTGAAAACTGTTGGTACTAAAATGAAGAGTCCTTATATAGCTTATATACTGGGCATATGGTAAAATTCATACAAAGTATTAAATTTTTTAAAAAGGTGAATACTGCTTGTTCGTTCCAGGTGAATGTTTGAAATTATTTGGTGGAATTTATAAACTGATGATAAAGTCACATCCTCCTGTGCACTAGAGAAAGAAAATCTTACAGAAAGCAAGAGGAGACATTTTCATGCATTTAAGGAAAGTTTACTTCACATACATTTGATTAATATTCTTTCCTAATTTTTGAAGCGATTCATCAATATGAGGTTTTATTGTAGCTTCTTTCCAACATTATTACACTACGAAAGGAGAAACTAGTTTTACAGGAAGTGGTCTCCGTGTTGTAGAGAATGTGTGGAAGTTTTTTTAACTGACACTGAAGTTATACTCTCCTGTGCACTAGCAAATGAAAATCTCATAGGAAATAAAAGGAGACATTTTGATGCACTTAAGGAAAGTTATTCATATACATTTGATTAATATTCTTTCCTAATTTTTGAAGCAATTCATCAATAATATGAGGTGTTAAATACATTGTAGTTTCTTTCCAACGTTATTATTTTACGAAAGGAGAAACTAGTTTTACATTTATTGGTCTGTCTTTTAGAGAATCAGTGAAAGATTTTAACTGACATTGAAGTCATACCCTCCTGTGCACTAGCAAATGAAAATCTCACAGAAAGCAAAAGGAGACATTTTCATACATTTAAGGAAAGTTTACTTCACATACATTTAATTAATATTCTTTCCTAATTTTTGAAGCGATTCATCAGTAATATGAGGTGTTATATACCTTGTAGCTTCTTTCCAACATTATTACTCTACGAAAGGAGAAACTAGTTTTACAGGAATTGGTCTCCGTCTTGTAGAGAATGTGTAGAAGTTTTTAACTGACACTGAAATCATACCCGACTGTGCACTATCAAATGGAAATCTCACAGAAAACAAAAGGAGACATTTTCATGCATTTCAGGAAAGTTTACTTCACATACATTTGATTAATATTCTTTCCTAATTTTTGAAGCGATTCATCAGTAATATGAGGTGTTATATACCTTGTAGTTTCTTTCCAACAGTATTACTCTACGAAAGGAGAAACTAGTTTTACAGGAATTGCTCTCCGTCTTGTAAAGAATGTGTGGAAATTAACTGATATTGAAGTCATACCGTACTCTGCACTATCAAATGGAAATCTCAGAGAAAACAGAATGAGTAATTTTGATGCATTCAAGGGAAGTAATTCACATATATATGATCAATATTCTTTCCTAATTTTTGAAGCAATTCATCAATAATATGAGGTGTTAAATACATTGTAGTTTCTTTCCAACATTATTATTGTACGAAAGGAAAAACTAGTTTTACATTTATTGGTCTGTCTTTTAGAGAATGAGTGAAAGATTTTAACTGACACTGAAGTTATACTCTCCTGTGCACTAGCAAATGAAAATCTCATAGGAAATAAAAGGAGACATTTTGATGCACTTAAGGAAAGTTATTCATATACATTTGATTAATATTCTTTGCTAATTTTTGAAGCGATTCATCAATAATATGAGTTGTTATATACCTTGTAGCTTCTTTCCAACATTATTACACTACGAAAGGAGAAACTAGTTTTACAGGAAGTGGTCTCCGTGTTGTAGAGAATGTATGGAAGTTAACTAATACTGAAGTCATACCTTACTGTGTACTAGCAAATGGAAATCTCACAGACAGAATGATTAATTTTAATGCATTTAAGGGAAGTAATTCACATATATATGATCAATATTCTTTCCTAATTTTTGAAGCAATTCATCAATAATATGAGGTGTTAAATACATTGTAGCTTCTTTCCAACATTATTACTCTACGAAAGGAGAAACTAGTTTTACAGGAATTGGTCTCCGTCTTGTAGAGAATGTGTGGAAGTTTTTAACTGATACTGAAGTCATACCGTACTGTGCACTATCAAATGGAAATCTCACTGAAAACAGAATGAGTAATTTTGATGAATTTAAGGGACGTAATTCACACACACACACACACACACACACACACACACACACACACACACACACACACACACACACACACACACACACACATATATATATATATATATATATATTATATATATATATATATATATATATATATATATATATATATATATATATATATATACATTTGATTAATATTCTTTCCTAATTTTTGAAGCAATTCATCAATAATATGAGGTGTTAAATACATTGTAGTTTCTTTCCAACATTATTATTGTACGAAAGGAAAAACTAGTTTTACATTTATTGGTCTGTCTTTTAGAGAATCAGTGAAAGATTTTAACTGACATTGAAGTCATACCCTCCTGTGCACTAGCAAATGGAAATCTCACAGAAAACAAAAGGAGACATTTTCATGCATTTAAGGAAAGTTTCCTACACATATATTTGATTAATATTCTTTCCTAATTTTTGAAGCGATTCATCAGTAATAATATAATATCAAACTAGTTTTACAGAAATTGGTCTCCGTCTTATAGAGAATGTGTGGAAGTTTTTAACTGATACTGAAGTCATACCCTCCTGTGCACTATCAAATGAAAATCTCACAGAAAACAGGATGAGTAATTTTGAATCAATTAAAGGAAATAATTCACACATATATGTTTAACATTCTTTCCCAATTATGATTAATATTCTTTCTGACTCTTTTTTGTTCTCAAATGAGCCTTGCGATTGTATGTTGACAATGGATATGTTTTTCTTTTAATAGTGTTCTAAAATTATTGAAACATTTATATCAGATAATTGGTCTGATGGTGTTAAAAATGTATATTAATATAATATCAAACTAGTTTTACAGGAATTGGTCTCTTTCTTGTAGAGAATGTGAGGAAGTTTTTAACTGATACTGAAGTCATATCCTCCTGTACACTAGCAAATGAAAATCTCATAGGAAACAAAAGGAGACATTTTGATACATTAAAGGGAAGTAATTCACATATATATGATCAATATTCTTTCAGAATTATGATTAATATTCTTTCGGAATCTTATTTTGTTCTGAATTGAGCCTTGCGATTGTAAGGTGACAATGTATATATTTTTCTTTTAATAGTGCACTAAAATTATTGAAACATTTATATCAGATAATTGGTCTGATGGTGTTAAAAATGTATATTAATATAATATCAAACTAGTTTTATAGGAATTGGTCTCCGTCTTGTAGAGAATTTGTGGTAGTTTTTAACTGATACTGAAGTCATACCCTCCTGTGCACTATCAAATGGAAATCTCATAGAAAACAGAATGAGTAATTTTGATGCACTTAAGCGAAGTAATTCACATATATATGATTAACATTCTTTCCCAATTATGATTAATATTCTTTCTGACTCTTTTTTGTTCTCAAATGAGCCTTGCGATTGTAAGTTGACAATGTATATATTTTTCTTTTAATAGTGCACTAAAATTATTGAAACATTTATATCAGATAATTGGTCGGATGGTGTTAAAAATGTATATTAATATAATATCCATCTTAGTGCTCCGAACTAGATTACCTAATCTTTACTTAATCCCATTTCCTACTTTTAAATCTTTTATTTTTACCATTTTTCATAGGATTTGTTTTAATTTTTTATACGTGATGCCGTATATATTCCGTTGTAACAAAGTGATCATTTGCAGCAAAAATAATGATAATAAATAAAAAATATAAAATAATAAAATTTAAAGAATTATTTTATATTTTTATGTCCTATACTTTAATAGAGTAGAGCTAATCAGTGACTAATTACTATACAAATATACGGCAGGATATGTTTGATTATTTCTAATCAACTTTGGGGAGAAAGTGTCGCAAATTTAATTTTTGAAGTTCCCTGGAATTTCTTAAATAATTTTGATAAAAATTCAAATGCAAGGATAAATCTCCAAATATAGCGTTTTTTCTTAAGGTTATTAGAAAAATTAAATAAAATATTTTATTAAATTTATAAAATTGAGTTCTTTAGTTTTTGAAAATGTTTATATTACTGGTTCTATATAAAATAAACCATCGATTTTAAAATAAATATATAATTCATTTGGGAACTTCATTTACACGTAGAGAAGACTGGGTGCAAAGTGGCTAGTAGTTAATAAAATTCTACAAAAATCTATTCAAATTTAAACGTGAATTCACTCTTATACATGGGATATTCAGTCTTAACTGATTTAAATAAAAAATATAAAACAATTTATACAAAAACAAAAATATGTATGTTTTATTACGGTTCACAAAACAATTTTATTTAGAATACAATTACTAATCTACCTCTTAAAATAAAATAATCTAAAAGGTACATTCTATAGAATGAATTAATAATACAGAAATATTTTCGAAGTAAGTTGAGAAACTCATTGATATTTTAAGGAAAATTTAAGTGAATTGAATTTATAACTAAGTAGTTGTCAAAATGACCTAAATGTTTAGTTATCCTAATAATAAATTTGATATTGATTCATTCTATAGGCAATTCAACTATAAGTATACAAAAATAGTCTTATATCAATAAGAATTTAATTAATCATAAGGATGTAAGATGATTTCTTAAGTATTTTTTTTTAAATTGAGAGTTTTATAAATTTATAAGAGTAAAAATAGGTATAAAATATCTAAAATATTTTTGTATTATTTTATGGAGTATTCAGTTAGTTATGATTGTTTATTTATCACTTACACACTTTCAGTTAGCACCAGGTCTTCTTTGGGAGGTAAGATACCCCTCTACATGCACAAAGTGGGCCTGTATCAAGTCTATTTTGGAAGGTAAGATACCCCTGTACATACGCTCTTTCAGCCTGCACCAAGTCTACTTTGTAAGGTAAGATATCCCTATACATTTAAAACTTTAGCCTGCACCAGTCTTCTTTGAGAGGTAAGATACCTGTGTACACATACACTTAAGCATGCCCCAAAACGTATTAGAAGGTATGAGGTCCATGTAAATGCATACTATCAGCACGAATTTTCATCTGTAGCCGATATGATGTTTCTTTAAGAGTACTTTCTTAATTTCTTTCCTGTAATACATATTATTTGTATCTAATTCTTTTAATGCTGATAAAGCGCATTTTCATTTTAAAGCAGCTATATATTTGGTCGCTGCCAGCAATTTTTCAAGAGAGAACTACTTTAAAACTTTGAATAATATAAAACAGAAAATTTCTATTACCCACCATAAGTACCTACCTTGCATTATTTTCCAAATATTTTGTAAGATTTATGATATTTGTTTGCATAGAAACCAATTATAAAAATTAGTAATTAAAAATGCAGCATTTTACCTAATATGTACTGCAGTTAATCTTGAAACGTCATTTTCGGGCAATAAATGTATTATAATTTAGTATTTATGTTGCGTATTTCTCTGATTCGTCTGACTGCGTATTTCTCTAATTTCCATAGTCTGTAGAAAAATAAATAACGGGATGCATTACCCCTTTTATAATCATTAATTTCTTAATCACTAAATATGGTCAGAAAAGGATAGGTGGCGCTGTACTTGACTTTTAGATGGCTGAATTTGGGGTTGAACGTATCCGGTTTTGTTAACCATTGATAAATGGCTTCTATAATTTCGTATGCAAAGGATTTAGTAAATTGTTCAAAATTATTTAGATGGACATTCAAAAGTACACATGGAAAAATTAGCCTTCAACTAAACAATTGACAAATCATAATGTTTAAAGTCACATTTCTCCTAATCTTATTAAAAATGAGCTTTCCTTTTGTTATCTCCCACCAATAAAAAATTGATGTGTCAAAAGTATTTGCAAAGACACAAGTATTTGATGTAATGCAATGTTAAACTTTCCCTTCAAACGTATTTCCACATTAACCCTCTAAATTTATTTTCTAGCTTAATTTGTAAAAATATTGCATGTTTTAATTTGTATACAGATTTTAAATTTGAACTCCATAAAATATATAGTAATTTAAACACGATTTATTTTTAGAATCTCTTCTGCATATGATTTCTATTAAAATTTATTTTCAGGACTGCTTTTTTTTAAATCTAAAATACGTGTACAAAATTCCTTGTTACAAAATTATATTACATATTAAATTTTTGAAATATATATATAGTTTTGAAATGTAAATATATAGACAGCTTTCGTAGCGGTGTTAATAAAAAGAATTGGTCTGTTTGCAGAATAGATTTTACGACATCCCAAAGTATTGTGTTAGATATCATAAAAAAGGAAACAAACTTCAAAACGAAATAAAATTCATCAATATTAATCAGATAAACTGAACACTGAAAAAGCTAAATAAAAAGAATTGATCAGTTAGCTCAATAGATTTTACGCATCCCAAAGTATTGTGTTAGATATCATGAAAAGTGAAACAAAGTTCAAACGAAATAAAATTCATCAATTTTAATCAGAATGAACATTGAAAAAACTAAATAAAAAAAGTTGATCAGTTAGCTCAATAGATTTACGCATCCCAAAGTATTGTGTTAGATATCATGAAAAAGGAAACAAACTTCAAAACGTAAAATTCATCAATATTAATCAGAAAAAACTGAACATTGAAAAAACTAAATAAAAAGAATTGACAGTTAGCTCAATATTTTACGCATCCCAAAGTATTGTGTTAGATATCATGAAAAAGGAAACAAACTTCAAAACGAAATAAAATTCATCAATATTAATCAGATAAACTGAGCTTTGAAAAACTACAAAAAGAAATTGATCAGTTAGTCAATAGATTTTACGCATCCCAAAGTATTGTGTTAGATATCATGAAAAGGGAAACAAAGTTCAAAACGAATAAAATTCATCAATATTAATCAGAAAAACTGACATTGAAAAAACTTAAATAAAAAAATTGTTCAGTTAGCTCAATAGATTTTACGACATCCCAAAGTATTGTGTTAGATATCATAAAAAGGAAACAAACTTCAAAACGAAATAAAATTCATCATATTAATCAGATAAACTGAACACTGAAAAAGCTAAATAAAAAGAATTGATCAGTTAGCTCAATAGATTTTACGACATCCCAAAGTATTGTGTTAGATATCATAAAAAAGGAAACAAACTTCAAAACGAAATAAAATTCATCAATATTAATCAGATAAACTGAACACTGAAAAAGCTAAATAAAAAGAATTGGTCTGTTTGCAGAATAGATTTTACGACATCCCAAAGTATTGTGTTAGATATCATAAAAAAGGAAACAAACTTCAAAACGAAATAAAATTCATCAATATTAATCAGATAAACTGAACACTGAAAAAGCTAAATAAAAAGAATTGATCAGTTAGCTCAATAGATTTTACGCATCCCAAAGTATTGTGTTAGATATCATGAAAAGTGAAACAAAGTTCAAAAGCAAAAATAGCATTAATCAGAAAACTGGGCAGTGAAAAAACTAAATAGATTAAGGCAGTCAAATATTATAAACATTGTAAACTAATAAATGCTAAATAAAACTAAACTGAGATAACAAAAAGTGTCCAAGAGACGTACGGAAAAAGCTCTAAAGTGGTTTATCTATTAAATCCATAAATTGCAGAGTAAGATAATAATATATAATTCAAATCAGCAAACCAAATGTGTAGAATTAGAATCACAATAACAGTATTTAGAAAATGGAAGATTTAAAAAGATCTAGACAATGCTGTTATTTTCGGAATAAAAAAAGATTATATTAAAGGCTATTTTTGAGATTCAACAGGGATATAACAATTAGGATGTTAAAACAAGCTCGAGTCTGATTGCCAGTAATGTGTTGAATAAATGTTTATTGTTTTCTCCCATTTTACTGCTCTCCATTAGTCAAGAATATTCTTTTAAGTGCACCAAACAGCAATACTCTCTGGGTGTCCATAATTAGATAAAATCCGAAATGTTTCACTAAAATAATTATAAAGCATTTGCATTGTCTTCAACACTAACTTCGGTAATTGATAACAGAAAGAAATTCGGCTGAGGAAATACACTGTTTCTACTAAGAATAAAAATGATAAGAAAAGGAAGCATTAAACGAAAATTAGTTACATAAAATACCGTGTCCCCAAAGTAAGGAGATAATTTAAAATTGAATTATTAACCAACAAATAAAGATAAAAGGATGGGGTTTCCTCTAAACAGATGGAAACGAAATCTAAGATTTTGCAACGTAATCAAAATATGTCATTGTTAGTTCATTTTTACTCATATTATGATTGTTAGTAGAAAGAAATTTCAAAAATGGGATCATCCAGTTTTTAAAAATAACCGTCTGCTGTGGTTTAACTAGAGCACCCCTTGTCGATACCATCCCCGAGTTGGGAGGCAGTAGGACGATGCTAATGGGCAGTGAAATTGTTTCGGGCTTCAGGGGGCGATGTGAGCAGGCTTTGGTTTTCAAATCGGTGTTTTTTCTCTGGCCAACATAGCACATCAGCCGTATCAGAAAACCAAAAGTTTTAAAATTTTATGTATTCGGCAAAAATTTCACTAATTTTATGAGCTTAGACTTAACACAATCTCTAGCAGATGTATCCAAAATAGAGGAACACTGGCACACATCTTGAAGACATATAATTGAACCGACCGAGACATGTTAGTTTTTAAACTTAGTATTTCAAGCTAATTTCTAACCAGACACCATCATTATCATAATTTCTATTGGTGCCTTGTGGCACATAAGGTCTTTACTGCTTTACATTGTGCCCTGATCACCACAACCACTCTTGCTTTCTGTCATTTCTGCTTCAAACTTACAGTCTCCTTGCTTGCTTCATGAAAGTGAATCATCCAATTTCTTCTTTTTTTCTTTTTCTGTTTGCGTGCACTGGGTTAATTTTGGGCACCTCCTCTGCGTTTTCATTACAATGTCCATTCGAGGGCAATATCGGGAATCTCATCTCATCTCAGCACTGCCCATTCTAAAGACCTGCATGGAAAACTCCATCTTGTTTTTGTTTCCTCATGTATTAGTTTCTTACCATAGCTTGTCATTGGTTATTATTTAAGAACAAAAATCTTCATTAACGGTCTAAGGTATTTGTTTCGAAAGCCATGTAGCTTATTGGCCTGGTTTGTTGTCAACTACCACGTTTCAGAGTTATATAAAAGAACTGATTTTATTAGGTATTTGTACAGATTTAATATATCTCTTAAAGTTATGTTAGAGATTTTCCATACGTTATTTTATTTCTAAAACAATTGAGTTGACAACAATTGAGGGCTTTAGCATATCTTTTTTATATATCAGTTTAAACAGACATAGATTAAACAAATTTTGCGTGAAGACTAAGGACCGGTCTCATCAAAGTCGTTTAAACGGCTAACCGCGATTAACTCATGCCGTCAACCAATGGTGGGATGCAATTTTCCGTTTAAACAAAGATTAATCGCGGTTAGCCGTTAAACCACTATGATAAGACTGTCCCTAAAATACACACATCTATCGTATGACTACAGGTGTTTGAAACATATAATTAGATACCGAACCCGGTGAAATTTATCTTGGGCATCGAACATTCAAATTCTTGCAATCGACAAACAGAAAGAAGGAAATAGGTGCAACAAATAGACATCACATTTATTATGACAGTTAAAATTCTTTATTTTTATCAGCCCGTACTAGTTTGTTATTACCTGTTAGATAAGATTTTGTTTTCTTAAAAAGCCGAAAAAACAAATATAATAATTAAAAGCTTAATAATTAATAAGCTTTTCCCCATGTGTAATGGTTTGTTTACTGGCACTCATCTTGAAACTTAAATACATCGAGATTTAACTGTTTTTAAACTTAGTACTGAACTTTCTAAGTTATATATATATATATATATATTATATATATATATATACATATGTGTGTATACATAGATAAAATGAAACGAAAATAATACCTTAATGTAAATAACAGTCCCATTTTCCTGAGTATAAGATAATATTGGATTGGTTGGTTGGGAGCACTACGGTCTACTTATTTGCAACACGACTAATGAACAGGGACATACTGCTTACAGACGATTCCGAGCGACTACGAACATCCATATACTCGAACCTACGAACTCTGGTTCCGAAGGTCCTAACCATTCGGCCATCGTTCGGCAAGATAGTATTTGAAAGCACTCTATAAATGCGTATGCATATAGGTGTTATATATAGAAATTTTGTGTATATATATATATATATATATATATATATATATATATATATATATATATATATATATATATATATAATACAAACTATGAAATGGAAATAATTCATTAACGTGAATAACAGTCCCATATTCCTGAGTACAAGATAGTATTTGACACCTGTATCAGTGCATATGCATAGTAGGTATTCTGTCAGCAGCCTTCGAAATTTGGCTGTCTGCGCACCTTCTAGTACCGGCCCTGGATATATATATATATATATATATATATATATATATATATATATATATATATATATATATATATATATATATATATATATATATATAATATAATATTCATTTCTAAAATTTTAATTTTTAAAAGTCCTATATTCAAAATGTTGCGTTGAAATATTTAGATACGGTAATGCCTTTTCTTTAAACATTTTTCTTTACTACATATTTAGTTTTTAACATTTTTGGTTGAATGGAAATGTTAAAAATTATCCTAATATGAGATTTAACATTTTACCTTCAAGTAACAAATTAATTAAGATTATTTTTGCGAGACGACAGCTGGTTTCTCCTTTTCAGTTGTTCTTCCTAGATTAATTTGGATTCTAACAACACTGTGTATTGGTTTGTAAAAATACACTTTACAAAATTGATTTGGTATTTTTGAAAATAGGAGTTAAGAGCACAATTGTAATGCAGACGAATCGATCGTAATCATTTTATTCACTGCAATCTGATCCTTAAACCATTCTAACGGATGTTTTCAGCATTAAAGTTCATTTGCAGAAGCGTTTGTTTGCAAAATCTCTGTTCTGATCAGTTGCGATAGCATCTACTCCGAATAATAAAAATATGCATTATAGAGCAATTTTGCGCAACATAACAAACTACTATAATACCCTTCCCATTCATTTTAATGTTTACAACAGCCAATAATTACTTACAACAGCAAGTATTATTTTTAAGCCAACAATAAAATGCCTTTCCGTTTGAAACAGAGCGAGAATTGTCATAAGATGAGATGTGCCCTGCTGCGTGAAATCCAAGAATATCATTTCACACCGTGAAATGTTATTTGAAATATTATAATTGTTTTTTTTTTCATTAAGAATATAAAAATTTGCAAACAGCTAAAAATGGAGCAGTACATGCTAATATAAATTAAGAATTTTCAACTTGCATAGTTAATGTGTTGTGTATTCGAACCGTCAATTTCCCAGTTTCTATCTGGCAACTGCAGGAATTCAAATTTTCGACGTTCGCACATGCCCAAGATAACTTTTACCTTGTTCGGTCTCATTATAAATTACTGCTCTATGGGTGTAATCTTGAGTTCAAACTCGAGTATCATCGCCTGGATGTACAGATTTTAATCATTGCGGTGTGTTTGTATAATGCATATCTACCTGTGACAGTAGCTTGTGTTTGTGAGTGTGATACGAAGTTTAAAGATAAGCAATTCTATATCTGAATCTTTTTAGGTAAGTGCCAGTGTTGTTCTGTGCTAGAAGTCACGTATTATGCAGTTTAAGCTGGTAAAATAATGGAATTCGTCTTCCAAGACACATGAAACTTAAAAACTTTTGGATTTGATACGGCTATTATATATTGTGTAGACTATATAATAACAGTGATGCTCGTCTTAAATATTTTCACTTTTAATTTGATAGAAATTATCTGAAGGAATGAAAAATTTTTTCTGCCAAAAATCATCTGTTTCCTAGAAGTGGACTGAATAACTATGAATGATTTCTCTTGGAATTGATTATCCTTGTTAACTACTTCAAAACATTTGCCTTACTTTCAAATCATTATATCCTTTCATTACAGTCATTTCATTAACATTCATAAAATGACTTTTTTTCAACGAAGAATGTGTCGAAAAACTTACTGGAAACATGTGGCTTGAAAACTTGTGAAAAAATAAAACTTGTCAATCCGATTAGACTTGCTATAGTGGCTGATGAAGTTAATAGCGTTAAACCCAAGTTGTAAATTTCAATAACTATATACTTCCAAATAGGATTTAAATTTTTAAGACTTAAGAAATTTGCAATTATAATTCACTAAACAAAGTATATATACAAATTATGTAAATGAATTAGATATACGAATTATATATTTTATATTATATAGTTTAGAACTATATTGCACTGGAACTTTAAACAATTTAAAATGTTCTAAAATCTTTAAGTATCAGTAAATTCACTACTTGTAAATTTATCGCTAGTAACATAATTAAATTTAACGGTTATACATGGTTAGCATTTAAGCTGAAAATCTCCACTCATGCAGATGTCCGGAACCGCAAGCCGTGGTCTTGCTAGGTAGCTTTTAGCAAAACAGTCGACTGTAGCGTTCCAATTCCCTATATGTATTGCTATGTATAAGCTCCATTTTTTTTTTTATGCATTCTATTCCTCTCAATTTACCCATTTATTGCATACTGAAGTATTCTAATCATCATTGACTTAGTATTTTTAGAGTTGTGGAATCTCTCTCAACAACACTAATTCTTCCGTAAAATGTTTAAATAGTTTTAATCTGGGTAATTTGTCATTTGGAGATGGATTTAGTAGAAGCATGCAATTAATCGTTGAACCAACCTTTCCATACGGTTTTTGGATCTAATATCTGATGCCATTTTAACTCTAATACTTGCTAAGAAATTTATCAGTGTAGCATGAAAACCGCTGTTATTAATGACATCGACAGTTTTTCAGAACTTAATTTCTTCTCCAGATTGGGAACATGTAGTTTCGAATGAATGAGCGGTTCTTATCTTAATACACTTGTACACATTGGTCATTGAAACATTCATCTGAAAAGCCTTTCCTTCGAAAATTTGAGATTGATACCTTTCAGTTTAAACGCCAGTCCTGTAAAACAATCCACTACATTTTCAGATATCTTCTGTTAATTATAAATTTGTCTTCTGCATTACATTTTATCAGGTCTCAAATATCAGAAAATGTTCTACTTTTTTCGGCAGGTAGAACTACTAAAATTATGACAATTAATTTTGTTTACCAAAGCTTCAGTTTACACTATGTGTGTGTGTGTGTGTTATAACAAATACCTCTTCTCGTGAATTTTTTAAAAATGCCATTCTATGGTGTTTAAAATCACTAATGAAGAATGTCTAGACTATACAAGGTTGCTTAAACTTCATATTTTTGTCTCCAGTTCGTTTTAAGTTATATTTTAATTATTCATTAGCATATATTTGGCTGAAATGATTTTGGTATAAATGAGTTTAAACATTTTAGTTTAGATTGAAAATTAGTTGTAAGTAAAATTACGTATTAAAGACCACGTATTACTCGTCTTTAACGAGTAAAGGCAATCTTCACCCACTTTTGTTATTTCAATACTAGCGTTTGAATGAATTTTCTTCTGGAAAGCTATTCTTTAATATCGGAAATTAGTACTTTAAAACTTATAAAATATTATTCATTAGCTTTATTTCACAAGATAGAATCTTGAATATACAACAGTAGCTCACCTATAACTATGTTTCGATTTGTAAATGTTTACCCTTCCCTATTTAAATCATTATCATATTTTTTCTCTACTATCTTTACATTGCTCCTCAAATATGCCTTTTATAACAGATGATAGTAAGCTATCTTCAGAAGTACCGGCTTTTTATATTTCCAGTATATACTTTGGAGTATGCTAAAGTTGCATGCAACATTGATGGAAAGACTCAAACAAATTCTTTACAATTTTTACGTTTTTTTAAAATGTAGCTTTCAGAGCCCTTGGATAACTGTTATTTTGTTTGTTTCATTTGGTTTTATTTTCAAAGTAAAATTTTAAATAATTTCCTTCCGGTCGAACACAATTTCTGGCCAAAAAATACCGTAATACTTGATTAGGAATTTCAATGTTAATTCCGTCCAATTTTTGTTCAAAGTGCGCTGTAAAATGTTGAAGTCTAGTGCTGAGTTTAGGTGAGGATGCACATCAGGTTTGAGAGGATAAAAGTTAGGTTAGCTAATATGGCATATTCTCTTTGGCACAGTATACGCGTAAAAGCGTGACTTATTTCCAAATTCTTTCCTAAATTTTTAAAATTTAGATATAAATCCTCGATTCCGGCTGTTCAACTTACCTATTTTAGTTGGGGGTTAACAGTAAATTTATTTTTCTTCTGTCCTACTTTTTCTCTAATTTTCTTTCTATACAGCCGGAAACGAGAATCAAAATTCATAATTTAAGGTAAATGAACTGATATATTAACTTCTGTCAAACCTGACATTAATGCTTCACCAAAGAAATATAGACTAAATTCGTGAATTCAAATCTCGTTGCTGGAGTGGATATTTGTAGCCGTTTAGATCAGTCTTTAAACAGTATGTCCAGGTCCGATTGTGCCTCGTGTGCCAAAAGACCATTGCGTTCCAAATCGACCAACTAAGAAAACATTCCATACATATATGGTAGGAGATATTAGGGGTACACTCTGAGTCCTTATTACATATTTAAATTTCTAGTTTTTAAAAACGGAGAGATTTTCAAACGCATAGGTTTATTCTTTTTATTCGCGATAATCTAAATGTTAGAACTCCTCTGCTTTTTCACGTTCTGTTTCCGTTTTACGGCTCGTTTATCTTATGTCTTATATTTACCGAAAAAAAAACTAGGGTTTAGGCAACCTTGTGCTAGGCATTTATATCCTAAAAAGGATCTTGCGCCGTAAAACTTTTACTAACCGTTACAACTAAAAGTCACTTAAAACTAAATAGCTGTTCAATTTTCGACATCCTCGTTCCAGTGTATGAATAACACAGCAAGTACAGCATAAGCTTTACTTCGTGCTCTTCTAACAGGCCAAAAATGTTCTTTATATAAAACGCAAAACTCATCAGCCACAAAATTTACAATTTTATAGAACACTTGTTCTATGAATTAAATGTAGTTGTGTCTCATACCACTGAGCAATACTGTTAAATGTGATTGAAGCATTAAGATAATTTTGTACGATCCATGTCTTTGAAAAATCTTACCGGAAAGTCTTGAAATATTCCATATAATGGTATAAAGACTACATTGTAAGCCGAAAAATTTCCCCTCAAGACTTTAAAGAAAGGCTATTTTAAAACGGATGAATATTCTCTTGACCAAACAATTAAGGAAGGAGGTGACCCAAACGTCTATGAGTGAACGTAATAGAAGAGGACTGTCTTATTCTTAAGACCAAGAAATCGACGAGTTTGGGTTAAGTGGATGTGCCTTTAATCTACTGCTTTAGTAATATTTCAGATTTCTTAGGAATTGTGTTCCCCGTCGCTGGGAGACCATGTTCTTCTTGGAATCTACGCAATACGTTATGAAGAAAATTCGTCTAAGTTTTTTGCTATTTTTGAGTTTATGAAAGCACCACCATAGCTGGATACTCAGGACTTATATGCACCGACGTCTATGACATCTGTTGGTGTAGCCCATGAGCATCATTACTTTTGACACTTGCTACTGGCAGCCTGTGTTAGCTATGACCTTAAATTTCCGAGAAGTACACCCCGGATCTAACTAAAGGTAAGACATTTTACTGTTTTGTTGGTAAAATAATCGTGCTTAACATGCCCTTGGTTTACGAACTGTACTAGTTTGCTCCTGAAATCACCAAGATTTAAACAGGATTGTAAAGAACTCCTTAGTTTATAGCTATAGAAATAAATCTTAAACGCAACTAGGGGTGGGTGGGAGGGAATGGACTGGCAACAAACTCTAGAACCGAAAATCTTTACACAGTAAACACTTGAAAAATTGCTTTTATTTCAAGAATTGCTTATTTCAAAATCTTGTATGACCACGTTATTTAAAATTACCAGTTCCATAGTTGAAATTATTTAAATTATAAGCGGTTTTCTACAGCAATGAAATAGACAATTGGAGAAATAGTGAAATTGTTTTCTTCTCGAGCCTATGTTATCTTTTTATGAACTGTTTTAGTACCTTTTCCATCTTTTAATCAAATTTTTTTGTGCTTATGCTTTTAGCTTTTACATTATGTTTCATTTTCCCTTTTAGATACTTATCTTGTGTACTTGAGTATGGATATAGTAGACATTTCTAGAATTTCTTTTAAATTGGTACGGTTTTACCTTTGCTGGTTTTTAGCTTGTTCTGTTTTCGGATTAAGGCACATTTATCTGTTATGTCTTGTTGTATTTATGAAAAAACACCTTGTACTTGGCTCTTGTGTCCTCAATAGGACCTTGCGCCGTAAAACTTTAACTAATCAAACAACCAACCTATGTTGTAATCTTGTAAATGGAGTATAATTAACAATTTGCTCTCACTTTAATTTTGCAACGAATATAACGTGGAGTTTGGCTTGGAACTGTATCTATATTACTGTTCTCACTTGTTTAATTAAAAATATTTTACTCTTATTTAACTGAAATATTAGTAAACTGACGGAACTCTAGCATTTAAATAAGAATAAGGGAATGATGAGTTTGGACTCCAACGGGTTAAATTAAAGCAATACACCAAAACCTCTGAAGTAGGTAATGGATTTCCCTAAACGCCTACTGATTTTCATATAAAAGAACGTTTTTCTTATCCTAAATATATTTTACTTGCCATTTTTTTTCTACTACCTGGTGATTAAATGCTTTACTACGTATATTCCAAATTTAACTACCTTCAGTTTATTCCGTAACTGTATATGTGTAATAATAAAAGAATTTTGAAACTTTTGTCACGAGAAGTCTTGAATAAAGCATTGCTATGGTACAAAGCTTACATTTGAAAATGAATATATCAATGTATTTTGATTGAAATTAACAATTAGATACTTGTAACATTTGATAATTTTTTTATTTTATAGGTAGACTCGATTACGTAACGTTTATGAAAGCAAGTATTGGGGAATCACCTGTTGGTAGTCCGGATATGTCCTATTACGAGAGTCATCTTGTCTCTGGTGCTAAAATTCCAGTACTCATCCCGTAGATACACGGATTTTCGTCTTTACGTAAAGATTGCATAATGCATATCTACTTCTGGCAGTAACATGTAGCTTGTGCAAAAGCCATACAAACTTTAAATATAAACAAGCCTCTATTTTGTTTTAAATTTCAAAGTTGAGTGCTAATGTTCTGTATTGATGCGTTAGAAATAACGTAAATAAGTCAAAGATTGAAAAATTATAGAATTTTTGCACAAGAGAAATTTTATCGACTTTTGGATTACTGATACAGCTGACATGTTAAAAAGATTACAAAAGAACAGTAATGCTCTTGTTAAGCATTTTCAGTTTGAAGGAAACTATTTGAAGTAAACGGTAAAAGTTCTTACTAGACTTCTATTTCGTAGAAGTGGACTAAATGATTATGAAAACCTCGTGGAATGGATTTACCCTTGCTTATTTCAAAACATTAACATTACGAAGACAGGATTGTCAAACTTACTGGAAACCGTGTGTGAGAACTTGTGAGGAAAAAAAACTTGTCAATCAGAACAGACTTGCTAAAGTGGCTGATGGAGTTAATAGCGTTCCACTCAAGATGTGGATTTTTTCAATTATCTTTCCAAATATGAAATGAATCTATTTAGATCTTTAGGACTCAAGAATTTTGCAAGTATAATTCAATAAACAAATTACATATATAATTTAGAACTTTAAGCAATTTAAAATGTCCCAAAAACAAATACATATATTCACTTTTCATAATATAAATTTATTCGCTAATATAAATTTAATGCTAAATGATTAGCATTTAGTTAACTCTCCACTGATACAGGTGTTTGAAGCCTAAGGTCCAGGTCTTGTTTGCCAACGCTTACCAAAACAGTCGATCGTAATTTTCCAGCTCTTTACGTATTGCTATATATAAACTCCATTTTTTATGTATTCTATTTCTCTAAATTTACCCATTTATTGCATACTAAAGTGTTGTACTCATCATTTTAGTTTTCGAGTTTTGGAATCGATATCAACATAAATTCTTGAGGTAGAATGTCTAAATAGTTATAATTTAGGCAATTTGTCATTTTGATATGGATCGAGTAGAAGCACATATTTAATTTTTGAATAAACTTTCCCATGCGGTTTTTGAGTCTAGCATTTTATGCTTCTTTAACTCTAACACTTGCCAATCAATTACTCAGCATCAAAACCGCTATTATTACCATTAATAACTTTTCAGAACTTAAGTCAATCTGTAAAAAGATTTACAGAAAATGTACATTCGAATGAATGCGTGGTTCTTAGTCCTAATACATCTGTAGTTATATGATCATTGAAACATTCATCTAAATTCGTTCCTTTTGAAAATTTGAGATCATCTTTTCAGTCTAAACATCAATCCTATAAACAATATACATTTTCAGATATCTTGTATTTATAACTTTGATATTTGGTTCTTCTTTTTATCAGGTTTTAAACATCGGTTTACTTCTTTTCATGTCTATCAGCTGAAATCATTACTTTTGTTCCCCAAAACTTCAATTTACAATACTATGTGTACGTGTTATACCAAACACCTCTTTTCCTGAAGTTTAAATGGCATCCTAATGGTGTTTGCAATGATGGGTGACCACTAATGAAGAGATAACTACAGTATGCAAAGCTAATAAAACTTCATAGTTTATAAGTTATATTTGAAATATTCATGTATTTGGCTGGAATGGATCTGGTATTGAAGTAATTTATAAATTTCGCTTAGATTAAAATTTTTAAGTAGAATACATGCATTAAAGGCAACGCATTTCTGTTTTTAATGATTAAAGACAATCTTCATTTAAGACAATGTCATGTAGCATTTGAATTCTCTACTGGGAGGTTTTCCTTTTAATATCTAAATAAGTACTATAGAACAGCTACAATTTTAATTATTTTCTTTATTTGGCCAAGTAGAATCCTAGATATAAGAAGCTCACCTATAACTATATTTTTTCCATTTGTAGAAGTTTTCAACCCACTATTGAAATTAATACCATATTCTATATTTTTATTTACTGTCTTCATCGTTTTTCAAAGATATCTATGACAGTTTCTGAGTGAATGGATGGAGTAAGCAATCAGAAATGAAGTCTCGGCTTGTTTCTTTATTTCCAGTATATACTTTCAAACTCGGCAGAAGTATTTCCTATTTTTCAGTTTTCATGAAGTTTGTCTATTCATAAGATTTTGCTGCAAGATCACTTGACTGATTTATTAGATTCTATTTCTTTTGGTTCTATTTTTCAGAATGATGGTTTTAAACATCATTTCTGCCGAACACCAATTTTGGTTATAATTTATAGTAAGTGATAATTACTAGAAAGGTTAATACTGATATTATATCTTGAAAATAGCTCTTAAAACTCGGTATAATATATTCAAAATATTAGTGAGTTTAGGTTTATGCCAGGTTTGACAGGTTAAAAATAAGTAATCTAGTAACTGAGATATATTCCCTCTGGCTTCGTCTACGAGTAAAAGCGTGACTTATTTCCAAATTCTTTCCTAAATTTTTAAAATTTAGGATACAAATCCTCGATTCCGGCTGTTCACCTTACCTATTTTAGTTGGGGGTTAACAGTAAATTTATTTTTCTCCTGTCCTACTTTTTCTCTAATTTTCTTCCTATACAGCCGGAAACGAGAATCAAAATTCATAAGTTAACGTAAATGAATATTTTTAACTTCTGTCAAACCAGACATGCAATGATTCATATAAGAAATAGTTCCTAGATTAAGTTCGTGGGTTCAAATTCCACTGCTGGCATGTATATTTGTAGCCGTTCATATTTGTCTTTAAGCAGTAGGTCCAGGTCCACTTGAGCCTCGTGTACCAACAGACCATTGCGTTCCAAACTGACCAACTAAGAAAAAGTGGAGTAGATATATGGCAGGAGATATTAGGGGTATACTTGGAGTCCCTACTACATAATATTTAAATTTCTAGTTTTTAAGAATGGAAAACTTTTAACACATATCGGCGAATCCTTTTTCTATTGGCTGCCATTACCTTAATGCCCAAGACAATCCCCCTTTCACACTTGAAATGTGCAATTAAACAGTTGTATATTATGTGGAAGAATGAGTGGGACTTAAATGTCAGCAATAAGCTTCGCAACATTACTGCGGACATTCGCTTTTTCCCGTATAATATTAGTCGTAAGCATGACGTTTTACTTACTCGCTTGCGTATTGGACACACTGGCCCACATAGTTACTACCTTTTTAAACGAACCCAAACCCCATTGTTCTTGTCAGTCATCGCTATCTATTTTATATATACTTGTAGCCGCACTTACAGTCTGTCTATGCCTTATTTTTTTGGCACACGACATCCTAAGGGATTTACTGGATGAACCTCCGCATCAATGTCTTTTCTGTTTCAAATACCTTTTTACCTGAATTTAACTTGTTTTTATAATTTGTTTTAGCACTTTTCCATCTTTTAATTAATATTTATTGTGCTTCATGATTTTAGCTTTTACCTTGTAATGTTTCATTTTTATCCTGTGTACTTGAGTATATAGTAGACATTTCTATAAATTTCTTAAATTGGTATGGTTTTAAGTTTGCTGGTTTTAGTTTGTTCTGTTTTCGGATTAGGGCACTTTTATCTGTTATGTCTTGTTGTATTTATGAAAAACACCTTGTGCTTGACGCTTATGTCCTAAACAGGACACTGCGCCGTAAAACTTTAACTAACCAACCAACCAACCCTTTTTTATTGGCGATCATCTAAATGTTGGAACTAAAATCTCTCAAAATTTATTAAAGGCTTTATTTTAGATATCCTCGTTCCGGTGTTAAAAAATAAAATAAATACAGCATAAGCTTTGCTCCGTACTCTTCTAACAGGCCAAAAATGTTCTTGATATAAAACGCAAAACTCATCAGCCACAGCAATTAAAATGTTAGATTACTTAGTCTGTCAATTAAATGAAGTTAATAGTGTTCCATTGAACAATACTGCCAAATTATTGCATCATAAAAGTAACAGTGTATTATCAATCTCTTTGAAAACTCTTATCGAAAAGTTTTGAAATAATCCTCAGGTAACAGAATTGAGTATTTCGTATTAAATTTAAACATGAGGCTATATTAATGATTCTTAAATTTATCATTTAAGAACTCTTCCGTATAGTACTTATAAAGGATACTGTAAGCCGAAAAATTTTCTCAAGATTTCGAAGAGAAAGGCTATTTTAAAAACCTAGATAAATATTTTTGGGTAGACAAAACAATAGAGAAAGGTGACCCAGAGTTTGAGTGAACGCAGCCGAGGAGGACTGCGAAATCGAGTAGTTTGGTTGTAAGCGGATGTGCCTGGTATCTACTACTTTAGAAGGCCTTTCGAGCCATGAGTATTTCAGATTTCTTGGAAATTGTGTTCCCCCGTCTTTATGAGAATATGCGTGTTTTTTCTTGGAAACTACGTAGATATGTCTGGAGAAACTTCGTTGAAGAAACTGTCTTTTGCTATTTTTGAATCCTTATGAAAAAGCCAAAAGTGGATACTCGGGAGTTATATACATTGATATCAACTATACCATCTGATTCTACAACACATGACCACTCCCAAGTTGGACCTTTCGTCAGATAGCTTAATGTGGAAGTAGACCTTAATGTTCTTAGAAGTGCTCCCCGGATCTTCTCTGTAAAGGTAAGACATTTTACCATTTTGATAGCCAAATAGTGCTTAACAAGTCGTCCTTAGATTTTGTTCTGTATTGCTTTGTTCCGGAATCCGTAAAGTTTTAAACTTGTGTTATAGATTTAGTTTCCTGTGGTTTATACTCAACTGGAAGAACTGGTAGCTCACCTTAGTATTGATATTATTTGGAAAACACTGTAAACCTCGCGAAATAACTTTACAATAATTTATTAAAAAATCTTGCATGGCAACCGTTATTTTCGACTACCACTTTCATAGTTAAAATTACTTTACTTTATAGATTTCTACAGTACTGAAGTACATAATTGGAGCAATAGTATAATTGTTTTCCTTTTGAATGTTGTAAATTAAGTAGGAGTAACCTTTTGCCCTCAATTTATTTTGCAACAGGTAAAACGTAGAACTTGGTTCGACACCTTATATATACAATTCCACTTGTTGAACTTAATTTATTCCACTTTAAACTTGAAATGTCAAACTAGATGAACTCTAACATTTAAAATAGAGTATAGAGAATGATAAAAGCAAATTTCGAACACAGCTGGTGAAATTCTAGTGATTCACCACAACCCCAGTAATTTCCCTAGACTTTTGATTTCCATTACACAACCTTTTTTATATATAAGTATTTTGCTTTGATTTTTTTTAGTATTTTTAACTAAGTACTTTACAAGATATATTACAAATTTAACTATTTTTAGTTTAGTTCGTAATTATAAATATTACATATTTTTAAGTTCCAAAATACTTGGTATGAAAAACCTTGAATAAAATGATAGTTGCATTTAAAATTTTCAAGGTACTTAATGTATTTTGGTGAAAGCCAGGAATGACGTTTTGGTAACATCTTAATTTTTTTTTACAGATAAACTGAATTACGTACAACTTTTGTGAAAGCAAGTATTGGCCAATCACTTGTAGTCTAAATACTTTCTATTAAGAGAAAGTCATGAATGAATCTACGTAATACAGATCAACGATTGGAACTCTTCAGATATTCATACGTTCAAAAACTGAAATTGGTGTTGAAGGTAAGACACAACAGTTTATAATTAACTTTGTATTCTCGCCTGACATATCTACAATTTGCAAAGTCAATGTCATTTCCTCCGAAATTAAAGGAGGCTTTTGTTTGTTGCTATTTTATAACGCTGAATAAATCTTGTTGGTGAAATTCCTGATAAATGGGAATTGTAAGTTTACCTCTCGACTAGTTTTGAGTAATTTCAGCGAATGATGTCCGAAGGTTAGGCTCTTAGTTACAAGAGTTGGCAGGTTTGAATTCTGTTGTTGGAACGGATGTGCTTCCCCTCCGGATTCGTATTTAAGTAGTAGGTGTCAGTTGCATTAGCCTTTGTGTAGTAAAAAAGCAGTAGCACTCCAAACCAAATTTTCTTTTCTGTTCTGTAATATAAACTGAAGTTAACTGAAATTGACACCAGACTCTACGAGTACTAGTTAGATCATTTCATATTCGTTAAAAAAAACTGCAACGTTTGTAAGGGATCTATAAATTTTGTCTGAGGTACGCTTAAAAAATGGGACAACAAAAAGTTTTCAATAGAGTTTAAAGACCTCTTCACATGTGAACCTGAACCAAAATGTCAAATTTATCACGCGAGAAATCTGCACATTTTGTTTCTGAGAAAAGGAGTCTTGAGAGTATTGTTTTTTCAACATGTATACGTTCACATGTAATAAGGCCTGTATGTGTTACGTTTAACTAATTGCCAAAAGTAATTTTATTAGATCAAACTGAATTTTCTGGAATTCTAGTGGTATAAAGTACCTATACATAAGGTTAAAATCTCAATATTGATAATATATAATTCTATCCTATATCTGAAGTATTACGATAATGAAAAACTTAATTCCCGAATAAAATGAAAGATTTATTTTTAGGCTTTTATGTAAAATTTAATATTTTTATTTTGTTTATAGTTATGTAAGTTTGGAATAATGCATACGCATGCCCACAGAAGCATTGCATAATTTTTGCAACCGGTTTGGAAGTTTGTGGAATTCTACGGATATTATGGAATCGCTCCTCTAAATGGAATTCAAACAATGGAAGCCTTGCCTGCCTGCTGAATATTTATACAGAACAACATATGACAATTAGATGAACCTTCTACATTTGAGGTTTGATTAAGTGTATACGAAGTTGAATTTTTTTATTGGAAGACATTTTTTATGACCTTTAACTGACGAAATTTAAAAATCATTCACTACTTTTTTCTCTGTATTTTTGACTTTGTTTTGTATACCATTTTGTGTGTGTGATCACTTCATTTCAATAACAACCTATATTTACCTATCATGACACATTTTTAATACAAGAATTACTTAACATGCCATCTTGATAAATGTTTCTATTTGCTATATCTGGTGTTGGTGTTGATGCGTTGAAGCTTTGTGGTAATTTAGATTTTAAGATTATAACATGGCCATGTTTTTATTAGTTATTTAGTTTAGCTATTAGTATAGAGTATAATATAGAATAGTAAAATAAGTAGTATAGTATAGTATAAGTAGCTTGTAGAAGAGTAAAGGATTCTGGAAACAATACTTACGTTTTAAATTTCTATGTTGTAAAAATAATTCACAAGTCTGTATGCCAAGGACAAATCTGGCATTGTAAATGGCGAAATATTCTTTGAGTTTTTTGTTTAAAATTATCTGGATTTTTAACAAGGTTTACACTTTGAAGGAATACAGGATATGGTACTCGTCAACTTGAAATTATACTAAACACTATTATACGGAAAAAAAAATAGGAAGTATTTATTGTAAAGTAGTTTTAAATTTTATTTTATTCTATGCTTACCATTGACAACTGTTTTGTGGAATGCAAGATTGCCTTTAGAAGGATATGAAAGCATTGTTAAAACCTACTTTTGTATGTTATATATGTATACAAGCCAAATTATGCTTTCATTTGTATTTATATGTAGAAATGAAAAAATAAAGTGTTTAAAAACAAAAAGTTATTTGCTATACTTTTTGTATATTTGTTTACCTCTATCGCAAAAAACATAAGTTTTCAAATTAACATTTCTGGGCTGGTTTTAAAGTCAATTTTAAGCTTTCTCCTTTTTCAAAGATATTTAACATAACGTTTCAAAAAAGGTTTGTCTTTGTTAATGGTACCGAGGACTAAAAATATGAACCCAAAGTTGTGACCAAATCATTGTAATAAAGGAAAAGTACCTCGCACTGTTACTTATGTGAGAATTGTCAATAGAAATAAAGTAGGAATGAAGCTGTAGAAAATAAGTCATGTCAGTATTTGAAGCATTGGGTTTGGAATAATGTTCGTAAATGAAATTCTGCTATAGCTCATTATATAAACATACTATGGCTGGCGTATATTTGTTTAAAACAAACTATAATGAGGGTTTGAAAAATAAAGCTCTGTTCATGGAAGGCTTATGCATGATTTGCCGATCATGCTGGTAACGCTGATTTTTAATCTTAAATTAGGTCTATGTAATCAAGCTTTTTGGCGAATATTCCTTAGGAGTCTAATTTGAATTCAATAACAGGTCAAATTTAAAAGATGATTGGTACAAGAAAGTTACAATATTTTCCCTAATGGTTCAACATATCTGAAACGAACTCTCCGTTATCGAGATTGTCTCGTGAAAAGTATATCGTACTAAAATTAGTATCTCCTTTTTTTTTCCTCTCGTAGGTGTCTACGATAGTTCAAAATTATTTTAGAAATTACTTTGGTTACAGTAAGATACTGTAGCAAAGATTACTTAGATAGCAATGCGGTAGTTAAGTTCTGTGTTCGTGTGTGAGTTATATATTAATACTAGTCGGTGGAATAAGCTAGCTGTAGTGGTCAATAGCTGCCAAACCTATGAAATAGTGTCCACGGATCCTAGAGCCTCTGACCAGTGTGAGACTGAGATTAGTTCCGCCTGATACAACTCTGCCGTCAGAGAATCTCCCGTCTTACTTCAACACAAACAAAAGGTACGAAAGATCTTATACATATAAATAGCATGATTCAGATAAATTCTTTTTGTCGAAGAATTTTGATTTTTAAATCTAAACTTTTGAGTACAAAGTTGATTAGGTTCCCAAGCAAACACAAGTTGTTAAAATTGAATAGCAACTGGTAAGTATTAATGAAAGTATATTTATCTATCTTATATAAATTGTATACATTAGTATTAGTGTAAATAAAATCGGACTTTTTTTAAATTAACATTGTTTTGCGGTTTTATGTCTCAGGATTCTGATAAATATAAATTAATCATCCCTAAAATTGTCTGTAGGCTCTCGGAACCTTGGGTTAAGAGATTGTTATTAATTTTAAATAATAAACACAACGCATCGAAATATCCAATATACTAAAATATTTAACCACTTAAGTTCTAGGTAAGCTATTATAAAATAAAATCTCTGGAGCACTAGACGATAATTGGTCCACCTGACATTAATCAGACTTCCAACATCTTTCTGACAGATCTTTTAAGAGACTCTAAACTTGATTGCTGTTGCCTTTAAATTTTTTATTTTCAGTGATCTTCTAAACACAAATGTATCTGAGTGGATTAAAATGATCGCATTTCTTTCACTACAGAACTTTACTAATTTTTAATTCACATGAAGTCATATCAGTTTAAAATTTCAATATATTAAACGTGTGTGGTGTAAATTTAGTAACGGCTTTGAGAAACTTTCTATGCCTGTCTATAACGATAGCTTAATGTGAACATTCTTTTAGTTTGCTGAAAGTGGTAAAATCCCATTTAAGATTCTTATTGCGAAAGGAAAGGGACAAACTGTAAACTCTGTGTTCAAACTGTACATCGAAAAAGAAATCGTAAATAGCTTGCATTATGAAATATTATATTCGTGAAAGCTAAATAGAGGAAAGTAAGGTTATTAATGCCGTATCTCTTTATATAATGAAAAAAAAAAGTTGATCCCTTTTTATTTTTTGAATTGAGAGATTATTCTGAGTATATGCTACAGATATAAAACATATTTTTTACTATATTTGGTGGTACGAGAGCTAACCAGTTATGCTACGGACGACAAAGTATTTAGTTTCTGCCCTAGATTACATATCGGTCAGTCTATGAAAACCTAGAAAATCTGCCTCCGATAGCGTGCATCTCTTTGTTTGGGAATTTTCTAATTTGACAGCTAGGGCAATATAGTTATAATTGTTTAGACTCCTTCTTTGAGGGCTTAAACTGTAGTCGCAGCGGTCAATTTAGGTTAGGGGTTAAAAAGGGAAAATCAAAGAAACTCGGGGATTTTTACCCTTGACTTAAGATTTGAAAACCTCCGATTTTTTCAGGCTGTCTTTGGTGTTTTATATAAAATACCTACATTAGCTTCCCGATTTAGATTACTTTTCTCTACAGCCACATATAAGTGTATGTGTTCTCATGCAATACCACACCATTTATAATATACTCTCCAAATGTTTTCTAGACATCTTTGATGTCTTAAATAAAATACTGTTGATAGAAGAAACATGAGTCTAGCTAATTACGTGATACAAGCCCTTAACGGATATAAGTATAATTATTGTAGAACTAGAGGGTTAATGATGTATATATACGTGGAGTATTATTGCCATTCCTTTTGTCTTTTTCATTTTAAGCTAAAAACTCCAAATTATACATTAGATAACATTATCTGGGTTTTAAAGAATTTGATTATAGTTTAAAAAATATTTCTCCTAGTACGTATAGTTGTAAATTATGAAATGAAAAATTAAGTCCTTAGAATTAGTTTTGAACCCTTGATGAATTTTCTACCAGAGTAGTAAATTAAGCACTAAATTAACTGTAACGACTGGTTTAATTCATATTAAATTAGGTTTAACTGTTTGTCTAGTAGCATCAATTCTGTACCCTTTACGAAAGACAAAGACTTCACAAGAAGCAATATATTATGTTAAACGGTTTATGTATTCCGCCCACATTATTTTCAACAATCAATCCTATTTTTATTTTTCTTTAGACTAATTAATGCAACAGGTGCTTTGCAAGTCAAATGATGAAACATGCATGCTTGTACGATATTATCGAATCAAACGTTGCTAAATTACTGAATCAAATGCCCTATAAACTGATTGTAAATTAATTATATGTAATTTAGGATACAAAGGACCTTAATTATATAAAACTAACTTTCTTTATCCACTAAATAACTTGTAGATATGACAAAAAATGTTAATACTAATTCATTCATAGTTTAATTCTTTCTTAAGTCGTCAAAAAGCATTAGTACAGTTCTGCAGCTTGTCCTAACATAATTCAGTTCTTAAGTAATAACAACAATGGCCTCTGTTCATCTATAGTTTAGAAAATAAATAGAATATAAATGATTAATTTAGCGGATAAAAGAGCATTTAAATCGATAACATAAACAGTTTAAATTGTTTTTGATCAGTCGTAAGCTACGTTGATTATGGTCGTAAAGATTTTTACATACCCAAATGCATTTGCCAAACATTTGCAAATCCATAGATATATGTGTCGAACCAAAACACCTTGCCGTTTTCGAAACGTCGAATATATGTACACCCAGACTCAAATCTATTTTAAATATTTAGAGGACGTCGCAACTAAAGTAAAATTAGCTGTTTCAAGTACTTATAAAAAGGAATATGTCGTAATAGCAACAACAATTAAGTTCAGTTCGTAATAAAATAAAAGTATGTCCTTTAGAGTTTAGAATGTGAATACAGTCTAAAATTACATAAAACTTTTAAGAAATATTAGTGATTTAGAATAAAACAATTAGGGTCCAGAAATGAAAAATAATAAAAATTGGTTAATTTAATATAGGTTACTGATTAAAAATAATAAAATAAAATTTGATGGAATTTAACAGAATATATTTTAGTTATTGAAAAACATAGGCTTTAAAAAATAAAGAAATTATTTATATAGCAGAAATCAAAATATTTTTGGAAATCTTATAAATTTTTATCTTCTTGTAAAAGTTTTTAGAAACTAATATCAATTGAAGAGTAATCAAAGAATGCTAAATAACAAAGTTCAGTGAATAAGGAGTACTTATGTAGAAATTAAAAAAATTATTTTTATTCAAACCACTTGATTGCAATTTTTAACGGTGTGTTGAACTGTAGCAGTCATACTGAATAATTGTCGTGCAATTATTCAAATATTAAAATGTTGATTATATTCAGTGAAACACTGCTCTTACAGAAGGTAAATCAAATGACCGTTTTGTTTAAAATATCTAGAAATATTTATATCTTAAATAATTTCCTTGATTTTAATAAACTATATATTAAGAATTAAAAACTGTCTAGAAGTACTTCAAGTGCAAATAAGATTTTTAGCTTTAGGATTTTTATATTGTGTTGTTCCAGACTTATGCCTTGTAATACAATAGCCAGCTTTACTGATGAGGAGATCAGCTGTTGTTCGTTCTTTAGTCTCAGGCAGATGGAACCGGCGTAACAATGGAGTGGAGCCATAAAGTCTAGGGTTGGAACACTATGCTAAATTGTAGGAAAGTAGTCGAGAGGTAACGCTAAATGTATATTGATATTTTATTATGTATAGAGGACAAAAGAAGTCTCAATAAAAACAATGACCTTCTAGTGGTATCAAATACCACTCGTCTGAAAATCTGTGAGTCTACAACAAATCATGTGAATTTCTAAAAAAACAAACTAATATACAAATTTACATGCATATGACTCATTTATATATATAGAGAGAGAGATTAAACGAATGTCAATTTAGTATCTCTTACTGAAATTTGTTAAACCTGTTTTAAAAACTTTATACAAACTTTAATATTTACTTTGACTATTTCTTAGTAAATATATCACTTCAAATGTCATTATTATTTCAAACAACAGTTGTTTAATTATAACTGAAATTTTTCCACTTCTTCCTTATTTAATTTTCATGAGACTCACCATTTTTGTGTATGTTATTTATTCTTACATTCATTGTATATTTTACTGTTCTTACTAGTTACAGGAATTGTTCAATTCTGAAGAACACTGTAATATTTATTAGAATAGGATTGTTTTTTAATCATAGATAACAGCGTAACAAGAATATAATAGCACTAAATTCAAACAAACCAATGTTAATTGGTTCCCAAAATTTGAAAAGAAGAGCTAACAATTTGTTCAATCCGTAACTGGTATAAAAGAAAATTTGGCGTTGTTCCACTGCGTTGGCAAACTCGGTTTTATGCTGTTTATGACAACTAAGTACCTATTTTACAATGAATTTTATTACAACTGTTCCCTATTTTTAGTATTAAAAGCATTAAGTATTATTAAAAGTTGAGAATTACTTCACTTTATAGTTCTGAACTGTGTGTTAAAGGGAAATTTTATTTTATTAAAACAAAGAATATAGCAGATAATAGATTAACCCTTTGCCTTAAAACAACGTATGGGAGACTTGATCGTACTAAATCTAATCAAAAATGAGAACCTCGTATCAGACACGTGATGATTCTTTCTGGCCAAAAGTGAAAAGCTCGTATCAGTAATAAAACAATACCCCTTGCAAAATTTTGACTAATATTATACATTATTACTTTATAGGTTATTCACGCAATAAATTCTACATAGAAAATATTTAAACGACTGAAAATTTTTACTTTTGTTATATAACCAAAAACATAGAAATAATATGTGAAATACAAACATTAATAATTTTTTTAATAAAAACGAAATATAATTATCCAATTATGTGGTTTTATTAAACAGTAAATGCAGTACTATTAATGTCAACTGGTTTACTCACAATTTAGCTTGTGGTCACGACGCATGAGAAAAGCTTTCATCGAACACACAATCGTCGCTCGATTCATAAGGCAAGGGGTTAATGATATTGCATGTATTTTTGTTCCTTTTAGCTTCAGCTATTTACTGTACGTTTAAGCAACTTATTCCAAAGCATGTAAAAAAATTAAAACATATCATTGCATGCGTTTATTGTTATTTCGGAGGTCGTATAGTAACTTCGCAAACAATACCCAACTGACCTTAAAAGCTATGATTCTACTTTTACTTTTTATATAAAGAAAAAAGTATAACACAATGCATAAACGTTAAAATACATAATAAAAATGCTTTTAATATTGTATGCTTATAAAGCACCCTAGTTATGAATAAATATTTTTCCTTTAGCTTCTTAGAAGTGATTAGAAGAATAATGTTTGTAGAATGCAATTTTTTTAATTAGCATTTGGCTTCATACGTTAATATGTATACGGCATAGGAATGCACAGAAATGCTTTCATTGTAATAAACTGGAAATTTAAAAAGTCTGATGTGGACACAGCGTAAATTCCTGGTACGCCTTTTATACTATACTCTTATTTATTTTTAAAGATGCCTTATCAAAATCAATATTTGAACACTATCTTAAAGGTTCAAATTTAGTTTAATTTTTTAACTCAACGGTGTTGCCAGTAATAATGTCAAATACTGCCATTTAAAGATTATCCGCGGCTTTAAAATTCTATGATTGAGATTATTCTTTGTATAGATATTTGTTCATAACCAAATCAAATTATCAAATTTTGCATGTTTACACTACTTGATTTTACATACTTGGAGTAAAACAAGTAGAAAAATTCCAAACTTTTTCTCTACAAATAACAGATTTCTATTTCTGTTTTTTTTAAGGTAAACTAAAATCATTGTTGAAACTTTTTCAAAATCAATATTACAGGTGAATATGAATATTTTGAAGTGCGCTGCATTGTAGACTGGTTGCTAAAGGCCGTTATGATGTGAATTTTACATTTATTATATTGAACCTTCTTTCTTTAGACGAAGAATAAATATAAATATGATGTTATGTAAGATTAAAATGATGTGTGAATTGAAAAAAAATGAAAGTACACAACTATATGCTACAGTAGTCGATAAAAAGTCGAACATTCTCTGTATAATCCTTTTTTATTTATGGCAAAACACGTTAATATGTCATATTAAAAATTTCATAATGTAGAGCGCAGATTGTACGCTAAAAGGAAGATGCCCAACTTGATGTTATAGAAACGATAGAGAATACTAAAAAGAGAACCTTCTTGAACTAATCTCTTTTGCGTTAGGTGAGATACATTAGTAGATAACATATGTACGGACATTACGTTTAAAGCAGTGAAAATATGCTCAGGGGTAGTAAAAATATCATTTAAAGTTTCAAAATTAAAGTTTTCTTGGACATGTTAATAGTCGTAACAGTAAAGCTTGACAAATTTGATTAAATCGGGGTGAGAATGAATATTTTTTCTAAATGAATGTCTTCAAAATATTTCATAATTACTATTTTTTTATACATAATAGAAGAAAAACCGTTTTTTTTTCTAAAATGTAACGAACATGACAAACTTTAAAGCTGCACACAGCACTAGATTAAAAATTATTTGTATGGTCATTTAATTAGATATAAGTGATTGAGTTTCATAATAAGTCAATTGTAACCGATGTAATTTTTTTTACTACGTAAACACAAATGGTTAAAAGT
>CM063510.1:92286761-92294261 GCA_032207245.1 Pardosa pseudoannulata
TTAAATTTATTATATTTGTATCCAGATCTTCTTCTGGAACTCATTTCATATATATTAAATGTTTGTAATTCTTAAAATTATTAGATATAATGAAACATTAAACGTTCACTATGAATAAATTTTAATAATTTGGAATTGTTGTATTTGTAAACTGCCCAGGTATTAATCGCGATAAATGCAAAGGCCTGCTTTCTCAGTAATTTTTGTTAATTAAGAAAATGTATATAATTCCATTACAATGGCGCAATCTAAATTATCCCATATAGAAAGGGATACAATGTTGTTCGGATGAAATACCTTTGTGTTTTAGTAAACATCGCCAATAATTTCGCCAAAATTGCCAAGGGGCACCCTATTCATCAGTAGTACCGTGTAAGCGATATCTATAATCACTATCAGCTAACATAAGTCACATTTTGTTAAATTATTGCAACAATAAACTTTTTTTTTACAAAGAAACATGCTATTGGTGGGTATAACTGTCAGATAGCAATATATGTCTTGTATTTCAGGTAGGAAGTGGAAACTGAACAATAGCTTGTAAACAATTCATAATATCTTGAAAGGAGTTTAACATTCAACACATGTATTCACATGAAATCAAAGGAAATAATGTATCAAGGGAATAAGGGAAATATGAAAATTTCCTCTTCTTGGTATTTAAAAACAATCAGCGAGGAAATAATGTGGCGTCACAAAAATCTGAGTTAACACCAGATGATTTCCTTATAAGCTTATTTTCTTTATTTTATTTTCATTGTGTCGTTGCAGAGAGTTGAGAAAAGATGACCAATCATGGAAAAAAGTCATTTTTCATAGGTTAAAGAAATTTCTGTTTCAAAGAGACAATAAATGTATTATTTTCAAATTCCCTAGTACCGCGATATATTATCATCATACTGGGTTTTATCACTGTTTTAGATATTATTGTATTTAAGTTTTACTGTATATATTTTACTATATTAAGTGGGATGTGTTTGTTATATGCAATAAATCCTGTAGTAAGAGCCTTATCTGAATAAAATATAAACCTTATCATTTATCAGCTTTTTTCTGTTGAGATACAGCTGAAATTTGCTGCTTATTGTTTCTTCTTGGTAACCATAATTTAATAATATTCTGCAGACAAATAGATAATGTCAACTAGAAAAAAGTACGTCAGTTTTCAGCACACCTCATGTTTCGAAACTCCGATCTAATAATGGAATTCTTTGAGAGAAGTCGAGAGAAATATTACTGGAAAAACGGGACAAAAACGTGAAAACTCCGGAATTAATTTTGTTAGCCTGGTGGCGTTTAACGAACCGTATTTACGAGAAATGAATTGTCTCCGAAAAAGAAACAGAAAGTAGAAAAAAATTAGGACTAGGCTAATAGTATTGTAAATAAATAATATTCATTTTAACTAATTTCGAGTACGCAACTTTCACATAAATAGATAAATTTTTATTACGGTTGACATACTGTTGTATACGTTTAATGCAATAAAACATGCAAACGAAAAATAAATAAATAAACACGAAGGGAAAGCGAGAAGGCTATTTTATTGGTTGTATCTCTGACAAGATTGCAAAAATAATTATTTATTCTAACATTAGTATATGATATATATTGTTCTATTATTTAATCATAAGAATAAAATCACAGAAGAAGAAATTATTCCAAGGCGTATAAATTACTAGTCTAATAAGATTTTTGTAATTCACTGTACTAAAGCATCTGTTACAGATTAATTATTATTTATTAAGTTTAGGTGAACATACAGATAATTTTTGTCTTAGTATTAAATATTTATATATTTCGTATAAGCACATTTATTAAGAAATATAAACGTTAGATATTGTAGTTAAATGTTTTGCACATTCAGTACAAATTAACTCCTTAATGCACAGTATTTTTAAAAGGCCGGCCAAAATAAATCAATTTTTTAATGTAAAAAACACAATTTAGAACGTTGAATTTTGAAAAAAGAATATATATTTTATACTTGAGTAAGTAAGTGTTATAGCTTACAATCCCATGTAAAATCATGATGAATATCAATAAAACGATTTTTATTTTGCTTTCACATTGTTATTTTTAATTCTCGATTGCATTCGAGTATGAAAAATTATAGCAACGTAAAAGACAACGCCGGTCGAATTATCTCGAGTGTGCACAGCTTGGCCAGTTTAGTGAACTCGATTTAACTCGAACGTGCACGATAAGGGGTTAAATTGTTTTGCTCATCCCTAAGTTAATTTTACTTTGGTAATATTGTCAGTTGAGCTACTATTTTTTATTTAAAAGCTAAACATAGTTGTAAAATTCTGACAATTATTAGATGTTGGGTTAACTAGTATTGGATAGTAGTTAAATGAATTTAATTATTATATCCCTTTTTTCACATATTTAAGTTTTGACAGCTGTTTTCGGAGAGCCTTAAATAATGAACTTAAAGAATGGTGTTGTATTTCAAACAAAACTTGAATCAATTTTCGAAAGGAAAATCCTCATTGGTTCATTCCTCATTGATTCCTCATTTTCCTAGATATATCATTAAGCTAATAAATAATAAGTCTTAATAATACCCAGGAATGCCAAAATGTCAAATTAGACTGAAAATTAAAAATTGCTCAAACTTTCAATGTAATAAAAAATATTTGAGGAAAATTAAAAATTAAGTTAGGAGTTGTCAGGTTTGACAGCTACAAATGTTAGGTTAGAAGGAAATTACGAAATATTCTTTCTTGCAAACCATACGCCTTAAAAGCGAAATTATTCTCAAAATTTTTAAAACTAAAATTTTTATTTCATCCTTTTTGGCTAGGAGACTGATCTATTTTAGATAGAGAATATTAATAAATTTCTGCTCTATCCTGTGTTTTCTTCTGAATACCCAAAAACGAGTATCAAGACTCATAGATTATGGTTAATGATTTTATTGAAATTTCTGTCAAAACTGCTATATTAAATTACAAATGTAGAAATAGTGGTATATAGCGATATATATACGGTTAGATGTTTTAGAGGAATCAATATTTAGATTTCTGATTTTCTATTAGCAAATTAGATTGAAAATTAAAAATTGCTCAAAATTTTCATTGTAATAGTAATATTTGTGAAAAATTTAAAACTAAGTTAGAGTTGTCAGGTTTGAAAGTTACAAATGTTAGGTTAGAAGGTAATTATGAAATATTCTTTCTAGCAAACTATACTCTAAAAGCGACACAAAATTATTCTCAAAATTTTTAAAACTAAAATACTTATATCTTTATTTTTGGCTAGTGAGCTGATCTATTTTAGATGGGGACTACTAATAAATTTCTTCTCTATCCTGTATTTTCTTGAAATATCTGAACACTAAAAAACGAGTAGCGTGACTCATAGATTATGGTAAATGGTTTTATTGAAATTTCTGTCAAAACTGCTATATTCAATTGCAAATGTAGAAATAGTGGTATATAGCGATAGATATACGGTTAGATGTACGGAATGCGATGTTTAGAGGAACCAATAATTAGATTTCTAATTTTTCTATTAGCAAATTAGATCGAAAGTTAAAAATTGCTCAAATTTTTCAATGTTATAAGAATATTATGAGGAAAATTAAAAACTAAATTAGGATTTGTCAGGTTGGAAAGCTACAAATGTTAGGTTAGAAAGGTAATTACGAAATATTTTTTCTGGAAAACTACACGCCTGAAAGTGACACAAAATTATTTTCAAAATTTTTAAAACTAAAATCTTTATTTCCTCATTTTTGGCTCAGGGACTGATCTACTTTAGATGGGGACTACTAATAAATTTCTTCTCTATCCTGTATTTTCTTGAAATTTCTGAACAATCAAAAACGAGTTGCAAGACTCATAGATTATGGTACATGATTTCATTAAAATTTATGTCAAATCTGCTGTATTCAATTGAAAATGTAGAAATGTTGGTATATAGTGATAGATATACTGTTAGATGTATGGAATACGATGTTTAGAGGAACCAATATTTAGATTTCTGATATTTCTATTAGCAAATTAGATCGAAAGTTAAAAATTGCTCAAATTTTTCAATGTAATAAAAATATTTGAGGAAAGTTAAAAACAATATTAGGAGTTGTTAGGTTTGCAAATGTTAGAAGGTAATTACGAAATATTTTTTCTAGCAAACTACACGCCTAAAAGCGACACAAAATTATTCTCAAAATTTTTAAAACTAAAATCCTTATTTCTTCATTTTTGGCTCGGGGACTGGTCTATTTTAGATGGGGAATATTAATAAATTTCTTGTCTATTCTGTATTTTCTTGAAATTTCTGAATACCCAAAAACGAGTAGCAAGACTCATAGATTATGGTAAATGATTTTATTGAAATTTCTTTCAGACCTTGTATATTCAATTGAAAATGTAGAAATGGTGGTATATAGCGATATATATATATACGGTTAGATGTACGGAATACGATGTTTAGAGGAACCAATATTTAGATTTCTGATATTTCTATTAGCAAATTAGATCGAAAGTTAAAAATTGCTCAAATTTTTCAATGTAATAAAAATATTTGAGGAAAGTTAAAAACAATATTAGGAGTTGTTAGGTTTGAAAGTTACAAATGTTAGGTTAGAAAGTAATTGCGTAATATTCTTTCTAGCAAACTATACGCCTAAAAGCGACACAAAAGTATTCTCAAAATTTTTAAAACTAAACTTCTTATATCTTTGTTTTTGGCTAGGGAGCTGATCTATTTTAGATGGGGACTATTAATAAATTTCTCCACTATTCTGTATTTTCATGAAATTTCTGAATACTCAAAAACGAGTAGCAAGACTCATAGATTATGGTAAATACTTTTAGTGAAAATTCTGTCAAAGCTGCTATATTCAATTGAAAAATGTAGAAATGGTAGTATATAGTGATAGATATACGGTTAAATGTACGGAATACGATGTTTAGATGAACCAATATTTATATTTCGGACTTTTCTATTAGCAAATTAGATTGAAAATTAAAAATTGCTAAAAATTTTCAATGTTATAAAATATTTGAGGAAAATTAAAAACTAAGTTAGGATTTGTCAGGTTGGAAAGTTACAAATGTTAAGTTAGAAGGTAATTACGAAATATTTTTTCTGGCAAACTACATCCCTGAAAGTGACACAAAATTATTCTCAAAATTTATAAAACTAAAATCTTTATTTCCTCATTTTTGGCTCAGGGACTGATCTACTTTAGATGGGGACTATTAATAAATTTTTTCTCTATCCTGTATTTTCTTGAAATTTCTGAATACCCAAAAATGAGTAGCAAGACTCATAGATTATGGTAAATAATTTTAGTGAAATTTCTGTCAAAACTGCTATATTCAATTGAAAAATGTAGAAATCTTAGTATATAGTGATAGATATACGGTTAGATGTACGGAATACGATGTTTAGAGAAACCAATATTTATATTTCGGACTTTTCTATTAGCAAATTAGATTGAAAATTAAAAATTGCTCAAAATTTTCAATGTAATAAAAAATATTTCAGGAAAATTAAAAACTAATTTAGGAGTTGTCAGGTTGGAAAGTTACAAATGTTAAGTTAGAAGGTAATTACAAAATATTTTTTCTGAGAAACTACATGCCTGAAAGTGACATAAAATTATTCTTAAAATTTTTAAAACTAAAATCCTAATTTCTTACTTTTTGGCTAGGGGACTGATCTATTTTAGATGGGGACTATTAATGAATATCTCCTCTATCCTGTATTTTCTTGAAATTTCTGAATAATCAAAAACGAGTAGTAAGACATATAGGTTATATTAAATGATTTTATTGAAATTTCTGTCAAAACTTCAATATTTATTTGAAAATGTAGAAATGGTGGTATATAGCGATAGGTATACGGTTAGATGTACGGAATAGGATGTTTAGAGGAACCATTATTTAGATTTCTGACTTTCCTATTAGCAAATTAGATTGAAAATTAAAAATTACTCAAAATTTTCAATGTAATAAAAATGCTTGAGGAAAGTTAAAAACTATGTTAGGAGTTGTCAGGTTTGAAAGTTACGAATGTTAGATTAGAAGGTAATTGCGTAATATTATTTCTTGCAAACTATACTCTAAAAGCGACACAAAATTATTCTCAAAATTTTTAAAACTAAAATACTTATATCTTTATTTTTGGCTAGTGAGCTGATCTATTTTAGATGGGGACTACTAATAAATTTCTTCTCTATCCTGTATTTTCTTGACATTTCTCAATACCCAAAAACGAGTGGCAAGACTCATACATTTTGGTAAAAATTTTGAAATTTCTGTCAAACCTGATGTTTCAATAAATGAAATGTAGAAATAGTGGTATATAGCGATAGATATACGGTTAGATGTACGGAATGCGATGTTTAGAGGAACCAATAATTAGATTTCTAATTTTTCTATTAGCAAGTTTTTCACGTTACCATACTCCTAAGTAATTGTCAAAAAATCCTTAACCCTTTATCTACTGCATTATGAACTACTGAAAGTTTCTCCATAAATATATTTTTCAGCTGCAATATTGATAGTTAAAGAATATACAAGAAAACAATCTTTCAGGTGCGAAATTTAATTAATTTCTTAGAACTAATTAATTAACGTGGTACTAAAAATTACCATCAGATAATGGGTTAACAGATTCCGTTTGTATATCGTTGGAAATTAATTAATTTCTATTTGCAAGATTAATAATTTGAAGAACAAACTTTACTTACTTTTTTAAGTGTCTAAAAATGTTTTTTTTTAAATATAATGAACAAGGCACCGAAAAAAATGTTCTAAAATTGGTACTAATTAGAAGAGAGAAATATAGTTTGCATACCTCTGCTGTTTTGTAGTTTGATAATTCAGTGCTTTTATATTTGAAATTCTCACCATTAAATTTTTGATGAATGATGGTCGAATGGGTGTTACGATTTTCGATGCGGAGTTTGAAGGTCTGTGTCTTATAGCATGGATATTCGTAGGTGTACAAAATCAGGTTCAAACAGATCGTTTATCAAAACAGTAGATAAAAGAACTCAAAACCAAGCCAATCCATTAGTTTTTTTCTGTGTCTTAACAATTAAATTTTCAGGATTCAGTTTAGTTTATTGTTTTCATCCTTTCACAGTATTAAAAACTCAAATTTTATATCGGTGATAAATATGTCAATACAATCAACTGCTCCAGGCAGATTTTACTAAGGAACAGCATTTTAGTCGATTTGTCATATGGAAAGAAAACGAAAACAAATTGTTTCCTGGCGAGTACGTCACATAGAGGTTGACAAAGTCTTAGGGTATCAACTATTACCATATAATGTTTTAGTGATAGCTCAACGACTGAATACTCTCGGTGAAGTCTGATTACTATTATTAATACTGTTTAAATCTTCTCTTTTGTAATGTGTAAAAATTGTTTTACCTACTTACCCCTCTAGAACGCATATGTGGTGTTTTGCTGTGTTCTATATTATGGTGCTTTGCGTGTTTTCTTTCTTTTTACAAATGCACTCAATCTGGAG
>CM063510.1:92299261-92301761 GCA_032207245.1 Pardosa pseudoannulata
TAAAAAAAATTAGAAAAAAATTTCATAGAAACATTAATGGAGATCTTGTATAATTTGCAGTTTTCCAATTTCTTTAAATATAGTTTTACATTTTTTATGTAGGGATTACATAAAATAAAAATATATAATACTCAAGTTTTACTGATAATATTCACAAATTCTGTAATTTTTTAAAAGAACATAATTCATACGCACATATTTAGTGCACATATTTAGCACAATACTATTTATCTATTTTTTACCTTATGCAGTCATTAATGAAATTCTTTAGCTTAAAATTTGCAATTTCCCATTCTTTTTAAATATAGTTTTATATTTTTTAAACACAGATTATATAAAATAGAATTATATATTAGATCCTCAAGTTTTGCTTCTATTATTCACGAATTCTGTAGTTTTTTAAATAACATAATTTACATGCACATATTTAAAACAATAATATTTATTTAATATGCAATTATGGGCCGGTAAGTGAAATCTCAATTCGACTTTTGAAATTCTTTCTCATTTCTCTTTTCAATATGTCTCATATTTTTCATGAAACACAAACTTTTACTTTGTTATTTACCTAATATGCTTTTATGTGCCTAAATAATTTCTTTCAAAGTTCCTTTTTTTTTCTTTCATATTATTGGTAATTTGTATTAGTTATCATGTTTTTATACCTATAAAATCAATGTAAATTATTTAACTATAATTATTTTTAAAGTATAAAATATAAATTTTAAAGCCTTATATTGCATTCTGAGGCATAATTAAAACTTACTGCTAAGAATGAGGAACAATAATTTTTAAAAGACAAATTTTCATATAAATTTTTGTAGAGTTCTTTAACTTATAATTTACACTTTTACCCAATCTTTTTAAATATGATTTTAAATTTTTCATATAAGAAAGAACAGCTTTTAATTTTTATATCGTCAAGTTTTGCCTATAATATTCCCGAATTCTACATTTTTTCAACTAACATAAAAAATATCTGCATATTATGTGAGAATTTTTTTATTTACGATTTTATCGCTCTCTTAGTTTAGGTTATGGAACTGAGTATAGTCACCAGATGGCGTCAGTTCATTTAAAAAGAATTCCTGTGCATCGTTCGATCATAAAATAGATAAAACGCTGGAGTGTGGTAATTTCTCTGGAAATTTCAATTTAGTTGTTTTTTAAACGATATATTTGTCTATGTAACTCTCTTTAATACGCTGCTTTGTTAAATAAAATTATTTTATAACTAGCTTTATTTAAAATCAAGTTTTATATCTATCAACTAGTGATAAAAAAATTTACAGCCAGTAGACTATTGGATAATTGTTATTTTAGCTTTGTACTGACGTTAAGACTATCAGTACCTTCCTTTTTTTCCTCATTTGTAATATCTACAAAAGTTTTGTTCATGAATACCATAAAATTTAAACTTTCTTCAATATATTACTTTACTAAATTAAAATTTATAAATTATTAATTTTACAACATACAAATTGTATATCTAGAAATTTGTAAGAATGAAATTAACAAATAGAAAATTATTGACTGCTGGCATATGGCCCGTCACATGCCGGGATCTCTAAATTTTTAATTTTTCAGAATTGTAATGTACCCTATGAGGCAGGTAAAAAAAATGGTTTGTTTTCTGGATGAGAATAACTGATACATACTCAGTAATTTCTTTATCTTCATACTCCTTTAAAGTCTCCCGATACTGTAAATGCAGTTTAGAAACATTTTGCATCCATTTAGTCAAACCATGTGGTTATGTATAAAAAAAGAAACACACACACAAAAAAACAAATTCTTAATTTTCAAAGATATAACTTAATAACTAGATATTTATCAATCCGTGAAATATACTCCTAGACTTTTTTAAAAATAATTTGTTGTTAATACCGGTGATAAAATTTTCATTGCAACAGAAAATAATCGAAGATTAAACTTAAAATTATCACATATTTACCTAATCTATTATTTAAGCCAAATATAAAAGAAAATTACTTAAGTAATATCTAAGTTCACTGATAAAACATATGAAAATAATGCAGACGATATTTAAATAATTTAAAATAAGAAATGATTAAATGAGATTTTTAAAGGAATGACATCATAATGCTAAAAAATGTTATTTTCATCTACTGATAATGTGATAAATTGATAAATTTAATTGTCTGTTCTTAACCGGGGAAAATAGGGCTTGGAATAATTTCATTAAAAGTTCTAAAAGGGGGGGAAGGTGTGGATTTCGAATGTTTTAAAGACGACAGTATTTTTTGCTGTGATATGAAGCCTATTTATACCACTTTATTATAGAATCCGATCTATATTTTAGAAGAAGATAAACTTTACTCTCTTTGAATTTTGCTAACCCTAACTCATCAAGAATCCAATATGGATGCCTCTATCCATACCACGTCCAACCGCTTCATTAATTCGAGGACAGTCGGACAGATAACTCAGCTTATTATTATATAGGGGATAAGTGACCGTTTGGTATGGAGTGTTTGTT
>CM063510.1:92311761-92329261 GCA_032207245.1 Pardosa pseudoannulata
ATTCCCTATATTTTCTAATAAAAAAACAATAGGAAAAATGCATCTTAAATAAAGAAATTTTTCGGCCTGGAAAAGGAGGCATGCCTGAATATACGCACATAATTTTAGTTTCCGCATGCAGCTATATTGTCATGTATTATTCAGACTAGATATTGACATATTTTCTGAAAACCCCCACAAGCCTCTTTGAAATATGTCATACAAAGCCTACTAGATAATAAAAAGCATTAGGGGAGAAACTGACAGAAGTTAGAAAATTACCAGCATAAGAAAAGAAGATTTATGGTTCTAAGAAATTGAAAAGCATGAACTTTCTTAGATAAGACAGCCTTTAGTCAACCATTTAACACACACCATTAAGAAAAATTCAATCAACAGAAGACAGTGTGGAAGGACGTGGGTCTGTATGTTATATTCTTATCAGTGTGTCATATATATAAAAAATAAGATAATTTTCTTGTATTTAGAGCCATTATTTCAATTTTATGCTTGGATAGGGCAGAATTCTCGACTACTAAATATTAACTCCTTCCGGTATGATTTAATAATGAAAAACTGTGCACGAAATAACCATTTAATTTTTATTTAAAAAACTTGTTTCATTTTAAAATTCTTACATATTCTTAATTAAAATCCACTTTTTACATAGCGTTAAATAATATCAGAAACAGTAAAATTAAGAAAATATCAAAGCAAAACATTAATAAGGTATACAGATAATAGTCTTCAAGCTAGTGGTACTTTTCAAAACAAAGTGCAAAGGAATTCTTAATTGTTTTCACCGCCAAGTAGTCTCACTTTTAATTTGATTCTTGTAACACACGCGGCATTTCTTAGTAGGTTTTCTTTTATTCTGACTCATTAATTTGGCAATGACTTGTACCAAGTAAACAATATGCAATAGTGACTTGTGATTTTCGCAAGTGATAAAAGTGTTGCCAAATTCAGTACACTAGAAATTTTAAACTAAATTATCATATTTAACAGTAACTTTAATCGCATGACGAGTGTAGCTTGTCATTGTGCGGTATGGAATGAAAAATTAATGACGAGCTAGATTCGTCATTTTACCGGAAGGGGTTAAATACGTGAAAACTTCAGTGTATTACATAATATATTTATCGTTCACTCTACCATGGTGAAATAGAAAATTTAATGTATTTACTATTTCAAGTTATTAAACTTTCCTATCTTAGAACTCGTTATTTTGTGATAAACGTTATTTTTTGTAAAACTGACTTAAGAGTTAACAGATGATATAAGAGACCATAACACGTTAGCTGTCCTGCGCATCCCATATGATATACACATCTTGCACTTTATAACCTGTACATCTAATGGGAGTTATGCGGGCATACTGTGTATGGAGAACAGCAGATGGTTCTGTGATAGCTGGCAGTAGCGCAACGAGGGGTGGGAAATAAGTCAGTTGGTGAGTGTCGGGCGAGGTGGAAATAAGACGTGTTGAGCAGCGTTCTTAAATCAGAAACGCCGTTCTCCGAGGAAGAAATGAATATCTTGGATATCATATTATTGAACCGTGGGAGTTAACTTACATCTCAGTTAAAATGCTGCTAAAATTTATCTCACTTATTGGTCTGAGACTTCAGTGTTATTTCTTTAACTTAATGCTAAGATTATTTTATTCCATAGAAACGGGGAGGGGGGTCTTTTAGTACAATAGAACATGGGTAGCAGTGTTGGTGCTCTTATGAGCCTCCCCAACATAAATCTAATCTTATATATATATATATATATATATATATATATATATATATATATATATATATATAATTAGATTTTTAGAACAGTGAACAGTGAAATAATCAATGTTCTAGAATTGATTATTACCTTGAGATACACACATACAAAGACACACACAAGTGTATCCATTTGGTTCATAGCCTTAAAAAGTCAAATAAAACTATGACCTAAGTAAAAAGGACGAAAATTTATAATTTTCAAATCTCTTTTAATCCCGTCCATATTTATAACAAGTCTGCGTTACAGATGGCAGGATTTTAAAGCTATAGGGGTAATTTTCAGAATTGAACTACAGTTAGCTTGATAAATAACTATATTTCTTAAGACGGTCTATTGAAAATACTTTAAAACCTTGCGGGACAGTTATTGGATTTTAAAGGCATAAAACATATGAAATTCTACAAATTACCTGAACAAAAGATGATATAAAAAGTTCTAAAAATTTATGGTATTTTAAAAGAATTTATTTTTTCTGAAGGAGATAAATTTTGAAGCAAAGAACAAAGCAAAATATTTTGTCTCAATACTACTTCTTCAATAAGAGTTATGCTATTTTTAGAAACGCAGAGAAAAGCGAAATAATTATCATGACCGATTTGAGATTTAACTTGACACACACCTACACACTTACATATAAATGAAGTTCAAAACCCTAACATGTTAAATAAAAACTGTGAATTGATTCGAAAAAGCACATTTTTATCAAATCTCTTTTAGTCTCGTATGTATTGATTACAAGTCTGAACTACAGATAAAATGATTTTAAGCCTGAAGTGTACACTGAAGATACAAATATTTGTCCGGTTCGAGTGATTTTTAAAATTGAACTACATGGATTCTTACTATTTAAACCGTATACGTTTTAAGATGTTCTAGTTGGTACGTGGGATGGTAAAAATTTTGATTTAAAATAGTTATCAATTAGACTTTCTAAACATTTAAATCAGATTTTTGGATTTAAATAGGATTTTTTAAAAAACTTTTACAAATTAAACATGACAAATATAATTAAGTTTGGATTATATATATCAAGATTTATGATTAAGTTTTTATTTTTCTATATATGTTCGTATGTATACAATATTAAGATAGACAAATTATGTATTAAATGGATCAAATATGATTGTTTTTATTATTCTTCAATGAGAACTTACGAACTGTATATTTTTCGTTGTTTACAAATATTTATATATCAGATTAGTTTTTAAAGCATTTAATATAGTATTTAAATAAACACAAAACAAATATAAAAGGAAAAACAATAAATGAAAAATTATATTTAATTCTCTTTTAGTGTAGTATATAAAGATGTCTAATCTGTACTTAAGATGAAAGAATTTTAAACCTGAATATTGCTCTGGAAATACAAATATTTGTCCGGTTGGAGTCAATTTTTAAAATTGAACTACGTAGATTCTTACTATATAAAAACTATATTTTTTAAGATGTTCTAGTTGGTATGAGGAATGGTAAAATTTTTGTGTAAAAAACCTATCAATTAGACTTTTTAAAATGTTTAAATCAAATTTTTAGATTTAGATAGGATTTTTAATATTTTTTACAAATGTAACATTACAAATACAATTAAATTTGTAAAAAATATAATTAAATTTTGATTATATTTATTATGATTAATTATTAAGTGTTTATTGCCCTATATATTTCTGTAATGTGTTCAGTATTAAGATAGACAAATTATGTATTAAATAGACCGAATATTATTTTTTTATTCTTCTTCAACGAGTAATAACGAACTGTTTACATTCTTCATTGTTCCTAAACATTGAATTATCAGGTTAGTTTTTAAAGCACTAGTATTTAAATGTACACAAAAACAAATATAAATGATAAACAATGAAAAATTATAATTAATTATATTTTTGTCCAGTATATATTGATGTTTAGTTTGTACTTAAGATCAAAGAATATTAAACCTTAATATTGCTCTTTAAATACTAATACTTGTCCATTTCGAGTGAAATTTTAAAAAAGAACTACGTAGATTCTTAATATGTAAACATTATATTTTTAAAGATGTTCTAGTTGGTACGAGGGATGGTAAAAGTTTGGTTTATAAAATCTCTCAATTAGTCTTTTTAAAAGTTTAAATCAAATTTTTTGATTTAAATAGGATTTAAAAATATTTTTACAAATTAAACATTACAAATACAATTAAATTTGAATTTTATTTATTATGATTAATGATTAAGTGTTTATTGTGCTATATATTTTTGTAATGTGTTCATTATTAAGGTAGAAAAATTATGTAATTAATGGATTGGATATATATTTTTTTATTCTTCTTCAACGAGTGCATATTCAACTTTCCAAATTTTTTGTTGTTTACAAACATTGAGTTATCAGATCCATTTTTAAAGCACTAGTATTTAAACAAACACAAAAACAAATATAAATGAAAAACAATGAAAATTTATATTTAATTCTCTTTTAGTCCAGTATACATTCATGACTAGTCTGTACTTAAGGTGAAAGAATTTTAAACCTGAATATTGCTCTGGAAATACAAATATTTGTCGGGTTTGAGTAATTTTTAAAACTGAATTATGTAGAATCTAAGGAAACGGTATATTTTTAAGATGGTGTATTGCAGGTACTTCAAAACACTGTCTGACTTTTGGTGGACTTTAAACGTATAAAACATATAAAAGTTACCTAAAAAAAAGATAATAAAAAATTTTAGGAATTTATGGTAATTTTTTTCGAAAAAAATAAATTTCAAAGCAAAGACTAAAGCAACTTCTTGACTAATTGTTACGATATCTTTAGAAACACACAGAAAAGCGAAATAATTCCCATGACCGAATTGAGATTTAACTTGACTCACACCCAGGCACATAAATGTAGCCTGTCCGTTCAAAAACCTTATAAGGTTAAATAAAAACTGTGAATCGAGGGAAAAAAAGTGGAGATTTTTATCAAATCTGTTTTAGTCTCGTATGTATTGATTACAAGTCTGAACTACAGATAAAAGGATTTTAAGCCTGAAGATTACTCTGAAGATACAAATATTTGTCCAGTTCGAGTGATTTTTAAAATTGAACTACAGTGATTCTTACTACTTAAACCGTATATTTTTAAAGATGTATTTGGTAAGACGGATGATAATGTTTTTTTGAAAAAATTATCAATTAGACTTTAAATCAGATTTTTGGATTTAAAAAGGAGTTTTTAAAAAACGATTTACAAATTAAACATTAAAATATAATTAAGATTAGATCAAATGTAATGAATGAAATTAATTGATTAAGTTTTTATTTTTCTATATATTTTCTTATTGTGTAAAATATTAAGATAGAAAAGTTATGTATTAAATCGATCGAATATGATTTTTTTTATTTTTCTTCAACCAGTACTTACGAACTGTTTATATTTTTCACTGCTCCCACACATTGAATTATCATTAGTTTTTAAAGAACTTTTATTCAAATAAACACAAATATAAATAGAAAACAATGAAAATTATATTTTATGCTCTCTTAGTCCAGTATATAATGATGTCTAGTCTGTACTTAAGATAAAAGAATTTTAAACCTGAATATTGCTCTGGAAATACAAATATTTGTCCAGTTCGACTGAATATTTAAAATTAAACTACGTAAATTCTTATTAAGGAAACCGTATATTAAAGATGTATTGTTGGTGCGAGAGACGGTAAAAATTTGGATTTAAAAATTCTGTCAATTAGAATTTTTAAACCTTTAAATCAGATTTTTTGATTTAAATAGGATTTTTAAAACTTTTAACAAATTAAACATTACAAATACAATTAAATTTGTGAAAATAAATTTGGATTATATTTATTATGATTAATGATTAAGTGTTTATTACCCTACATATTTTTGTAATTTTTTCAGTATTAAGGTAGAAAAATTGTGTAATTAATAGATTGAATATATAATTTTTTATTCTTCTTCAACGACTATATATTCAACTTTCCAAATATTTTGTTGTTCACAAACATTGAATTATCAGATTAATTTTTAAAGCACTAGTATTTAAATAAACACAAATACAAATATAAATGAAAAAGAATGAAAAACTATATTAAATTCTCTTTTAGTCCAGTATATATTGATGACTAGTCTGTACTTCAGATGAAAAAATTTTAAACTTGAATATTGCTCTGGAAATACAACTATTTATCCGGTTTGAGTAATTTTTAAAACTGAATTATGTAGAATTTAAGGAAACCGATTTTTTTTAAGATGGTATAGTGCAGGTACTTCAAAACCCTGTGGGACTTTTGTTGGATTTTAAAAGTATAAAATATATAAATGTCACCTAAAAAAAAGATCATAAAAAATTCTAGGAATTTATGGTATATTAAAAGAATTTTTTTTTCTGAAAAAAATAAATTTCGAAGCAAAGAACAAAGCAAAACATTTTGTCTCAATACTACTTCTTGAATAATAGTTATGATATCTTTAGAAACACAGAGAAAAGCGAAATAATTCCCATGATAGAATTGAAATTTAACTTGACTCACACCCACACACTTACATATAAATGAAGTTCAAAACCTTAAAAGGTTAAATAAAAACTGTGAATTGAAGGAAAAAAAAGTGGAGATTTTTATCAAATCTCTTTTAGTCTCGTGTGTATCGATTACAAGTCTGAACTACAGATAAAAGGATTTTAAGCCTGAAGATTACTCTGAAGATACAAATATTTGTCCTGTTCGAGTGATTTTTAAAATGGAACTACATAGATTCATACTACTTAAACCGTATATTTTTTAAGATGTCCTAGTTGGTACGAGGGTTGGTAAATTTTTTGATTTAAAAAATTATCAATTAGACATTTTAAACCTTTAAATCAGATTTTTCGATTTAAATAGGGTGTTTTAAAAACTTTTTACAAATTAAACATTACAAATATAATTAAATTTGTGAAAATACAATTAAATTTGGATTACAGTATGATTAATGATTAAGTGTTTATTGCCCTATATATTTTTGTAATATGTTCAGTATTAAGGTAGAAAAATTCTGTAATTAATGGATTGAATACATATTTTTTTATTCTTCTTCAACGAGTACATATTCACGTTTCCAAATTTTCTGTTATTCACAAATATTGAATTATCAGATTCGTTTTTAAAGCACTAGTATTTAAATAAAAACACAAAAAGAAATATAAATGAAAAACAATAAATAATTATATTTAATTATCTTTTAGTCCAGTATACATTGATGACCAGTCTGTACTTAAGATGAAAGAATTTTAAACCTGAATATTGCTCTGGAAATACAACTATTTGCCCGGTTTGAGTAATTTTTGAAACTGAATTATGTAGAATCTAAGGAAACCGTATATTTTTTAAGACGTTATAGTGCAAGTACTTCAAAACCCTGTCTGACTTTTGTTGGATTTTAAAGTTATAAAACATATAAAATTCTACAAATTATCCAAAAAAAAGATGATAAAAAAATTCTAGGAATTTATGGTATTTTAAAATAATTTATTTTTCTCGAAGAAAATAAATTTCGAAGCAAAGAACAAAGCAAAACATTTTGTCTCAATACTACTTCTTGAATAATAGTTATGATATCTTTAGAAACGCAAAGAAAAATGAAATAATTCCCATGACCGAATTGAGATTTAACTTGACGCACACCCACGCACATACATATAAATGTAGCCAGTCCTGTCAAAACCTTAACAGGTTAAATAAAAAACTGTGAATTGAGGGAAAAAAGATGGAGATTTTTTACAAATCTCTTTTAGTCTCGTATGTATTGATTACAAGTCTGAACTACAGATAAAAGGATTTTAAGCCTGAAGATTACTCTGAAGATACAAATATTTGTCCAGTTCGAGTGATTTTTAAAATTGAACTACATTGATTCTTACTACTTAAACCGTATATTTTTTAAGATGTTCTAGTTTGTACGAGGGATGGTGAAAAGTTTTATTTGATTTAAAATAGTTATGGATTAGACTTTTTAAAATTTAAATCAAAATTTTGGATTTAAATAGAAATTTTTTTAAAACTTTTTACAAATTAAAAGTGACAAATATAATTAAGTTTGGATTATACTTATCAAGATTTATGATTATGTTTTTATTGTTCTATATATTTTCGTAATGAGTACAATATTAAGATAGACAAATTATGTGTTAAATGGATCGAATAGGATTTTTTTATTCTTCTTCAATGAGAACTTACGAAATGTTTACATTTTTCGTTGTTTACAAATATTTATATATCAGATTAGTTTTTAAAGGACTAGTATTTAAATAAACATAAATCAAATATAAATGAAAATCAATGAATAAAAAATTATATTTATTTCTCTTTTAGTTCAGTGTTTAATGATATCTAGTCTGTATTTATAATAAAAGAATTTTAAACCTGAAGATTACTCTGAAGATACAAATATTTGTCGGGTTCGAGTAATTATTTAAAATTAAACTTCACAGATTCTTACTACTTAAACAGCATATTTTTATTAGATATTCTAGTTGGTACGAGGGATGGTAAAGGTTTTGATTTTAACAGTTTTACTTTAACAGTATATTTTTTAAGATGTTCTACTTGGTACGAGGGATGGTAAAATTTCTAATTTAAAAAAAATCTATCAATTAGACTTTTTAAACCATTAAATCAAATTTTTCGATTTAAATAGAATTTTTTTTTAAACTTTTTACAAATTAAACATTAAAATGTAATTAAGTTTGGATTATATTTATTATGATTAATGATTATATTTCTACATTTCTATAAATTTTTGTAAGGTGTACAATATTAAGATAGACAAATTATGTATTAAATGGATCGAATATGATTTTTTTATTCTTCTTCAACGATTACTTACGAACTTTTTACATTTTCCGTTGTTCGCAAACATTGAATTATGAGATGGATTTTAAAAACACTAGTATTTAAATAAACACAAAAACAAATATAAATGAAAAACAATGAAAAAATATATATAATTCTCTTTTAGTTCAGTATATATTGATATCTAGTCTGTACTTAAGATGAAAGAATTTTAAACCATTAAACCAGATTTTTTGATTTAAATAGGATTTTTAAAATTTTTTTTCAAATTAAACATTACAAATATAATTAAGTTTGGATTATATTTATTATGATTAATAATTAAACTTTGCTGTCCTATACATTTTCATAATGTGTTCAGTATTAAGGTAGACAAATTATGTATTATATAAATTAAATATTCTTTTATTTTTTTAACGAGGAATTACCAACTGTTCACATTTTTCATTGTTCACAAACATATAATTTTCAGATTCGTTTTAAAGCAGTATTATTTAAATAAACACAAAACAAATACAAATGAAAAGCAATGAAAAACTATATAATTCTCTTTTAGTCCAATATATATTAGTGACTAGTCTGTATTTATGATGAAAGAATTTTAAACCTGAATATTGCTCTGGAAATACAAATATTTGTCCGGTTCGAGGGAATTTTTGAAATTGAAGTACGTAGATTCTTACTATGTAAAAAGCATATTTTTAAAGATGCTGTAGTTGGTACGAGGGATGGTAAAATTTTTGATTTAAAAAGCCTATCAATTAGACTTTTTAAACCTTTTAATCAAATTTTTTGATTTAAATAGGATTTAAAAATTTTTTTACAAATTAAACATTACAAATACAATTAAATTTGTGAAAATACAATTATATTTATTTATATTTATTATGATTAATGATTAAGTTTTTATTGTCTTATATATTTTTGTAATGTGTTTAGTATTAAGGTTGACAAATTATACATTAAAAGTTTTGAATATATTATTTTATTCTTCTTCAACGAGTACTTTCGAACTGTTCACATTTTTCGTTGTTCACAAACATTGAATTATCACAATAGTTTTTAAAGCACTAGTATTTAAATAAACACAAAAATAAATATAAATGAAAAACTGGGAAAAATCATATGTAAATCTTCTTTGGTTCAGTATTTATTGATCACTAGTCTGTACTTAAAATCAAAGAATTTTAAACCTGAATATTGTTCTGGAAATACAACTATTTGCCCGGTTCGAGCAAATTTTTAAAACTGATCTACGTAGAGCCTACAGAAACAGTATACTTTTAAAGATGTTCTAGTTGGTACCAGGGATGATAAAAATTTTAATTTAAGATAATTGCATGAATTAGAAATTTTTTTAGCATTTAAATGAGATTTTTGGATTTGAATTATATGTTTTTTAAAAACAATTTACAAATTAATCATTAAAAGGAAGTTATTTTTGTTAGAAATGTCCTCATTATAATCAATGATTAAGATTTTATTCTATTTATTTTCGTAATGTGTGCAGTATTATTCACATATAAAAATTTATGTATTAAATGCATAGAATGTTTTTCTCATAGTCAGAAAACTTTTTATTTATCAGAACAATTTTAAAGGAGATAGTTTTAACTAGTCACACGATTACAGACATAAGTGAAAATACAATGGATTTGATATCAGATTAAATAAAAAAGGGAAAGTAATCTAATTTCGCTAGCAATTTCAATAAACAAGGAAGGACATTTAAAACTATTTTTCTTTTGCAATCAATAAGGTATGGGTAACTAGTAAGTGAGTTCTAGGGTATGCTTATTGAGTTTTAAGAATTGGGAATTTGCTTTCAAAATGATGAGTAATAAACCTTAAAATCTCCTTTTTTGAAGAATTGCTTTTGAACTAGTTATTAATAACTGTAAATGAATATATAACTATGTAATCTAATGTAATTAAACTCAATCATGTAAAATTTTAAATTTAAGAAATTTTAAAGGAATATAGGGATGGAAACAAAGTGATCTTTGTGATTTGTAAAGTTTCAAAAATGTAGTTACTTGTAGTTGGGTAGTCATAATTCATAAAATGTGAAAAAAATATGACTAAATTTGACAAAATCATTGAAAATTACTTGTGAATAATTTTGTTTAATAATAAAAATTGTGCGATACGAAACATTTCAATCAACGGCAACATGTGCAAATGACAGCTATGCTTATCAGAAAAAATATTAACGGTGTGAACTCAGCAGTAAAAATGGAAATTAAGGGTGGAGACGTACAAAATGATAAGGTAACACAGAGCTGAACAAATGGCGACCTCCAGCTTGAAAGGTTCAAACTAAAATAGAAAGTCATGAAATGGACTAAAATTAATAAGAAAGAATTTCCAAATCACAGGAGTACTTATTCTACAATTAAATAATGAAGGAGATTTTTGGATAACGATGAAAAGTTGCTAGTAGTTGTCACTTTAGTAACAGTCACAAGTTTGCTAGGTTTGCAATTATTAACTGTAACTCTAGCATTTTTGGTGTGAACTTTGGATTTAGACAGATTAATCGTTTAGAGCCGAGGTAACTCAGTCGGCAAAGGCAACGATCTCGTAACTGAGAGGTTGCTGGTTCTAAGCCTAGAGAGGCAGCCTAAGAACCGCTGTGTTTGTTAAAGGTGGCTGTGGTACGTAAAATATGTTCGTTGTCCCAATGTCCTCAACCAATACCTCTGGATGTGAAAGGTCAAGACTGTGGTTCTTCTGCTTGGTTCCTGCTTCAAAATTAAGAGGGCGTACTTGAGCGAAGTCATTCTTTCACTTTATTGATGCTCATTAAAAGAAAGGCCCACCCCTTGGCCTTAATACTAGAGCCTGCAGGCTCAATCGTGCTTGGCTTGTTCAAGTGGCATGTGTAATGAAGATTTTTCAATATGTCCCTTTATAACATATTCTCCTAGTGTGTTATTTTGGACCTACATTTTGCGTCCTTTTTTTGCATATTGTCACTTGCAGGTGCAGCTCTAGTTGTGTTCCCATGATAGCAGCATTTCTTCTCAAACAGAGACGCCTTCGATCTGAGATTAAATTTCGGACCGAGCTTCCAGTTCTGGCCACCTGCATCCACAGCCCTTAAACCTTTGGGTCATAATTTGCGCCCATCGGCTCGTTGTCTGACATGTGGTAAAGCAATAAAGTTTCGATTTGTGCTGACAGCCGCACTTTTGAAAAGTGCCGCGTTGTGGTATGTTGGCAAATTCTGCTCCGCATCACAATTGGCGAATTTTCACCGCATTGGATGCGCCTCCATATGATTGGCCATTTCGTTCTCCGTGTTCCTTGTCTCGGTTTATCATTCGTCACACCCGAGGGAGCCCTACGTCTCCTTGAGAACTCGGGGTTTCCTTGGCGCCTGCCAATCATTTATTGGCTGTGTTTTCGGCGCTTTCAACTTGAACACAGTCTAAAGTTTTTCGTAATTTTTAGAGTTAGAGAAGAATTTTTTAAGAACCTTGCAGACGCGTTTTTCTTTAGACAATTTTTCCATTTTCACCCACCTTGATCTTTGGCCATCCTAAACATTCTCGCGTTGTTTCTGTCTTACTGCAACGTTCCTGGAGTTATATTTTAAAATTACCAACGCCAATCAATCGACAAAATAATTTCCATTAACCACTATAGTTTCCTAGCAAAACTGACCTTAGCTATTTGTATAAAATTAATGAGAAATTAAATGACATCGAATAATAATAATAAAAATCTGTAACTCAAGTCAGCGTCTGCTTTGTTATCAACCTGCACTCTACCTGAGGTGACTCAGTATGCTGCTTGTCCTGACATTTTACATAAAGCAATGACAGCTCCCGTCCTCTACGACTGGCACCGAGTTTTCTACATAGCATGAGAAAAAACAACAACAACAACAGATAACAAAAACATATAAGTTAAGTCTTAGGAAAATACTAAATTGCTAGCAATCTAGGCAAAGAGTAAAACGAAGGATTGAATGAATATAAATTTACCCATTCTACATCATTATGTAAGCTTTAAATATTTTCCATCAAATCAATATTTTAAATGCTGATACATGCATTTATAAATAAACTCTGTATTATATGTATGGATTGTTATTAAATATACAGTATTTCTTACTAAATTGGTAATACTAAATCCCTAAAAAAAGAAATGTATTTCTAAAAATAGTCCTTCTTTTTCAAAATTCGGAAATCAGGACCGTTTCGCAAACCCCTGAAGTCTGTAATGAAAACAATGAAAATCAAACAAACTTCCCGCTGAAAACTCAGCAAATATTTACAAAAGAAATTCATAGGAGAGAGAAATATATGGATATTCTGACTGTCAACTTGGGATATTTTTCCATAAGTCACCGCCATTTCTCTTTCGACTTCCGTATCATTCTCTTAGAATAAAAAATGATTCGAAAAAGTATTCATCTTTTCTTTTTTTATTATTATCCAGCCAAATACATTCCAACTTTAAGAAGACTTTTACCCCATTTTCTTGATTTATAAATGTATTCAGAATGGAGATTTTGGAGATTTTATTTTTACATTATCTTCTCTTCGTCTATTTCTCTAGATTGGTGAAAGCTGCATACCAGATAAGATGGGTTTAAGATGAAAAAGTTCGGTCAAAATAAATTTAGTGATACTCTATATTCTGTACTGAAAAAAAAACTACGGCATCTACACTCGTAATATTCTCTTTTGCATAATTTCTGTAAATTCTCGATGTTTTCGGTCCTTTAGTAGAGAAACTAAAGTAATAATGTTTATATAATATTACACTATAACGTATATTACACTATATACGTATTAATATAAGGACAGTTTGTGATTTTCATTTAATTCTCTAAGCAATAATACATATTATTTTATTAAAAAAGCAACGGTGTTTACATGCATAATTTTAGCAAGTAACAGATTTAGCAGCTCTTTAATAGCGTAATAAATGTAATAATGTACATATGATTCATAAAAACATACTATAAAGCTAAGTTGAGGTCATGGCTTTGCTTTTACTTAAGTTACCATGTAATGTGTCAAATGATGACCGAACAGTAGAGTGCTGCTCTTCTGTACTAGAGTTCGTGAGTTCGAAGTCACGAATTCTACTGTAGGCTTGATTATTTGTAGGCGTTCGAAATTAGCTTTAACCCTTTAACGGGCAGTGGTTTCAGAGCGACACCACCTGTTAATACTTTTTTCTCTTCTTTTTAAAAACATAGGAAGGATTTATTTTTCGATTTTCTATGTTATCGACTCTTTGATGTAGCAACAGATAATAGAATTTTGCATAGTTTATTTTTCTCTTTGAAATATGTTAGTTTAAATTTGGTTTATATAAAATTTCACAAATTTGATTGTTCTCCTTAAAACTTCAAATAAAAACACCTACCCAAAAGAACAATAAACAATTGTGTAGTTACCAACTTATTACACAATTTTCATGATAACTATACATTGTTATTCCAATATAATTATTAAGAAACACTTGTTTCCATGCTATAAAAAGAAAAGGTTTCACAATTAAACCCCCACAAAAAAATTCTTCCTGCTAAAGGAATGTAAAATTTGTTATCATACGTTTCTTATTTATAAGGTTCATAGACAACGTTTATAACCTAATGCCCTTAAATCTGAAAGAATTTTTAATCGTATCTTTTAAAGGGTTAAGCAGTAGGTCCTGGTACCATTAACCCTCACGTTACAAAACGTAAGTCAATAGCATTCCAAACCAAACAAAGTAATGTATTACTCAAAAAGGCAGTTTTACCTCATTATATATAGCAATTTTAGGGTTCGGGCACTCCATTAAAATTTGTAAAATATATGGTATAAAGAGAACAGTATAGACCAAGAAGTTGAGTGCGTTGCTTTTCAATACCGGTTTTGCTGAATCGATTTCCTTCCGGATTCATCGGATAATTCACTTTTATGAATTTTACAGTATCTTTTATGTATATGTATCAGAAATATTAATTCATTTCTCCTACAAGATCTGTATCGATATAGACCATAACTCGAGATTAGATCATTTAACTGATCGGATTTGTGGATTTGAGCGAATAATTACCTAACTTATGTATAGTTTATTTTTGGGACTTAACTTATGTATAGTTTATTTTCTCAAACTTTTGGGAATGCAAGTATCCCACGATTATTCGGAATTTGATTATGTTAGAAGAACAAATAAGAGATGGATGCAAAAATACACGTGGAAAATCCAAAACTTGAGCTGAAAATAGTTGATAAATCATTAACTTGCCGAAGCTGCCGTAAGGATACCATTAAGAGATTGAAATTTCTATTAAATGAGTTTTAGTGCTTTTTTATGTTAGCAAAGGTACTGAAAAATATGACTCAGGTGGAAGTTTAAGGGTTCGAAAGTATACAGGACACCTGATAACTGCCCATAAAAATTAAATCTAGAAGGCAATAAGAATGGTATGGATGATACAAAAGATGAAACTATATTTTAAACAATAGCACCATTTTTAAGTTGTTGTCCAGCGAAATGTTCAATTACACATAGAGATATAAGAAGAAAGGGAGAGAATTCTCTCGTGGTGTTTCAATAGATTTATACTCTGTAAAACTGATAATGTGACACATTCATCTCTCCATATTGTAAGTGTTGAATCTACAAACGAAATTTACAACTCATGCGGGTGTTCAAGCTAAGTTAAACTTTTAACTAATAAAACATCTGCCGTTCAGAGAAAAATGAGTTTTAAATTCACTAATATATATATATATATATATATATATATATATATATATATATATATATATATATATATATATATATTATATATATATATATATATATATATATATATATATATATATATATATATATATATATATATATATATATATATATATATATATATATATATATATATATATATATATATATATATATATGTATATATATATATATGTATATATATATGTATATATATATATATATATATATATATATATATATATATATATATATATATATATATATATATATATATATATATATATATATATATATATATATATATATATATATGTGTGTGTGTGTGTGTGTGTGTGTGTGTGTGTGTGTGTATATGACGGGCGAGTGGTTAAGGCATGAAAGATTCATTTGATTTCATATATAAAAACTTCGTTATTGTAACCCTTCTGTCCATGGCTATGCCATTTGGACGTCCTTTGCTCACATTTTGCGACGACCAGCGTTGAGGATATTACAGCCAAATTTCCCACTTTTTCAGTTATTGAAATATTTATTTATTAAAAAAAATATTATGAAGAATCCACAGCTGAAAACTAGTTAAGATAACATTTAAATTTAGACGTGCATATGTAACACCCTCACCTGTACGCCTACATTTAAATGTAGAATGAGAGGTACGCAGCTGATAAGCATGCGTCAAATATGCATCCATATGATGTTAGAGATGAAATGTCAGCTTGAAACTATTCATAAGAACTCGATCTAAGATATGACTGAAAAAGGCTGGTCGTATAAATAAATTTTAGTACAAAACAAGTTTTAAGGGGTTTTGTTGGAAAGGATTATCGATAACAAAAATATCGATACAAATTATTTCTGTCGTAACCACATTTCCTTCTATGTAAATATGTTGAGTCAGCCATGATATAAATTGACTTCCCCGGTTGGCTCCGGGCCTTGCCTTGTCTCTTACTCTGTTTGATGTTGCTAAAAATGTTGGTAAGGAAATACGATATACTATGTTTAAAAAATGCTTGATTTAGTTTGATTTTAATGCCTTGTTTATATTTAATTATCATTCGAGCTGGATGAATAAACATCCATGAAATGAACTGTGTTTTGAACTCCTTACGTATATCCACACCACAAGCATAACATGAAGCTGGGCACTCTGGAAATAAGCTAAAATTTACCCCAACAGGTTTTTAATTTTCAAAATAGTTAAAAAACTTTGTTTACTCTGTAGAGTTTCAAACAAAACTAGAGAATAAAATCTATTAAACCTTTAGTAGAAAATTATTCTAAGGGTTTCTCTGGGAAATCTAAGTTAATTTCGGAGAAAAATAATCTACGATTATCTTTTCCTGGGTGTTTCGAAATATTTTGACACATATCAAATTTTTACTACGACAATTTTATTTGGGTTAAGTTTTCGAAAAATATTTTATTAATTTCCTTTTTTAGCTTGAAGAAGTATTTAAGAAAAGTTAATCTTATTTTTCAAACGGTAACTTTTTAGAGTAAATATTGTGATCAGGTAATTCATTTAGTCTATTTTGACAAGTATGGATTATTACAGGAATCAAATAATGAGAGGAATTTTCAATATATTTTTTAATTATTACTGATTTGACAGCATATTTTAGGTATTCTTTCTTTACATTTATTAATTTTCTTGCTTTTCTTCCAAAATATAGCAAAAATAATACTATGTATTTAATTATTTCAAATCAGCTAATTTCTGGGACTGATTTTAGGTTGTGTCACATTTCTTTTTAATTTCATAAGAGTGTGTAAATAGACGTTGTTCTATGGAAAACTGATTCTTTATGTACTCATTTAATTAAATGATGAAAATTATGTTCCTCGGTATAAGGTATTATTTCTAAAAAAAATTTAATACCGAAAATAATGTTACTTTAGAAGAAGAACAAATAATGTACAAGTACAATTTTCTTTTATAAAAAATATACAAATGCTTAAGTATTAGTTTTGTTTAGTAGTTATCATACCAGTATCAATAGGAAACTGATTAATAATAATGAAAGTATGATTTTAATGAAGATTCCAGTATAATCGAAAGAAATGGCATAATTTTCCAAAATTAGATGTAACTAAAAATTAAAAATTTGACAATTTCCTTTGAATGAACCATGTAATTTTACTTTGAATTATATATATATATATATATATATATATATATATATA
>CM063510.1:92341761-92365520 GCA_032207245.1 Pardosa pseudoannulata
AAAACGATTCTAAAAATCGCGATGACCTAGATGAATGAAAATTTAGTACATGTATTTTATGACATTTGTATGCAGTTTATATTTTATCAAAGCCAATATAAAACCCAAATTCATGGAGTTTATGGACTAAAAGACAAGTGGAATGAAATATTCTTCACTCTTTAATAGTTTGTAGCAATGTATTGTGCATTCACTAATTTCATATTTCAGTCTTTACAACATTTTTAGATTAAAAACGATTCTAAAAAGTGCGATGACCAAAATTTAGTGCATGGGTTTTATGACATTTGTATGAAGTTTATATTTTATAAGAGAATAAAAATTTATAGCTGTGAGAGTGCAGCTATGTTTTACATACGGTTTGCGAAACTGATCTGCTCGCAGCACTCACACATTGTGGGTTGCATACCCAAGTATTTTTTCGCGACTCCAGGAGGCGTATGGTGTGGCCAGTGGAAACGACTGCACTTAAACTTCACCAAGTTTGGAGAGTTGTGATTGGTTAACAAGAGGCGATTCAGGACCATGCCTGGAGTCCCGGTCAATCTGGACAGAGCCGGGAAAGGACGCATCGTGCACAGGACAATGGAACGACGGACGCATCAGCACAGGATAATGGAACGACAACGAGTTGAAAGAGTTTTTGGTGAAAAAGATATAGGTTTCTGGAGTATTTTAGAAGGAAGGAAAAGAATGTAACGTGCTCATAGACTTTTGGCAATTTTTCTTTTAGGTGTAGCACTTGGAGTATTTCTTTTATTTTTAATTTTTTATATTTCTTTAATCATTTTTCCTTATTTTTTCTTCTCACTAATATATTTGCATTTTGTAATATAGATCTGTGGCATTATGCTGTAATTAATATTGAAGATGATATAAAGCAAACTTGGGTTATTATTTTACCCTAGAATAATGGATTCGAAGCAACAACAGCAATGTACTACACCACAGCAATAGAAATATGTAGTTACGTAATACCAAAATTAATTTAGAATCCTAGTTCATGAAGTTTCTGGAATGATGGAAGGCATAGAATGAAGTGATACTATAGTTTGCTACAATTTGTTATTGATTCACTGATTTCATATTCTAGTTTTTAAAATTTTAATTATATATTAGTTATAAATTATAAACAAACACACACACGTACATGTATATTTCTGTACTAAACACTTTGTGCTGAGGAGTTGGTATGGTTAAGTAAAGTTCTCACACTCAGATCATATATTTAATTAATTTTTATTAAATATAGGATATAAAAATTCATTAAATTTAAAATTTAATTAATTTAAATTAATTTTAGATTAAATTACACTAAGAATGTAAGCAATATCGAAAATAAAACAAATCATAGTAATTTAGCAACACATTTATGAAATTTACTTCATGAAATATAATCTAAAGATAAAAGAAATATATTTGAAGATATTTGGAGACAGCAGATTATTTAAAGATCCTAAATGTATCGCTAGATAAAATGATAGTCATGCGTAAATATAAATGTTAAATATTTTTTTCAAACTATAGCGCTATTAGAGACTGAAGCTTAAAATTTGATTAATGATATATATAAAAGAAAAGAAAGAGTCAAACTTGATAAAATAAAACAAGGCAAACAAATATAGTCTTAAAGTAAAAGAAAAATGCTTTTTAAAAACACTTTTTAAATATTAGCAGATGTTTTAATGTGCTTAATTTATTTTAATTATGTCAATACTTTATTAAAATGTAGATAATGATGCAAAATATATTCGCCAAACATAGTTTAGTAAAAAAAAATGGTTTCAACTTCACATTCCTTTGACCTATGAACAATATGCCATGCCACGCAACTTCTTAACGTTGACCTGAATCATCATAAAAATTTTCAGTAAGATCAGTTTAGGAGTTTCGGAATCCATAGCGAATGTATTCGCATATACATATATATATATATATATATATATATATATATATATACATATATATACATATATATATATATATACACACATATATATATATAAATACACACACACACACACACACACACACACACACATATATATATATATATATATATATGTATGTATATATATATATATATATATATACATATACATATATATAATATATATTTATATATAAATAATATATATACACACACACACACACATACATATATATATATATATATATATATATATATATACATATATATATATATATATATATATATATATATACATATTTATATATATATACACACACACACATATATATATAAATACATGCATAATCCTACATATATATTTGTACACACACATATACATAAATCTTTGTATATGAGGGCATGAATATATAAACTTTTGTGCAAAGTTATATTACAAAACAATATTTATTACTTTCCTGTTACAATACATTAGTACAGATTCCTATTTCAAGCGCTGTTACTAAAACTTACGTTTTCATTTACTGAAATGCATTCTATACATACAATAATTATGGAGTAGCCATAGAAATTCCCCATCTCGTGTAAATGCAGGACACAATGACTTGGCAGATTAATTTATTTATAGTTATCCAATTAACTTCTTTTCTGTACTTTCTCTTCATGGGGTAAAATATGATTTCCTTTTTCTTTCAGTGCTTGTCTTGAAAGAAAAATATATAAATATGCTTCGCTTGTCTAGAGAAGTTCTTAATTATAAGATTTCTTTTTCAGCAATTACACAACGTAATTATTTTTATTGGTGAACATTTAATGCTCCTCTGACTTTTTTGTACCGCCTTCTTCTCTTTATATAGATGTAAATAAGAATTGTGTTTAAAATATTGCTTAACTATGCTGACTTTCTCAGCTTAAGAAAAAAATGAAGCTTTTATAAAAAGGGAAAATTTAGTCCTTTAAAATATTTTCAGTGAATCGTCATATGAATATTAGACCAACATAAAATAAATACTAATAATAAATAATAAATAATAAATACTAATTTTTCATTAAAATTAATTAATTTTAAGAAATTTTAAACATTTAGGAAAATGCAACAACTTTTGACACATATAATATTAAACCTACACTTCGCCTACATCGTTAAAATAAATAGATATTATCTATTTTTTAAAGTTTTTACATGTTTCACTTAATTTAAGCCTTCAGAATAGATATAAAATATTAAATTCTTTAAAAAGATTTTAAAATTATTAAATTCTTTAAAGAGATATTAAAAATATTGAATTCTTTAAAGATATTTTAAAAACACTAAATGAATCAAATTAGAACATTTTTTGTGCTCCAGTACATCTTAAAATAACTTCTATTCTATGCACTGAAAAAAGGACGCATAAAACCGGGAGCGTAATGAATTAAATTTCTTTGCAATTAAAACACGTTTAAAATTGTTTATACAAATTCAATAAATACCATTTGGGAAATGAATTATCATATTCAGAACAATGCATACATATTACTAACCATGGTATTTTGAAATTTGACTACTACATTAAAAAAAGTCGTGGAATTGGAAATTATTATGCAGCAGCTCACTGTGAAAGAAATTGTGTAGAAATTGTGTAACGAATATGTGTAATAGCAGCGCTTGTCAGATGCCCTAGAAGAAGGAAAAGATTGTACCCAAATCACAAATTTGGTGATATATCACTACATTTGGTGACAAAATTTAGTTGTTAAATTTATCTCAATGACCAGAAGTGAAATTTGACATCCTGCCAATAAGATAAATACAATATATAGGAAAAGGAATAAAATATATTTATAAACGTGTGTCAAATGTTTTTAGTTCTCTTTATCTGAAAAAAATATAGTAGAATAAAACCCTTTTTCTTTACAGAGTGTAGGAAATATCAGATTATGCAGAAAGGCATTCCCCGTGCCAGAGCTCACAGCAATGAGAACATGCTTGCTTTATAAACATTGTACAATACCTTCATATATTTTAAATATTCTTCTGTCCAGTCATTGTAGTGCATTTGTATAATGTAACATTTCTATGTGATGCCAACAATTTTCTGTTTTGTAAATCAGAATACCAGTTTATGTTTTTTCTCCATCCTATGTGTTATATATTTTACATTCCCCAGATTTGTAAATATATCCACCTTATACAGTCTCTCTCTCTCTCTCTCTCTCTCTCTATATATATATATATATATATATATATATATATATATATATATATATATATATATATATATATATATATAATTAATTATTTATATGCGTGTGTGTACGGAACACCCAGTTTCACCACATACAATCCAAAAGTTACTTAATGTTGTAAGGTACTAGTATGTTCGATAGGAATAATCTGCAATCACATATATATATATATATACATATACATATATATATATATATATATATATATATATATATATATATATATATATATATATATATATATATATATATATATATATATATATATTATATATATATATATTATATATATATATAATTAATTATTTATATGTGTGTACGGAACACCCAGTTTCACCACATACAATCCAAAAGTTACTTATATGTTGTAAGGTATATATGTATGTTCGATAGGAATAATCTGCAATCACATATATATATATATATACATATATATATATATATATATATATATATATATATATATATATATATATATATATATAAATATATATATATATATATAAATATATATACATGTAACATAGCGTGGCCTGCTATGCTACGAGGAGGCAACATAGTCGACGGGAGGTAGTCGTCACCGAAAAAGAATACGATTTTTCAGGAGAAGTTTTGTAGCATCTTTATGAGGCAACGTACCGAGCAAAAATCCAACAAAAGATGGTCGCACAGCCTTATATATAACCTTGGGGATGCTAATCGCTTGAGAAAGGAATTTGTTACTCTACAAATTATAAGTGCTTTTAAGTGATCTTAACCCTCAAAATAGGTTGGCTAGTTAAGCTTGCCAACAGGAAAGGAACAAAAGAGTTTAACGCCGAAAGGCCACTAAAAAGATGATGAAATTGCGGATTTGGTGATTTTTTAAATAGAGGAGTTAGTAATTTTAGTTTAGGATTTAAGTATTAAGTTTTTACATTATATATATATATATATATATATATATATATATATATATATATATATATATGAATCTTCTGTTCACGTGTTTGCAAAAGAAGTCCTCCAAAACGGCTGAACTGATTTTGATGAAACTTTGTGTATGTAATTAAGTTGATTCAAAAATGGTTTAGATTCACAATTTGATAGGTAGAAAATGTTTTTTATTAAAAATTTAACTTGCGCGTTAATCGAGATTATAATAATGGCGCTTGAAATGCTTCACTCCTACCGTATTTTGTGACTCAGTGGGCAGAGCAATGGGCTTCAGTACGAGAAGTCCCAGGATCGAATCGTACAGGTGACGTAAGAATATTAATTAATCTAATTACGTTTGTGATAACTGTACGTATGGTGGCGTTAAGTATCTTTAATATTTTTTCCTTTCTTTTCCATAAAAACGGTAATTTATAATTTATTTAAAAATTATTTTACAATCTTTGGATTTACAGCATTAAAACAGTAAAACAGGACAACGTCTGTTGGGTCGTTTTGTGTATAACACTAATAACATTAGATTTTTTTTAAAGAAAATTCACATATTCTTAATTGTAAGAAACACTTAACTGAGATATTATTAATATTTTTCATGCAGCTTCTTTTTCTGCACCTCTTATGAAATAAAAGGTGTTATTCTTTTTCTTTCAGTACTTCCTTTGGAATAAAAAGGAATTAATATGTTTTTCTTGTCTAGACTACTTAAATATATTATATTTTTCAGCAATTAAACAATTATTTTTGTTGTTAATGAACAATTAATATTTTTTCTAATTTCTTGGCCTCTCATTTTTCTTTACTTATGTCGATGTAATTAATATTTTATACCCTTATATCCTTATATTTGTGGGACCCTTATATGTATGTTCGACCAACGTTACGACATTTGAAATTTTTTTCTTAAACTTATTATTCTTACTTAGATTCAGTCGGACTTTTATTCAGCGAAGTTCAAAATCTCTGAACATTATCCGTTCGACGAAAAATTCATTACATAGAGATTTATATTTTAAAGCCTATGAACAAAAATTTTAAATTCATGAACGCTAAATATTTTTTTAGAAGTGAACAATCCCGTTTAATATAAATTACTCGTTTTTGTTTTATTTTTTACCTATCAAAAAGAAATGAGTAGAAAAAAAATAAAGCTAAATCTTGTTAGGAAAAATACTATTTTTATTTAGTGCTATTTTAAGTGCTTAAAGAAAGAGTAACTTTGAAATACCTGGATATATTCCGAGACAAAGGGATTAAAATAGCACACTGAAGGAAAAAAGATACACTCTACATATGATTAAATGTAGAGTATAGGTATCCATGAAGCCATGCCAAGCGTAGAATATCCAAGAATTAAAATCAAAACATAACTTCTAGTAATTGGAGGCGTACTAGCTTCTTGTCTTCTTAAGCATTTTATTGAAACAATAACAATTAGACCAAATATAAACATAGACCAAGTAGAAAGTTATAAATCAAAATTAAGTCGTGAATCCAGTAGAAATTGAGAGAACGTGCATCTTACACCTAGAACACAAAAAGCAATCCTAGTCTGTTATTATAAGGCATAAAAGGCAATGGTACAACTGAATTGCCTTGGCCAGAACCTTTAATCCAGAGATTTCTGATAGTCAATCTAATTTATGCAAACTAAAAAGTAAACAGACTTCTTAAACAGTCTTAAATTGTAAAGAAATGGAATTGTAAAAGTTATTGTTGCAGAGTATCAGCAATGTGCTTTAAATGTAAATGAACATAAACAAACTTTTAAAAATAAAACTAACGTTTAATTTACTTAAAACATACAAAGAAAATGTTTAAGGCAAATAAACATGGTATAGAATCCTTTAAACTGGTAACTTAAACTGTTAAACAATATTACTACTAGTAAAAGAAAAACATTGAAAACGATTACAAAAATGAATACATTTGACCTTACTAAAACTTAGGCTAACCCAGAACCAGGCACGAGCAAAACCTCATAAAGCGAAGTTGTTTTGCACTCCTCATTACGCAGATCGACTTCTCAAGCAACAAACAAGTTAAAATGAGCCGCTTAAGTAAGAACTTGTATTATTAAATTCGTTGGGATAAATTTCCCTTACCCAATTAGAAGCTGACTATTTTATGGAGTTGAGAAGTCGGCCTGGCCAAAAGTTAGATTAAGACACGTACTTTTGACTAGTATTTTGTGTATGAGTGAACAAACCAAGGTGTTTCATTTGACAATTTCTACCAATAAATACAATGAAAACGAGCAGAAATAAACACTTAAAAGATGAAAAAGACGAATGAAGAGTGAAAAACAAGAGTACATAACATGAAAACAAGCGAGTAAAAAGTTTTGGGATAGAAAAACACGAAAATTTAAGTGGCCAGGGACATCCGTACATTGCGGCAACGTGAGACGAAATCAAACTTTTGTGATTCTAATGTAGCCTCCACACTATGGCCAATTGTTCACCACTTCTTGATGGTGACCTTAGACGATAGTTTACAGGTTGCATCGACACAGTGGGCCACTAAATGAGCAGAGCGCGTAAATGCGTCTATAGGGTCTACTACACACTTTAGTTGCGCATCTGGCTGCGCTCCTAAAATACTTTCTTTTTGCTTACCCTAAATTAATTTGTTATTTACTACTCTTTCTCCAACAATTTACCTTCCTTACACACATTATTACTTTTCTGTTTCCTTTTTAAAATATAAGTGAACATTTACTATTTAGTTATCTCTTCTGTATAAATCTCAACCGAACTTTCTTTTAACCGTTTGAGTACCAGAAAGTCAAAAGACAGTCAAGCTGGTGATAGCACTCTTTTCATTTTATGTTTACAAAATCCAAGAAGCGTAATCTCGCTTGTCACTATTTAATTAAATTTTTTATTTCATTTAAATTACATTATTAAATTACAATACTTAAAAATGGAATACAAAATGAATTATTTGGATTACTTGCACACGAAAAAAATATGCTGATACCCATACCGTTCGAATGAGCTTGGATTTTTTTCGAATGAAATCGGAAGAGCTCGAAAGCGGTTTGTAAATCTCAAACAATTAATCTGATATATGCCTTCTTCTCACTAGAGTTAATATTTCTACTTAGGTATACCCATTATTGTGATATACTTTCCTTTCCTTTCATTGATGAGGGGCATTTCCTCTCTTGTTCCCCTTTCAACATAAATTATCGCTAAGTAATTTTGCTTATTTCTCTGCTCTTTTTTTATCCCTCTTTCTACTTACATTCAACACATAGAGAAATTTTTTCTTACTTTACTTAGTTGAGTTACAGCCATATTAGATTAAACTTTTGTTAACATAGGGCGGAAATGATTCTACTTCAAGGTAGTTTACATTTAAAGTATAAATCTACACAAAATTTACTATGTGATAAAGAAAAAAGTCTCCAGATAATACTTAGCTAAATTTTTAAAATGAGCTAGAAAAATACATTTAATTTTAGGTTATTTGAAAAAGAATCTGATAGTCCTCTTAATAATGACAATTAACTATATAAATTTTATGAGGGGTCATGCATTAATCTAGAGAAACTTTTCTCTCTATAAAGTGAGTGAAAAAAGTTGTTTATGAAACTCTTTAAATGCAAACCTCCCTAAATTAGAACAGTTTTTGCAATAAATTAATGTGACATTAATCCAGTATGACCAATTTTGGGTTTTCGGTTGCTCTGGATATGTTCACCTAGTGGTCGGTATTATCCCTGATAATTCTGGAGAAGTAGACGTCTTAAACACATTTGTTGGGCATGATCTACAAAAGGGGATATATCTATATAAATTGTACACAGTCAGTAGATCATCGTAATTTAGAAATGAGAACCATGCAGAACACCCCAGGATTAGCATGTCACTTCCAGATATTTCGTTTGAATTTGGAGGTTATTGATACCACAAATTACGTCAATATGGCAGGTAACCAAACACCTGAATTATTCCGTTTCTTTTCTTTATTGTCCTTCTTATTTTTATAACTTTCCAACTAAGATTTACCATTATTTTGCACTAATACCGATAACAAATTTTGAATGAACTTTTCTTTCACTCGCGTTAATTGAACATTCATTGTTGATTGTAGACATTAACTTACGTTTCATTTTCTATATTTTAAAGACCTTATCATGTGTCATGATTTACGTATCGCAAAAAAAAGATTTAGTTTATGTTTATTTTTCCTGTTGGAGAATTTGTGTATTTTTATGTGATAGGAAAATATTTTCAACCAATCAAAGATCTTATCACTCATCAGACAGAACTAAAATTTAGCATTTGAATTTTTTTGCTGTCAAACAAGAAATCTGCATTTTTGTCACCAGTAAAAGGAATCATAAAATAACACATTATGATGTAGAATAAGGTCTTTAGAATTCTCAAGGAGGTTAACTCCCTCTAAAGGTATCGTTATATATACAAGTATAGGTTCATAATTTGATTTAAGACTAAAAGTACTCTGATGTTTAAAATTACCTTTTGATGCATACATTACACATTTCAGTTACCAGACCTTCATTATAAAAACCCAAAAAATAGCCAAAGTTTAAATTAATTACAACCTCCCCGGGCTTTTTTACGTATATAAGCTGGGTCAAACTTCTTTTAGACCGTATCAGCATTTCATTAGAGCTTGGGTTGCCTTTGGGAAGTCTCTAAGGATTTGCTCAAAATTCGGTATTTAACAGTCCTACAAGAATATTCGGGCATTTATTTGGTGTCAGGTATAGGCAACCTATTCTCTCAGTATCTCGTATATATCTCAATTATCACTCTCTCGTATAAGCTACTAAACTAAAAAAAACAAGAAAAATTATCCCTTGTTATTATCAATGCCCCTTTTAACGACGTATCCTCAAAACATATCGAACCATCCTCACTTCAGTTCTCTTTACATTATCCGTTATTCCTTGCATTCATGTCCTTTAAAATGTTCTGTTCTTCAGACAAATGTTTTCATGATTATCAGTGAATCCAGCTGTTCCACTCACGATAAATACCCAAATCTATTCTAAATAAATGCCAGCAGACCGCCCAGACCATGAGTTTTCTATAATTCTTGATGTTCCATTTCGTCACACATAAGTCAATATTTCCCCCGAAGTTTCCAAATCTGAAGAAGGTATAGAGACAACTTTTATTATTTTTATTATATTTGAAATGTATGACTTTGGGTCTTCTTTAAATCACTCCATCACCGTCTATTAAGCGGAATCTTTTGCAATCTAGGAGGCATTGAATTGACTTTTTACTTTTCGGACTTAGACTAGAGTCTCGAACCTCTCAGATAGCCTTTCTATCCTCAACGCCATCCACAAATATCACCAAAGAAAGCCTCAGGTGCATGGAAATAAAAAAATCCTTTACAAGTTTTCTAAAAGAGCAAAGTCTTCCTCTTTTGGATGAAAACTCCCGCAGGACTTGAACAATGTGAATTTGATGCTAACCTCGTGAAAAGTTCTGCCAAATGTTCCTCAGAAATATTTTTACGTCTATCACCCTCTGTATTGAAATAACATTTAAAATTAAAAGCGTTGGTTGAATAGAAAATTTATTTAGGAATCTGAAAATACCTAAAATTTTTTACTTTCTTTTATTCCAACTACTTCTTCAAAGCTCTTAAATGATTCACATCATATTAATTGTCTTTAATCAGATCATGGCTGTTTTCTTGCTTAGTTATGAAGATTTTATTTACCATCAAATTTTCAGAGTGTTTGTGGTTTGCTTGATTACACTATAAATCTGATTGCCACTTTACATCTAATATCAGTTTAAGAAATCCCGAGCTATGTAAAGAAATATATTTGTCAGACAAACTTAATTCTAAGAAAGTCCTACACTTAAAGACAAACCGCTTAATGTCCTATGTCTTAAAATATTAGCAAAAGCTATCTCAGGATTTATCCAACGTGTGATGAGGCTATTTAGATCAGTAATATAATTTCTATTAATTAATACGAGAAGTAAAATGCTTGGGATCTAAATCTGACCTCATCACATCTTTTGTAAAGGACAGAGAACCATAAAAATTATTTTAACAGATTTTCGTGTGGTGCGGGATTTTTGGGCGGAGTTCTGATCCCAGTCCCAGATTAGAATCACGTCTCCGTACATGACACTAAATCAGAATGTACCTTTGTGGAGTTATTTATAAGTCCCTAAGGGAGAGTGCCCAATTTGAAAGGGCAAGGTTTTCCCATGTTTGCGATTTCAAGGTGGGGTAAAACAGACCAATAGATTTATGCAACTCTCCCGATTGGACGGAAAAAAGTAAGAAAGGACAGAGATGAGAATAATATAAAATAAAAAAAAAGTCAAGAAAGAGGGGAGAAGCCCGATTGTAGTATTCGGCAGTCGAGTCGAGTAGAAAAATCCAACTGTCAGAGGTTAGAAGTCGAAGAGAGAAGTTCGACTGTCAGAGTTCGGAGGTTGAGAGTTCGACGGCAAGTGTTCAGGACTCTAGGACAGAGTATGGGGATCAAAGGAGTTGGGCCCAAGAAAGAACTCGACATTTCGTAACGATCAGAAGTTTCCAGCTCATCCACTTTTTAAAATCCCCCAATTTATTTAGAAGGCCCTAGACCAGTAGTGAGACTGGATTCAACGTTGTCGTCCCATTGAGATAAAGCAATGTATCTATGTCATTTCCCAAGAGCGTCCGACCGAAGTACTGCTTGGCACATCATATAAACCCGCAAAGGTACTGATTTTAAATATTTGAAATTGAGATTAGGTCCTCTCTCTTATATAAACAGTTACTAATCGATAGAAAATTATTATTGTCAAATCTTAATTAGTGTGGCACCTAATTGAACGTGTTGAAAAAGTAAATCTTATGAAATTTGATCAAATTTCTGTATATTAGTCATGTATATATCATTGTAATAAATTCACTTATTTTTTACTTTAAAGCTGATTTCAGTTACTCTTAATTTAGCTTATTAGTTTATTTTTTGTTTTAAGTCTGTAGTCTCTCAGAACCTGTGGTTGAATTTAAACTTAAATAGTCCACACAACGCAACCCAAATAATATTTAGTCTTTGTGACTAACAAAATGAATAACCACTATAAATTTGATCATAGATAAATACCTAAGTTTAAACGAGAGCTACACGACACAACGTCATGTTGAGTAAATGTTTATGATTAACTTTATGTTAGTATTTTCATTAAGTTACTTTTGTTTTCTGGCTTTATATCCATTTTTTACGCATCTTAAATTACTGTCATTACTCTTACAAGAAATGTGATTGCAGATTATTCCTATCGAACATACTAGTACCTTACAACATTAAGTAACTTTTGGATTGTATGTGGTGAAACTGGGTGTTCCGTACACACACGCATATAAATAATTAATTATATATATATATATATATATATATATATATATATAATATATATATATATATATATATATATATATATATATAATATATATATAATATAATATATATATATATATATATATAATAATATATATACATAATATATATATAATACTATATATACATATATATATATATATATATAAATAAATATATATATTATATATATATATATATATATATATATAATATATATATATATATATATATATATATATATATATATATATATATATATATATATATATATATATATATATATATTTATATATATATATATATAATGTATTATCAGCTGGCATGTTAAGCGTGTAGGTCGAGTCAAAGTCAGAGCACAAGCAAGCTAGTCATTGAGGTAATATTCTTATTGTTGTATCACGGAATTTGGTACTTGGTATTTGGATGACATCAAACGAGCACCAAATAGCAGGATTACGGGAAACTAAGCAGCTTCGAGTATTTTTGGAATTCAATCAACAATTTTTAAAATCGAATTTTAATTTCATTTTTTGGGCCTTTTTATTATGGAGGAATTTGAAACCAAGTTTTTCCCCTTGACATTGAGACCAATAATTACATTTTTATATTACATTTCGTGTGCAGTGATGTTATAGCAGTTAATTAGGCTTTATTATATAGAATAGTATAGTTAGCTATTATTATCATTATTGTTAACATTATTTCGAATTAATGTGGTTAGAGAAAATAGCCATCCTGTATGAAAAGAATGTTTTCTGAGAACTTAAGACTAGGAGGGAGATGGGATATAGGTATGCTTCAACAGTATGGGTGAAAGCAGTGAAAGGTTATACGATAACTTGTGACAATGACTGAAGTAGAAAATTCGGAGTTTATACTTAGTAATTAGTGTTTCTATCAGCGTTGTTGGATAACACTTAGAAAAGAATGAAATTATTGAGCATAATTTTTGCCTTTTTTGTTTTTCTTGAATATTTGATTTTATTTACACGTATGTCAGATTATTATAAGAAGCAGTAAAAGTTATTCCGTGTAGATCGCGATTTTTGACTTGCTATTCTAATTGTTCATTTAAGTACGCTTTATAGAAAAGTAAATACGATGACATGTTGAATTCTGTCAAATTACTGGACTGGAAATATCGTGAATCTGCTAAAATTACAATTCCAATTCTATCTAGGTGTAATGAGTACTAATAAGAATACACATAATTTCTGATCATTGATGTATATGATATTTAAAAAAATAACTAATTTTTCGTTTTCATCAATGAAAACGAGGTGGTTTTAGACTCAATAAATAACCTAAATATTCCTAAATGACCTTATTTTAATATAAAGTATTTCAAGCTTTAAGGTGACTAAAATATATCTGGGTATGATATCTATGGTAGAAAACATGTAAAAGTATGTAAAACATATTTGGAAAAAATATGAATATTGAATTTTGGATGAGAAATCTTTATAATACCTTCAGGGAAATCTTAAAACAAAGTTTTGAAATTTTAAGGAGGAAGAGAATATTTGATATGACACAACTCGCAGAAATTTGACTGGGAACATTTCAATAAATATGACTATTCTTTAAGTACTGTATTTAATTATCCGAATACTTCGGAAACAAATAAAAATAGTTTTTTCTACTCTTTTTATGCTCCCTTTTCCCTGTTTTCTGTAAGTATATCGCTTACTATTCTAAAGGCTACTTACGTATTATATATACAAAATTTTGAACCTAAAAAACAAAACGTTAAAAACAAAATATAAAATATAAAAAATATAGAAAAAATTAATATAATAAAAAATAATAGGAGAAAAAATTTAGGTTTGAAAGATGTAAAAAATATACCTATGATATAAATTTTTAAACAATACTCCAGGGTTAGCGTGTCAATTAAAAAATTTTATATTTATAAAAAAATTGATTTCTTTTATGTTTCATTAGTTTACTGAATAAGTTTTGTTTCTTTCTACTATAATTTTTTTATGTAATTTAGTTAACATATTTCTAAATTTTTTTTCCTTGTTTAAATACTACTTTACTTATTGATATTAATTTTTTTATATTTTATTCTAATTTAAAATCACCTAAAATAAATAAATTATAATTTTCTTTTTTTAAAATTTATATTCCTAGAGGAATTTTAAATGACATAATTTAAAACATTTAAAAATAAAATAAATAATTTTTATTTCAATATTAAATAGATATAATAAATAGTTAAAAAAAATGTTTTTTAATTATAATTAAAAATCAAAATTTGACTAATTTAATTTTATTTAAATTTACTGATAAATAATTTTTACTATAATGTTATATCTGAAACTATTTTGTGCAATGTTGCATTATTGAAGATATATTTAATAAATTAATATTATTTATAAAAATAAACATTTTGTTGTAATTACATTGTAGTTTTGCCTTTCTTCAAATTTACTCGACTTTTTAAGCTGCTTATCTAATAAGATTTTTGTATCATTATTTCTGTCTATAATCCGTTTGCCCACCTCCTGTAGGGTGTGGGTTCCAGTTTCATGTAAGGTTTGTTTGTAATTTGTATTGTCCTTCTATATGGAAAACATCATATACCTGTAAGGTGCTTCCAAAATAAAATGACCAACAAAATACCTCAGACTTAATAAATACTAAAAGGTATATGACAATAGTAACAGCATTTGCCCCAGCATTAAAATAACAGGTGTTTCTATAGAATCTAGTTTTGGAATCACGTAGAGCTATAAGGTTACAGCTTTATAGCAGATTAATTTATTTTGTGGACCGTAACATACCATATAATTTATTTCCTTCAAAATGTTTCTCAATTAAATGTTCTACAATTTTTATTTTAATCAATTAAAATAGTTATTTCGGAGTTTAGAAATGTTGAAATAGGTGTTAAATGTATCACTATTTTCCTTAATAAATAATTTTTTAAGAAATATTTATATAAATCTTAATAAATTAATTTATTAAGATTTTTAATAATAATAAATTAAAAGAGTTATATCGGAGTTTATAAATGTTGAAATAGGTGTTAAATGTTTCATTATTTTTCTTAATAAATTTATTAAGTATTTTATGATTTTTTTGTCTATTGAAACAGATACTCTTTCAACATACATTAACATTGCTATTGTATCAGCCCTTTAAACGAATATTTATGTAGATGAAATATCTGTGTACAAGTTCATTTTAAATTATAATCCAAATTAACAATTTTATTGTAAATCTTTCGGGTTAAGTATAACTCCCTTCTCGTTTCGTGTAGGAATTAATGTCTTTACACTCACGAATAAACAGGCAGTTACAAATACAGTTAAAGAAACATGTACAGAAATATGTCCTAAACCATCTCTATGAATTTAATATATCTAATATACAATAAAAATCCATAACAATCTTTCAGATGTTTATACCATTTTATCTATATTTCTGCTAAATTCCTCTATGCGAGAAAGTTAAAACATCTAACTCGTATCTAATAACCATGACCTAAAATTATTAGGTAAGCATTTTCCTTTGAAGCTTACTTAATTAAGAAGGATATTAACGAAACTACATTGAAAACTCCTTAAGCTTTTAACCTACAAAATCTCCCTTTCAATCAATGTAACGTACCGTAAAAAAACGTGCGTTCATCTACCTGTATGGTGCTGCCCTGATGAAAGGACCAACAAAATACCGCAGACTTGCTAAATACTAAAAGGTGAATGATAATAATAAGAGCAAGTGCCCCCGCGCTAAAATAACAGGTGTTTCTATAGAATCTAGTTTTGGAATCACATAGAGCTATAAGGTTACAGCTTTAATGTAAATTAACTTATTTTGTGGACCGTATATAACATATAATTTACTTCCTTCGAAATTCTTCTCAATTAAATGTTCTACATTTTTTCTTTTAATCAGTTAAAAGGAATTATTTCGGGGTTTAGAAATGTTGAAATAGGTGTTAAATGTCTCACCATTTTCATTAAGAAATTTATTAAGTATTTTATGATTTTCTGTCAATTTAAACAGATACGTTTTCAACATACATTAACATTGCTACTGAAGGAATCAGACCCCTTAAACGGAATATTTAGGTAGGTAAAATATCTCTTACTGTCTACCGTTCATTTTAAATTATAATCCAGATTAACAATTTTATTGTAAATCTTTCAGGTTAAATTTAATTCACTTCTTTTATCGAGAAGGAATTAATGTGTTTATCCCCACGGACAAACAGACAGTTACAAATACAGTTAAAGAAACATGCACAGAAATATGTCCTATATTATCTCTATAAATTTAAAATATCTGCATACAATAAAAGTTAAATCTTTCAGATGTTTATAATATTTTATCTACATTTCTGCTATGTTTCTTTTTGCGAGAAACATCTAATTCGTATCTAATAACTATGACCTAAAATTATTAGGTAAGAGTTTTCCTTTGAAGATTACTTAGTTAAGAAAGATATTAACGAAACTACATTGAAAACTCCTTAAGCTTTTAACCTACAAAATCTCCCTTTCAATCAATGTAACGTACCGTAAAAAAACGTGCGTTCATCTACCTGTATTGTGCTGCCCCAATGAAATGACCAACAAAATACCTCAGAGTGGCTATATACTAATAGGTGAATGATAATAATAAGAGCAAGTGAAAACGCACTAAAATACAATTTGTTTCTGTAGAATCTAGTTTTGAAATTTACATAGAGCTATAAGGTTACAGCTTTATTGTAAATTAATTTATTTTGTGGACCGTAACATAACATATAATTTATTTCCTTCAAGATCCTTCTAGATTAAATGTTCTACAGTTTTTATTTTAACCAATTAAAAAGAATTATTTCAGGGTTTGAGAAAGGTTAAAACAGGTGTTAAATGTCTCCCTATTTTTCTTAATAAATTTATTAAGTATTTTATGATTTTTTTGTCTATCGAAACAGATACGCTTTTAACATACATTAACATTGCCATTGTAGCAAACCCCTTAATCGGAATATTTATGTAGATAAAGTGTCCAACTGTCTACAAGTTCATTTTAAAATATAATCCAGATTAACAATTTTATTATAAATTTTCAGGTCAAGTATAATTAACTTCTCGTATCGCGTAGGAATTAATGTGTTTACACCCACGAATAAATATGCAGTTACAAATACAGTTAAAGAAACTTGTACAGAAATATGTCCTAAACCCTCTCTATGAATTTAATATATCTAATATACAATAAAAATCCATAACAATCTTTCAGATGTTTATACCATTTTATCTATATTTCTGCTAAATTCCTCTATGCGAGAAAGTTAAAAATCTAACTCGTATCTAATAACTATGACCTAAAATTATTAGAGATGAGTTTTCTTTTGAAGATTACTTAATTAAGAAGGATATTAACGAAACTACATTGAAAACTCCTTAAGCTTTTAACCTACAAAATCTCCCTTTCAATCAATGTAGCGTACCGTAAAAAAACGTGCTTGAGGCAGAAAATTATATCCCCCTCCAAAGAATTTATTTGAAGGTTATTTGCGTCCGAGATTAAACAGAATGCACACACCGATGCCGGTGAATTCAGTCTCCATTAAGGGCTTTATCACTCAGCACGTTTCGCGCTCCCTCTGCTAGTGTCCGGCAGGGGGCGCTTGGTCCGCCTTCCAGCATTCCTCATCCACTCGCTCCCTATTGATCCCCAGCATCCACCCCGCTTTCTCAGGGGTGGCTCTCCATCTTTCCACTATGGCGTTCCATTCCGTCACTTTCGTTCCACTGATGCTTCTCCTGGGGACAGCGAGGGCTGACTCGAATGCCGACGCCAAACGACTCTACGACGACTTAATCAACGGTTACAACTCCCTCATACGACCTGTCGGCAACAACTCGGACAGACTGACCGTAAAGATGGGCCTCAAGTTATCCCAGCTCATAGACGTGGTGAGTGGCGAGCTACGTGTTTTCTTCTTGATCTTTGCTCTCTCCCTATCCACGTGTGTGTGTTCACTTGGCAGCCGAATGAGTATCGCTCCATTCACATATTTCTCTTCCTGGCACTAGAAATCTTGATGTTGTTCCCACGTTTTGACATATGCATGTCACGCACATTTTGGGAGGAAAATATTTTTAAATCGAGTTTGGCATCAAGAGAACTTGGGGTATTCCCGATAAAGTAAAAGAATTTTTTTAGTATTGTTTTATTTTGATACATGCTTAAACATTCCCCCACGTTATCCTAATTCATCTACGTTATCCTTTGAATTAGAGGAATAAGAAAATAATCTTAAATATTTTTCTAATTTTCTTCAGCAACACGTTAATATACCTCTAGGCAAGCTCTATACATGCTGTTCCATTATTCTGACTCGAATCACATATATCGTTAAAGAAAAACTCTTTTCAAATCGAGTTTGATTTCAATAGAACTTTTAATGAACTCTATAAATTAATAGATTTATTTTTCCATATTGTCTAGCTTTAACAGGTACTTGATTTCTCAGTCACAACATAATATAAGACTATCTTGAAAAATAAGAAAATTGCTTCAATGATTTTTCTAACTAATATTTCTTAGTGCCACTTGTATTATATGCATATTGTTTCATCATTTTCACATATGAATGATCCGTATCTTTTTAGAGAAAATACTATCTTTAACCCTTTCGAAGGCCGTGGGAAGATTACTTCCCACCCACATGATTTCACAAAATATACCTGTGGGAAGCGTAAAACTAATTATAAGATATTTTCCTTGCTATTATAACGATAGGAAGACTGATTCCCCTTCGATTTGGGGCTGTCATCTCTTGTTTGATAAGTTGAATATAATTCGCACTTCTACTTTGAAAGTTTGAAAATGTTGTGTGAAAAATAAATGACCCACGAAAGGGTTAAATAGATTTTCACTTCAAAACAACTCAATTTTCTCTTTTAGGACAATAAAAGCATTTTTTCAGTGTTGTTTAGTTTTAACAGGTGCTTAACCTCTCTCGCATCGAAACCTAATGTCAGACTATCAAATTGAGTACTAAGACAATAATTTAAATTTTCTAACTAGTATTATTCTGTAACACATTTTATACATCTCAGTAAGTTATATGCATATTTTCCCATTATTTTGAAATATTGACATCAACTATTTTAGAGGAAGTACTCTTTTTTAAATTGAATTTCACTTCAAAACAACCTCAGTTTCCTTGATAGAGCAATAAAAATATTTTTAAAATATTGTTTAGTTTTAATATATGTTTAAGTCCTTTTCTTGCTTAAACCTAATATAAAATTTTTAATTTAAGTCATAGGAAAATAGTTGAAACTATTTCTCTAATTTTATTCAGGGTTATATTTTATACATCTAGGCATGTTCTATACATATTGTTCCATTATTTTAACTATTCATTTTTTTAGAGAAAGTACTCTTTTTTAAATTGATTTTCACTTTAAAACAACCTTAGTTTCCTTGATAAAGCAATAAAAATATTTTTAAAATATTGTTTTGTTTTAATATATGCTTACGTCGTTTTCTCACCTAAACCTTATATAAGAATTTTAATTTAAGTAATATGAAAATAGTCAAACCTATTTCTCTAATTTTATTCAGGGATACATTTTATATATCTAGGCATGTTCTATACATATTGGCCTATTATTTTAACATATAAATGATTCATATCTCTTTTAAAGAAAATACTCTTTTTAAATCGAGTTTCTCTTCAAAAGTACTTGAGTTTTCACTATAGAGAAATAAAAGCTTTTCTTCAATATTGTTTAGTTTTAACTGGAGTTTGATCTCTCTTTTACCTAAACATACTATAAGAAAGTTAATTTGAGTACTAATACAATAGTTTAAACTGTCTAACTAGTATTCTTCAGTAACGTATTTTATACATCTAGGTATGTTTTATACATATTGTTATATCATTTTGACATATCAATTATCCGTATCGTTCCACAGAAAATCTTTTATAAATCGAGTTTCCCTTCAAAACAACCTCAGTTTTCTTGATAGAGCAATAAAAAACATTTTTAAATATTGTTTAGTTTTAGCTGGCTTTTAACCTCTCTCTTCCCTAAACCTACTATAAGACAGTTTGAGCACTAAGACAATAGTTTAAACTGTCTAAGTAGTATTCATCAGTAAAGCATTTTATACATCTAGGTATAATCTATACATACTGTTCCATCATTTTCACATATGAATTATCCGTATCTTTTTACTCAAAATACTATTTTTAAATCGAGTTTCACTTCAAAATAACCTGAGTTTTCTTGATAGAACAATAAAAGCATTTTTAAATATTGTTTGGTTTCAATATATGCTTAAGTCCTTTTTTCACCTAAACCTAAAATAAGAATTTTATTTTAAGCAATGTGAAAATTGTCAAAACTATTTTTCTAATTTTATTCAGGGATACATTTTATATATCTAGGTATGTTCCATACATATTGCTCCATTATTTTAACATATAAATGATTCGTTAACTATCCATTTTTTTAGAGAAAGTACTCTTTTTTAAATTAAATTTCACTGTAAAACAACCTCAGTTTCCATGATAGAGCAATGAGAACATTTTTTAATATTGGTTAGTTTTAATATATGCTTAAGTCCTTTTCTTACCTAAACCTAATATAAAACTTTCAATTTCAGTTATGTGAAAAAAGTCAATTTTTTTCTCTAATTTTATTCACGAATACATTTTATATATCTATTCATGTTCTATACATATTGAAACATTATTTTAACATATAAATGATTCATATCTTTTTTTAAATAAAATACTCTCTTTAAACTAAGTTTTTCTTCAAAACAACTTATTCTCTTGATATAGCAGAAAAGCATTTTTTAAATATTGTCTAGCTTTATTAGATGTTTAAGCTCCTCGATTATCTAAACATATTAATATATAAGATATTCAATTTAGTAATAAAAATATTTTAATTTTTTTATTAACTCATTTTTTAGTGGCACATTTTAAACTGGATCAAAAAATTATAGAATAATATGTTCTATATATATTCTTGCATCATTTTTATTATGAATGACCCATACTCTTTTTAGAAAAAATGTTCTTTTAAGTAGAGTTTCATTTCAAAATAATTTCAATTATTTCAATAGAGCAATAAAATCATTTTCTAAATATTGTTTAGTTTTAATAGATGCTTAATCCTCTTTCTCAATTATATCTAATATAAACTTGTGATTTAAATAACGTGAAAATAGTTTATACTATTTTTCAAATTTTCTTCAGTGATTCATTTCAAACAACCAGGAATGTTATATAACTGTTGTTTTATGTTTTTAATGCATAGCTTTCACATAAATATCTATTTTTAAATGAAATTTGATTTCAAGATATCTTGACATATTCTTGATACAGCAAAAAAAGAATGTTTGATGGAATAAAATTGAATATTCAATTTGGTTTAGAAGGGAATTATGTAAATAGAGCCTTGTGCTTGTGTTTAATGTTTGTCTCTTTACAACTAATATGTTTTTATACTAAAACCATTTATTAAAATATAAAATGTTAATATAAGTTTAAACCATATCATCTGTTTGCAATGTGTGTTTTGTTTATTATTTTCTAAATGTCCTGGTTTTTAGACATCTTCAAAACATATTAGACTCTCATGAGACTTTTTGAATTTATATAATTAGAAAGACAATGCTAAAATATTATTTATTCTACGTTATCCCGAATATTATGCAAATTCCACAAAATAATTTTGTCTTTAATTTCTTACATAATAAGAGATTGATAATATCAGTAGAGTAAGACACTATACTAAAAGGTTAGGAATGGTGTTATGGATATTTTATTCACTTCATAAGAAAGACAATAATAAAAGCTTCAGAACCAGATGTGGCTTGGTTTTGAAGTGCTACGGTCTACTTTTTGAAACACGAGGGCTAATGAGACCGGGACCTACTGCTTAAAGCTGATTCCGAATGGCTACGAACATCCATGCCAAGGGGGGATTTGAACCCTCGAACTCTGGATCCGAAGGCCAGCACCCTAAACATTTGGCCATCGTCGGCCAGAACCAGATGTGTATTATGAAGTTTTTCACGGATATTCCCATTGATTTACTCACTGGTAAACATAAAGTCACCTTCTCCCCCATCTTCATGTATATATATATATATATATATATATATATATATATATATATATATATATATATATATATATATATATATATATATATATATATATATATATATATATATATATATATATATATATATATATATATATATATATATATATATATATATATATATATATATATATAAATTGGTAATCTAGTCTAACTAACATTTTTTTATAAAATGTATTGCAGAGAGTTCTGTAGCAATTTTTATATTAATATGATTATTAATTTCTATAGATTATTAAACGTTAAAGCTTTTGAATAAATAAATTCAAAAGACTAAAACCTCTTTCTATATCTTCATTCCCTTCTCTCTTTACTACTCTTTCTCTATCTGAATGTGGGAATAAATCATTTTTGTATAAGAAAAATTGGTGAAAATGCTTCAGGCCCATCCTTTTTAAGTATGCTTTTTTTCAATTCAAAATTCAATTCAATACAATTTCAGTCCAATACCTCTTCTCCTTAGAATAAAAACTTGTTTTTAAGGTAAGCATTCGATAGAAATTATTTCCTTTTTTCTCTCTCTGAACAGATGTGTATATAAATATATATTCTGTCAATTTTTAAAATAATGTTTAATACTTAAAAATATGTAAACCATACTCATAATTAATCATTAATATTAATACAGACAATTGTTTGTGAATGCATTAAAGGGACACTCAGTTTTTGAAATTATTAATTTTTTAAACCTATTTGCTTGAAAATTTAATATATTATTAGAAGCATATTTATAATAAAGCCTTTTTATATTACATAATCATTCGATAGGCATTGTTTTATAAGAAATATTGTTAGAAATGTTGTAGGTCCATCTATTTTAATATGCTTTCATTCATACGATACCTTTTAATCTCAGAATAAAACTTTGTTTTTAAGGTAAGCAGTAATTTCAAGTATAATTAGAAAAAAAAATTTAAAGTATCTATTCTTCCATACGAAATCTTCATAATAATTCTGTATAATTTAATTATAAAAGAAATAGATTTTTGCTGGTCAAAAATATTGATTTTAAATAAGAGTTTTAGACTCTAGAAAATCAACTAGAAATACCTTAGATCAAATAGATGACATTTAAGAAAACACCTGTATCTTTTAAATTGTTTTATAATCGATAGCATTTATTTTAATAGATGGTTAATGT